>ML781653.1:757148-821516 GCA_009831015.1 Picea engelmannii | reverse complement strand
AAAATTCGAATTTGCTGAGGTGGCAGAATATCCTAATTTTCTGTTCAACATAAATTGTCCATATCCTTTGAAACACCTCCTTTCTCCACCATTTGTCAGAACTAACTGTTGTGTTGGACTTGATAATTCACCACATGTCTATTTTAAGAGGTTTCATCTCATTATGCTTCAAAAATTCCCGATCTGGGTGAAATTTCGAAAATTCTGGTTAAAACAGGCTTTCGGTGGTTGACTGGAAAGATTCTGTGCGAATTTACCACCGAAAGCACAGCTTTCGGTGGTTAATGAACAGTCGTCATGTTCGCCTAAACCACCGAAAGTCAGAATTTCCAGCAAAAAATTGCCTTTGGTAAAAATCAATTTTCTCAGCTGTGGAATGTTTGTTTTACATGTTAAAATAGTCGATTTTTAACTACAGATCATAATCTTTCCAATGATGCAATCAGATTTGGATTTGGAGCTAGGTAAGCTGGAGATTTTTTTCCTACAAGATTAGGCATCTTTCCTTCAAAAATGCCAGTGCGTTTTTGAGAGTTAACACCTCCCTCCCCCCTCTCGTGGAAACATCGCCACCCACCTACATAATGCTGGGAGAAAGGCCTTGTGTCCTTGTATCATCTCTCTAAGACTGAGACTGAGGACCCTCTCGAAGAAGAGACATAAAATAATAGTCCCGAACCCAAAGTTTCGGTGTCTCCTCATATGACACTTTGTCAACTGCCTCTTCATGCAATCTAGTAAGGTGGTGCTCCAGTCAAAAATTTGTGCATTTAATCATTGAACCACACAATTCATGTGCACCTGGGAAGCCTGATGTAAACATGCAGATCTAGTGATCTGCCCAATGAGAAAGACTTTCACTTTCAGTGATAGGTTTGAAATCTTGTTTATCGACACCTGAGTGCCCACTTTGTCAGTGCCGAGGTCACAATGGAGTCCAATCAACTCCTCTATGTTGTGAGGTTGAGAGGGAAAAGTGCGAAAGTTGATTGGTTCCCCTCTCCTTGAGAGGTCAATCAAAAAATAGATGTCTTCAGTTGTTGGAGTCAACGACTATCCCTCAAGCATGAATTACTTTGCATCAAGCTGCCAGTAATCTACCAAGGTGTTCAACATCTTGGGTTGTTCCCACATAAATGGACACTGGAAGAATTTCATTAAACCACATTGAGCCAATGTGGCAGTAGCATCAGGGTCCTCTCCGACCAAAATATCAATGTCCTCATGCTCCCTTTCTCTCCAATGAGCATACATCCCACAATTGACAAGTTCATGAGGGATTAACTCTTTCATTTTTTATTTTTTTCCACATTATGGAGGGTATGCGCGGGCTGTAATATACACATTCGTGTATGCCCACGTGCAGTGTTTTCTCTGTACGCGAGCATACGCTGGCTGTCATAGGAAAACCTGCATATACATAGGGCCGACCTTTTAAAAGGTCAGCGCCCCCCAAAAAAACAAAAAGAAATGCACAAATGAAGAATTAAAATGCAAGGGGGGTTAGTATGTACTTACTTGGTCCAAGAGGAAGTTTGTTTCATCCACTGAAGTTCCCAGAATCAACTTTTTTAACAAAGGGGTGTTTTTTACTTCTTAGTCAATTTCTCAATTAACAATGGTGATAATGAGTTGCCAGCTTCTATTTATAGGATTTTTGGCCCCTTTTTGTCATTTTTTGGACCCTTTTGTAGTTTTTTCTAGCCTGAAAATCGTTTAGTATGGTTTAGGAGTTTCTTATGGATCGTTATAATAAATGTTACTTTGGGTATTTGGAAACTTTTTGGAGATTTGGGTCATTTTTAAGGTCCTTTGGTAAAAAGTCATTTTTTCAACTTGTTGCATCTAAGTTAGGATTCCACCCCCACTTTCTGTATCTCGTTGTCTTTATCGCTTTGCCATAGGATCAAACCCACCGAGTTGCGACACATAACTATCATTGCTGCTTTAGAAGTGTTGTAATTTAGTGGTAGAGACTACCTGTACATGGATGCCCTAGGTATATCCTGGTTGCATTTTGGTATCCACCCTGTCACTAATGATTATAGGTAGGGAGTCCTTATTATTTCTTCTTGATTACGAGTATGAGCCTCATTTGCATGATTCATTATCCTCTTGACCTCACCCTCGGGACTCCCAAAACACGATGGGTCTTATTTTAAGCCCTTTTAAGACCCTCTAAACATGAAAATATTACCAAGTGATCTTGTTGCCCTTCATGCTCGCTAAACTGAAATTTGAAGGCATGTCTTTCCGGTGATAGTTTACCCATTTTTCGGTCCGAATGGTGAACTGTATGAACAAAGGTATACTCTAGGAGCCTCAGTTCTCTCGAAGAATATTCTCAGGTATAATTTTAACCCTTTTTTGGGCGTGAGGGACTAAAATTATGAAAAAGGAACCCCCATGGAGCCCATAGTTAAGCTCTTTTCAAAATCCTTAAAATTGAAAAGATCGATGAGTGACCTTGTTCCTACACACTCGTTAAAATGGTCCAAAAGAACATCTCATACAGAGTCCATAGTTAATATTTTTTTAGACTCCTTAAATATGAAAAAATTGTTGAGTGATCTTGTCTTTGTCACACTTGTTAAAATGGTTTTGAATAGATGTCTTTTAGGTACTAGTTTACCCCTTTTTCGAACTGACTAGACTACCATAAAAAAAGGCACCCCAGCGGAGTCTCCTTTTATGTTTTTTCAAACTCTCTAAAAAAGAAAAAAAAAACGTTGAGCTTACCTTCTCTAGTCTTGTTAAAATTACATCAAATGAAATTATCATTGTGTCTTGTTAATTGCACTTGCATTCTGCGTCTTTGGCCTAATGTCGACTTCATGTTTCTCTCAACTAAACCATCTAGATAATGCCTTATACGCAAGCCATGTAGCACTTTGCCTTTTGCGTCTTGACACCTTGACCCATGGAAGACTTTTTCTGAGTGTCCATGCCCTACATATGTCTCCTTTCTCTGAGCATTAGTGTGTTACTTGTGCTGAGGAACTAGTATGTCTGCGACACTTGTTCCTCCTTTGTAATGTATCATTCTTTTATTCTTTTTCAAGCTTTCCAAAATTATTGAAAAAGACAAAAAAATCAAATATACCCCAAAAGAGGAAGGGAAAAGTATTTTATTTTTTTTGGCAGCACAATGAGTGGCCCTTGGATAGATAAAATCCTTCCGTTTGTTCGTCAAGATATGGGATTTAATATGACCTTAGGAAGTTGTTCTTGCTACATAAATTTGTGTCCTCCTCCATTTGGTTATTCTTCCAAAGATATGGAGATTTTGTGTTGCCTCTTGCACCGTGAACTTATGTCAATACCATGCTACCTGAGTCTCATCATTTGTCATGCTATTGTCCAAGGGAAGTTTTTTACCAAGCTTGAGTCGGCCCTTTTGCAGTTTGTCTCTTGACCTCATGCCCGACCATCGCGAAATCCCAATCAAGTCTTTGTTCGAAATCAATGAAGCCCACAACCTGATCATCAAGATCCTCTATTCTGTTCCCGATGAGCCGTCAAATACCTCTGGGTAGTGAAATCATACACTCATATTACACTCCTACCTGAGTTGTGAATATTTTGAAGTTGTTGCTCGAGCTCTGAAGGCCTCATCTCTAGCCATCAGGCATCATTATCTTCTTGAAGATGGATACTATACATGTATATATTTTCTATTCGAGATGTAGATCCGCTGTGTATTTCTTGCAACTACACTTTATATAGTTATATGACATGGATCTGCAATGCATTGGATTGGCAGCCATGGTTTTATTTTATTCTGAGCATGGGTATGCCTGCCTCGGTGAGACAATTGTTATTTTTTGTAGATGGCACCTCCCGAACTCTGGTCCCTAGGATCACTCGCTTCATATGTTGGTGAATATTGGTAATGTATTTCGGCCATCATATGCTCTTCTGACCTCACACATTAGGGGGCATCTGTTATAACCCTAATTTGCACCAGACATACATACCTAGCATCAAGCCATCTCACTTGCCATTTTTGCCAAGCCACCATTGAAAAAATATTCTAAAAATACATCCTTTTGAAGGCATACACACCCTACACCACTGTTTCCTGCATATATACGCTAGCTAACCCATTACATACCGTGTATACTAACAAAAGCACAAAAAATAAAAAGTTGCAGACAAAATACAGATTTCTGAGTAATTTCCTAAACTGTTTGACCACCCATATCCGGTCACTCAACCAGATAACTACCCTCTTCTAGCCTATAAAAGAAGAGGTAGGGGTCCCATTTGGAAAAAAGGAGAATAATAGAAAAAAAACTCTGCCCTTTTTTGTATTCTCCTTGCCCCAATAATTTTTAACCATTTTGTGAGGAGAAGCATATGTGGAAGCAGTTGGTGCACAGTTGAAGAGGATCCCAGGACCAGATTAGAGGAGTAGTGGCTGATCTCACCATTGTAAGTTACTTTTGTGAGATTAATAAAAATAATTACTTTTCCCGTCCCACCATATGAGGTGTTCAATATGCAGTTTTGATTATATTTTATTAGAACCTCTAACCCACTAATTCATATATAAGATGCATGTTCATAGTTCTTTGTTTATCTGTTTGTGAATGGAGGTTGGATTTGGGAGGAGAATTGCAGTCGAGCAGCAACCAAATGTAAAAGGATCGGCACCAAACATGGATTTCAAGGTAGAGTTACCAGATCCTTTTATCCTTGTGTTTTATGCATGAATGTGGGGTCTATGTTGGGATGATAGTAAAAACTAAGAGACTTTAAAGGGTCGTTTCTGCATGCATTATAGAACCCATAGTTCTAGTTCGTAGGGGGATTTCCCACCCACAACATCCCTTCAGTTCCATTTGAAGGCTATAAATTGAGCCATATCTAAGCCTTGAGGGGAAGAGAATTCAACTTTTGAGAGAAAAGATACTTTAGAAAAATCTCACTTCACATTGAGTCTGCATCCCTTTATCCTTGAAAGTTTGAGCTCATTTTTCAACCCCCAAGATCTTCCTTCTTTTTGATGGAGAACCTCATTATCTCCTTTATATGAGCTTTCCTTTGGTGGAGGATTGAAGTGGTGGAGGCCCAGTTGGAAGGACTTAGTTTTTTGGTTCTGATATGTGTCGTTACAACAGTTTGTCACCTATATACTTCTGCTGATTATTTTAATAGAAATACTCTTTTCTCATCCAATCGAGATCTTGCAAACAAGGATGATTTTAGGGGATAAATTTCGCTCATGGGCTAATTTTCCATGTTTTTTCCCAAAACAAGATTCGTTATTCTAAAAATGATTCGCCCAAATTTTATAGGATAAAATTATTTTACCTTAAAAATCACCAATATTTTATACAAAGTATATAGAATCCTTAGAAATTTGAATATTGCTAAAAAAACATCGCCAAACATTTATAGTTCACATATGAAGAATTAGTAAGATTCACCAAGGTTTCTACATTTTAAAATAAATTTCCATCCTTAAAATCATCCATGCTTGCAAATATTTGAATTATTATTCCACGGGAGTATTTGTCATGTATGTTAATGGATTATGCTAATCTATATTCTAACATTATATATTATCACCATATGCTTGCGTATATTTTTTTTTAGGACAAGTTACAGGTGTAAATCATTGAGTTATGTTCTCAATGATGGTATTCATCAAACATCTGAACGAGGTAGGCTCTTGACCTTGTCTTGTTAGCATTTCATTTATATAGCATACTTGGGATTAGAGTTGATTTTTGTGTGTTATTCTGTTTGTTGTGGTTTAATCCATGCCATAGAGATATTTTGCTCGTAATAGAATTGGCAACCATACTGGGGAATGATCTTCTATTTGGGGTTTGGAGTTTTTATCTCCTTGACTTTCTCTCTGTTAGCCTGAGTTTCATTGTTGCTTGATTGCTTGATAGCCTATTTTTAATTTTCATCTGAGTTTCTTGGCTTAATCCTTGCCCTTGTAGTGTTTTACTATATATACACAGTTTTTCCCTTGATCGATGCATACATATGCGATTCGTCCTTATATAGGGTCCATACATACATGAGTTTTTCTCAAACAGTCGCGTACATCAGCTCTTTAGGATTACTGGTTGATTTTGATGTTTGTTGGGTGAGTTTGGTTGGTTTTTGAGTCTTCTTGGGTCTCTATCCTAAATTTTAAGTTCTTACAGAGTAATATGAAACCTTCTTATTGTTGAATTTTCGGGCGATATTCTTTCTTGTCATGTTTTTCATTGGTTTTCCTTACACGTTGGTCTGAGTGTTTGCTTCTTGGTATCCTTCTTTTCTTGTCTCTTTTTTCTTGCAGTGGGGTCTCTATGTGAAGTTGTTATTCAGTCTTTGCATTTTCTTTTCTTTATATCGAAAATAAAATAAAAAAAAAAATTGCTCAATTTTCATTATGGCATTTGATCTTTTGATTATTTAGTATTGATCTTGACACATGTGGAAATATTTCATTTTATTGAAATTGTAGAAATTGCATTGAAAGTTGCATTTAAAAGCTTACCATCTCTTGAGAATTTAAGATTAGGAATTAGTAGTATTTTTATATTCGTTTCTTAGATATGTTGAGTCATAATATCATCATTTTCACGACCACGCCTTTCAAGTAAAAAAAATACATTAAAAGTAACGTTGATTAACTAAAACTGATTAGAAATGATTTTATTTCTTAGGGTACACAAACAAGCACAGTACATAGGGCCTTGGAATAACATTTTGTGAGTAAATGTTTCCAAGGCTATTAAACAAAACATATGTTTCTGAATAGGGATTGGTGAAACCCATTGTGTAATTAGTGACTTCATGAGGTTCCTCTCACACTAGAGTTAAGAACGAGGTTGCGCAAAGTTGGTTGTAGAGATAGCCCTCTAAATATACCTTCTTAGCGTTAGAGATATTTCTGTGGTTCCATTTGTATATGGGGGTCTTTATAGTACCTTTACCTCCGTGAGAGGTGGTGCTTTCAAGATTTTGGGCTTTGTTACCCTGCCCATATAGTGGACCATACTTACAACTATTCACCTATGCATTGCTTATATTGTAGTGGCTCTAGTTGCTTGACATGGTTAGACACATAGGTTACTTGCAGGGTTTATTCTGTAGGTACCCTGAGTCAAATAAGGGTTCGACAACACACAACCCTTATGGATGATTACCTCTCTAGGGGGATCCGACCGGTTGCGTTGTTAATCCCACAAGGGACCTTATAACTGATTATGATACCTCCAATATTTTGAATGGAGTCTCAAGCCTCTCTTGGTCGAGGCATACCTACTCTAGTAAGGGAGGCCCCTTTTCAACTACTATATCATGTTTGTGTGCATTTGTCCTTTTTTTATTTATTTTAGTGTGCTCTCTGATTATTATTTGTCCCTGGGATTTGGTTTCATATCTCGAGTCTTGAGTCATCGTGGAGAAATATTATCCTCCTCTCAGGTCTCATTTTTTTTTGAAGTTACCACTACATTTTGAGTCTTTACCGAAGTTTCCTTCTAAAAGGCGTAAATTTAATAGACATGGGACATATATATCCACCCCCTAGACTTGTTATTATCTAGTTATGAGTACTGAGTCAAATAAAAATGACACAAGGAGTCCCTTGACTCCTATACCTTTTGTGTTTAATGGGATTCCTTCGAATCCTTCAACCGCGACGGTTGTAGTGCCGAAGGTTCTTGTCCTTACTGCTACCCAACATGCGATTTCTACTCGACCCATACAAACAAACACTTTCAGGTCTCTTTTTGGCATGTCGAGATAAAATTCTCATTCCATACATTTGACATCTCAACTTTCATCCTCCATTTCAACGATTAATGAAAATCCTAGTTTTGGACCTCGGGGCATGGTTCCTTTACATGCTCCTCTCTCATTTGGTGGAGGTCATATTCCCCAAATGAATCCTATAGTGGGAGGCCAACCTCATTTTCCTTTCGGGTCTAATCTTAGTCTCAATTCTCCTAGATGGAGTACTCAACCTGGCGGACAAGTCACTTCCTATATTTCATCCTTTCCCCCTTCTTCCTCCATGTCGATTCCAAAAACCACATTTGTTATGACAAAACCATATATGTCCTCCAAATTTCCACCTGGAGGGAGTCAGTGTCACTCTATGGGAAACCCCCATCCTGGAGATCCTCCAGCCCAGGGAAATGTGTATAACCCTCATTATCCCACCTCTACAGGTATGGTGCTCATATAACCTCTTATGAATCAGTTTGGAGGAGGATAATACCCTACCAGATAGGGCCATGGTATATACCATAACCCTGGATTTATCTCTAAGCCAATCTGTAGTAGGACAAGCTTCGGCTTCGACCTCCACTCCCACTTAGTCGGTGAACGTGCATTATGTATAGTCATCAGCCAACCCAAATGGTAACCGAGAACCAAGAGGGAATAGAAGGAAATGATGAGGTAATAATCGTAAGGGTGGGAAAAATAATAACAAATCCAAGGATGACACTAAAAATGATAGATCAAATAATAATGTTGGTGAGGGAAAGAAAGAAAAATGGAAGGTGAAGTTTCCTTGTAAACTTTGTAAAGATGATCACCTTACCCACCTATGCTTTAAAATTGAGGAGGCCTCGAGGCTCTTATCACAACCGCCCGATGTGCTAACCAATCCATTTCTACATAATCAACACATGGCTTTAGGGTCCTCTAACACCGAAAATGCATCGAGAAGGAGTCAAAACCCCTCGACACATGAAGGTGTCCATCTATGTGTTAATATGCTCAAGTATTAGATTGATGTAGCCACTCGATCTCATGATTATAGTTCTTCATAGATTGTTATAGGTCCAGAGTCTCCCCCTCCTCCAGAAACACCCTTGCAGATTGAAAAGCCAAAACCTCTACCTCGTATTCTGAAGGGAGTACTAAAACACTCTTCCCACAATCCTAATTCCATAGATGCCCATAACTATTCAATTGTCAAAGATCTGGGTCAAACCCCTTGTGCGATGTCGTCTTTGGAGGTTCTCAAAATGTGTCCTTCATAGAGGAATGCCTTGTTATCTGCTTTAGGATCTCTAGACCCATGTGGCTCGAAGGTTATTAAGTTTGACGTCATGGATCTTAAACCTGTCTTGCCTTACCACATGGCCTTTCAAATACATGTGGAATACATGAAAATTACCATCAAACACACTGTAATTGATGAAGGTGTCACGACGTGTGTGATGTCCCTAACCTATTGGAAAGACATTAGCTCTCTGAATCTATCCCAATCTATGACTATGTTGACCACATTTTATGGATGTTCATTTTGACCCCACAAAATTATTCTCGCTTTTCCAGTCCAGTTAGGTGGAAAGACAGTGGATGTTGATGTCGAGGTGGTTGATGCACCCCTTGAATATAATTTAATACTAAGGTGTAACTAGACGTATGCCATGACCGCAATCATGTCATCTGTTTTCCTAACTTTATGTTTTCCTCATGAACGGAAAATTGTGAGGATTGGTCAATTGTTCTTTGCGCATGCTAGTCCTAATGCATCAGTTGGACCTTCGATCCTAGTGATTGACAATTATTGGTAGGAAACCAAGGATGTTGGTGTTGGAATGTATTCCTCTCTCATGGGTAGCTTTGATTTTGTGGCACCAATACATCACATTCATGCCATTTCTAGCAAGTCTTCATTGTCGATGAGGTCCATTCCTTTTCGTACTTCATATTTCAACAATTCTTGGACCCTACCTTCCTCCACTATATCATGTGAAGGTCAGTCGCACATTGGGATAGCAATGCCACTTTCAACGACAGAGGTTGTGTATCATGCTATTATTAACACTATTGTTGACCGAGATCTTTTCTCCTTGCAGACATATGAGGAGGATCACGTTCTAGATCTTGTATGGGCCACCCAATTGTCTTGTTCACATGATTTCCTCAAAGATACTTTACCTTCAGATGAATACATATTAGAGGCCATGTATAGTCCCAATAGGCCTTGGGACGATATGCATCATCGCTCCTATTTCCTCCCATAACGTTTTAGGATCGAACAAGATGAATTTATATCTACCTTCAGTGATATGGTTGGTCATCGTGTGTTTTTGCTAGATACACATGGTATTTATGTCGAAGGAAACATGGAGAATATTTATCCTACAATCATGATTGACATCTCTCGAATTCCTAGCAAAATTGAGAACGTATATATCTGTGCAGATTGTTCACCTAAAGAAATTCAGATCTACATCGATCTGTTCAAACAATTCCATGATGTATTTTCTTGGTCGTACGAAGAGATGCCAAGGATCGACCCCAAAATTGTCAAACATGAGATCAATACTTATATGGATGCTAGACTTGTTCGAAAATGTATTAGATATGTTAATACTAGGAAGGCCTTTTCTATTAAGGAAGAGGTAGAGAAGCTACTTGATGTTGGTTGCATCTACCCAATTCCCTTGACCGAATGGGTGTCCAACCTCATTTCCGAGAATAAGAAACAAGGAACCATCCGGGTATGTATGGATTTTCGAGACATAAACAAGGCTTGTCCTAAAAAAAAATTCTCAACTCCTTTCATCGACCAGATTCTTGATGAGTGCACGGGAAACAAAGTTTTTTCTTTTATGGATAGATTTTCAAGATATAATCAAATTCAAATCAAACCTGAGGATCAACACAAGATGAAATTTATTTGTTCTTGGGCTAATTTTTCATACCAAAAAATACCTTTCAGTCTTAAAAATACCAGAGCAACCTTTCAATGTGCCATGACCTTTTATTTTCACAATCTCAAACATATTGTTGAATCTTACCTCAATGATCTCTCTTCTCAGTCTCGCAAGAGAGTAGATCACTCTACTCACCTTCGATTAGTATTTGAGAGATGTCGTTACTATCACATCTATTTGAACCCTCACAAGTGCATCTTTTGCGTTAGTTCTGGCCATCTCTTAGGATTCTTAGTCTCTAAGCATAGGATCATGGTGGATTCTATGAAGGTTGAGGCAATACTTCAATTGCCTCCCCCACACAACATGCGACAAATTCAGGGTTTATAGGGGAAGGCTAACTTCTTGCATCGGTTCATAGTGAACTATGCCAATTTAACTAAGGGTTTCATGCATCTTTTGAAGAAGGATATTGTGTTTATATGGGATGAGCGAGCCTAGGAATCCTTCGATGCTCTTAAGAAAACCTTGGTATCAGAGCCTCTTCTGAAGCAACCATACTACATTAGAGACTATTTGATTTAGATCGCCACGTCCAAAGGGATGGTTGGTATGGTTTTGGTTTAGGAGGACGATGAGCTACATGAGCACATTTTCTACTGTATCAGTCAAAACTTAGTTGGCCCTGAACTTAAATACTCTCTCATAGAAAAACTAGCCTTGTCCATTGTACATGCAATTCAAAGATTACGACATTATATATTACTTTGAAAAACTATCGTAGTTGAAGATATCAATCCATTTCAATAGGTACTTACCAGGAATATCATAGGGGGGAAATACAATAAGTGGATTGTTATTTTGCAAGAATTTGATCTCGATTTTGCTTCGACAAAGTCTAAGAAATCATTAGTTTTTGCTGAGTTGATATCATACTTCCCTCGACTGGATGAGGACATTATTCATGACGATTCATTCACGAATGAACATATATTCCTTATCTCATCTTCATACCCCTAGTATAGAGATATTCTAATTTATTTTCAAACCTTGAAGTTGTCCCATCATCTGTCGAGAGACGATTGATGATGTACGTCATCAAGCTAAAAAATACCTTATCATCGGTGAAACTTTGTATCATTAAGGAGTAGATAATATTTTGTGTCATTTATTGAATCATGAGGAAATTGAGTCGGTCCTCAATGAATGTCATAGTGGGGCTTGTGGTGGTCATCTATCTTGGCTTGAAACAACCCAAAAAAAAAATTGATCAGGTTATTTTTGGTCATAAATTTTTAAAGATTGTGTTTAAGCGATCAAGAAGTGTCACCCTTGCCAGGTGTTCGCGTAGAAAATGAGCTTGCATGCATCCCCTCTTCACCCAGTCATTACCATCGGTCCCTTCATCAAGTGGGGGGTATATTTTATGGACTGTAACCCAACTTCGGATGGGGGTCATCAACATATTATTGTGTTCATCGATTAATTCACTAAATTGGAAGAGGACATGCCTACCGTTAAATCTGATGGTAATATGACAACATTATTCGTATTCAACCTAATTATAGCCCGGTTCAAAATCCCAAAGGAGATTGTCACTGATCATGGAAGTAAATTTCATAATGATATGATGAAGGAGTTAGCATCAAAATTGGGGTTTAAGCATGATCATTCTTCCCCTTATTATCCCTAGGAAAATGGACAAGTAGATGAGGTGAATAAATTTCTCAAGACCATATTGCAAAAAGATTTCATCCATAGTAAATCTAACTAGCATCTAATGCTTTAGCCTATGCTTTGGGAATATTGAACCTCAATAAAGACTTCCATTGGTTTTTCTCCTTTTCATCTAGTACATGGCATGGAGTCAATCCTTCTGATTGAATGTGAAATCCCTTCCCTGAAACTGGAAATTGAGCTCCTACCTGACACATCTGATTTTGAATAACACCTTGTGCACCTAGAGCATCTAGATGAGAAACACCGATATGACTCTATGACTATCAAAGAGAATAAATGATGTGTTAAGGTTCATTATGATAGGTTTGTTTGTCCTTGACAATATGTTGAGGGTGACTTGGTTCTCCTGTATGACCAAGACAAAGAACCATTGGGGGAAGGCAAGTTCAACCCCATGTGGCACAATCCTTATATTGTACGATGTGTTTTAGAGAAAGGATCCTATGAATTGGAAGATTATGAAGGGAATATGTTGGATGAGCCCAGAAATGGGCTATACCTTAAAAGGTGTTACTCTTGAGCCCTCAAGATTGGGCATAAACTTTTGTATACTAGTGTATCTTAGTGTATATACATCTTTTCCTTTGTTTCATCGACTTGCTTATCAATTTTTCCCTTGGTTGGCATATGACAATGAAGTCTTCAATTTACTTAGGATTCGCAAATGGTGCCAGTCATCATACACAGAACATGGATTCCATTGCTTGGGTCATTTACTCAACCAAGGGGAAACTGGTGTCTTTAGGTGGCATCCACATGGAGCCATCAACGAATAATGTGGTTGATTATAGCGTCTTTATAGAGATTTTAAACAACACCATTTCACATGGTGTTTGGTCTTTGGAGGTTCACCTAGAATCCTAGTTATTCGTATGTCATTTAAATGATAGTTACCACGTGTGAGACCCTACTCTACTTCGACGATTCCTACGGGTACGAATTTGGAACGATACTTTAATTTTCTTACTTATAATCACATACCTAGAAGTTATAATAATGTATCTGATGCATATGATAATTATGTTTTAGATTGGCATTTTCCACATAACTAAAGTAAAGAAAACACATTCATACATGTACACATTGTAACATATATAAGTAAAGTCGAAGACCAATTTTTTTATATTTCATCTTTTCAACAAATATGGTGTCATAGTACAAAATGGGGTTCACACCCTCAAAATACATATATGGTTGGTATATATATGACCATGACATCTATGCCTATGGAACCAGATGTGTATCATGATATCACAATATGGCATTTGCGAGAGGTTGGAAGAGTCGCACCCACGCACGGGGCACACCCACCACATGCTGCTACATAGCCTTGGGAAGATCATCCACTTGAACCATAGGAATACTTTGCATCAATCGAGACAGGTTCCCATGCACATTCTGCAACACTCTCTCTGCATCTCCTCCCGCATGCTCGTCTCCCTGGTTCCTTTGTCGATGTCATGGGAATCCATCTGGTCATTGTGGACCTACATCTATGTGACAATTTTTTTTTTAATACTTTATACCATACAAAAATATTTGTGTTTTTTATTCTTTTTTAAAAAACACACAAAAAATGAAATATATAAAAACATTTCTTACCAATATCATCGTAGGAAGAACTTGGTGGAAAAGAAATATCTGGATACCCTCTATAGTCGATCTGAGAGTAATATTAGTCATCAATGGATATGAACTGTCAACACCACTAGAAAAATAACTCATCATTCTAGGGGGTTGTCACCCTACCACCTCCTAGTCGCCTCATCAAATCGGTCCACCATGACATGGTTGGATCGTGCGGTCTGTGTGGAATAATATCTACTCTAGGGATCAAGCCTAGAACCCTCTCAAAGAAAAAACTACATAGGATATATGAAAATCCGAAGTTGATCTAGGTGGATATAGGTGGCCACCCCCCTTTTCCAGCTGGCTCAAAACAATTTTTTGGCAATTTTGGTAATTTACTATTTTTAGCAATTTTTAACTTCTGGGGTCATTTGGAGGGCCTAAATGAAGGTTTTTTGGGATTTAGCTTCTCAATGGTAGAAAAATTCTCTTATTTATCCCTCTAAATGAATCTCCTCGATGATACCTTTCCAACGAGCTATCGTGCGCCCCAAATGGAGATTGTATGCCAAAGTTATGCCCCTGGGAAGTTGATACACCAAACTACCCAAAATGGGGTCCACAAAATTGTTGGATTTTCAGCTTTTGGGGTTAGGGTTTTGGATTTTATTTATGATGAAAAAGGCCTTTTGAGCCTCATTGTAAAATAATCTTCTTGCGAATGTGATTAGCGGAAAAATCTCTTCTCAGAGATAATCTACCACCATTCTAACGAGTCTTTCACTCTGTATTTTTACAGTCTTTGTACAATTTGGATCATTAATAGAAAATAGTGTATTAATGTATCTCTGTGTTTATGGTTGCATCTCTGATACATTTATTTTATATTATTGGATATCCTAGATATCTCTATACATTTATTTATTATATCTCCACTCTCATTTCGTGCCGAAAATAATCCAGATCAGTGGTATCAGAGAAGGCTACTCTTGATCGTTTTTCAGTGCATGTACCCGACGAGGTCCGAGTATAGAAATTTGGGTATCGATCTTGTCTCTCTTGAAGAAAATCACTGTCACACGTCCAATAAAACCTCCATGGCATAAGAAAATAAAAACAACATAGCAGACGATTCTATTAATCTGTTGCTTGAGCAAGCTCTCACACGACAGAGGGGCGAAATGATGGAAAATTTTTCCCACATACTTCAACGCATGTCGATAAAAACAGATGCATATTCATCAATAATTCGCTTTGGAAGTACCTCTCCTTTCAAGGTACAAGTTAATTTTGATATTCCCTTGTTTGAAGGACAGATAGATGTAGTTTCCTTAGAAAAATGGTTAAATATACTAGAAGGTTATTTCTCTGTTCATAATTTTTTAGACAAGGAAAAGATAACCTTCACACTCCTTAAGGCTCTCCACCATGTCAAACATTGGTGTGAAACCTACTGGGAGAGAATTTCCATAAAGTAATCTGGAATATATGGGGTTGAGACCACTTGGGATTTTTTTGTGGATGTGGTAAAGGAACAGTATTACCATGTTGGAAAATATGAGGACCATTACATGATATGGACCACATTGCGGAAAGAGAGGGGCCAAGAAGTTATGGAGTTCACCAATACCTTGCATACCTTGTGCACCAACATGGGTATCAAATACTCTGAACAACATTTGGTTCTGAAATACTGTGGGGCTCTACAGAGATACATCCAAATTGAAATGGATTTTCTGGATATGTTGTTAAAATCGAGTAGAAATTTAAGCACCAGAACAAACAAGAGTTGGGGTATGCAAATATGTAACAACCAAAGTATGATAAAGACATCCCTAACAAACAGTCTCCCGAAAACCATTCCAAGCCACAGGAAAAGAAGGGTCACAGGAATACAAAGAAGGACACTTGAAAATGGTGCGATTTCCACAAAATCCCCTGGCACAACACCGATGAATGTCGCTCAAAATAGTCATTGGTGGCCGAGATCAAAGACAAGGAGCCAAACCCTGATTCAGAATCTAATTCTGAAAATATTGGTAAAAGAGAGATCATCGACGTAGACCCCACTGCTATTGTCGCGACTGCAACAATTCAACCAGAAGAACCAACAAATCCTGAAGAGGGGGAGTGCCTTTTTCATTCACAGATGTGGGAAAACAGGACCCCACTGCATTTTATTGTTGATAGTGGAATCCAGAAGAACCCCATCTCAGCAGAGGTCGTCAAACAGTTGGGATTGTCGAAAACACCAAACTCGTAGCCATACAACATTGGGTGGCTTCCCCAGGGACGAGATCTTTGTTTCATCCAGTAATTTCGATTGTCATACGACATCCAACCCTTCAAGGATGAGGCATTATTTGATGTTTCCCCACTGAATTTCTGTGATGTTCTCTTGGGCCACCATATATGTGGAAGCTCCATGTTGTTTATGAATCTCGACCCTGCAATGTCATTGTTTCTCTTGGGGTTCATCTCTACAGAATACCAGAGGTAGTTCTGACTACTATTCCACCTAAAAAGTGCCACAAGGTAGTATCTCATACTACAAAATTCAGCTTCTTCACAATCTATTCAAAAGGTGAACAGAAGAATATTGCAACCATTAGAGCCTCGACCCAAGCACTTTCCATCCAATAGAAGCAGGTTGAAAAGATTGCAGCCAAGTGTAAAGATTCATTCTGCACACATGCATCTCATGTAGCCATACTGGTTAAAAAGGTCCAACCCTTCCATCCACAGGTTCATGACAACCTTCAACAAGCTAAGCAATGCAACTTCTCCAACAATGCAAGCAACTCATCAAGATGCAGATTCAACAAATGCTTTTTCCTCTCCCTCGGGAACTCAATGAAATGTAAACCATTTCTTCCTAAGGAGTGAGGATTGATCCAGGTGGATATCAGGGATCACTCACCTTTTCCAACTGGCTTAAAACAATTTTATGGCAATTTTGGTAATTTACTATTTTTAGCAGTTTTTAATTTCCAGGGCCATTTGGAGGGCCCAAATGAAGGGTTTTTGGGATCTATATTCTCAATGATAGCTGACGTATTTGATTTATCCTTCTAAATGAATCTCCTCAATTATACCTTTCCAATGAGCTATCATGCGCCCCAAAAAGAGATCGTATGCCAAAGTTACACCCCTAAGAAGTTGATACACCAAACTACCCAAAACGGGGTCCACAAAACTGTTGGCTTTTCATTTTCCAGGGTTAGGGTTTTGGATTTTATTTATGATAAAAAAATTCTTTGGAGCCTCATTTTAAAATCATATTCTTGCGAATGCGAGTAGCAGACACATCTCTTCTCAGAGATAATCTACCACCATTCTAGCGAGTCTTTCACTCTATGTTTTTACAGTCTTTGTACATTTTCGCTCATTAATATAAAATTGTGTATTAATTTATCTTTGTGTTTATGGTTGCATCTCTGATACATTTCTGTTATATTATTAGATATCTGAGATATCTTTGTACATTGTGTTAGCATTGGAAGTCTCCCTTCAAATTGTAGGAAAGGCAAGCCCGATACCCATCAGAGTTTTATGTCACAATAGATAAATTTAAAGGTGGTCTAATGGATGTAGACTTAGGATTATATTGCTTTAACTCAGAAAAATGGGTCGGAAAGCGCAAGTAAGTAAGGTCTTGATCTAACTTCATTCAGTAAGTTTGGTATAGTGGTGAGTAGGGGGAAGAACTTGAGGAGAGTGAAAAGATCTGCTAGGGACATCCAGTCATCCAACAGCCTAAGGAGGAAAAGATTCAAATTCAAGATCCTCTCGAATTATGAACTTCAGGGAACTGAAATTGATATAACAACTCTGCAATCAATCATACACTACCAAATCAGTCACAACAACTTGACCGAAACATCCATTCCCGAGCTCTTAGTATTAGAGGGAAAAGAAAACACGAGAAGATGATTAAAACTGGTGGTGATGTTACTGTGATCAAAGATACATCACATAAATGTAACTACCCTCGACTGGATCACCCATGCCTAAGTGTTTTAACACAGTTTATACAAAGAGATGAAGGGAATCTGACTTACATTAAACAAGAAGTCTCAAATATAGATACATAACCAGAAGCCAGAGGGTGTACTAAAACTTTACAATATGGGAGCTTTTCTCTACCATCGACCCTTTTCAAAATATAAAAATTGAGTATTCATACTCAGAACAACCTGCCAACACCAGGAGTGTGACCTGGCTATAGAAATCAAAGCTTTGCATCTGTGTATTCTTCTGTTAGGCTTAACTTTCACTCCTCTGTTAGATGCAAGATCAGATCAGTTATGGCTTTGGCAGGGAATTCTGTCCACAGGGGTACCACGGGATGACCGCTCCAGAACCTCCATGCCTTCCATTTATGGATTGAGCTGAGGTTTGAACCACCTTCTCAATTTACATTAACTTATTTTCCCTAGAGAGTGGACGAGACGAAAATATTAGGGGATGACCATATGCCTACCCTCCAAGGCTGGGAATCTAGACTCCTTTCCTCTAGCCCCTCCTCAATGTAACCCAGGGCCATGACCCTGTGCTAATGACATCCTGAAATTTCATGTTTTGGGGGTTTTCATATGGCTCACCTTCAAATTTCTCGATATCAGAATTGGTGAAATCACTTATCTTACCAACAATCAAATTTGTTTCTCAACCAATAGCTGCGATGCTTCATGTGAACTCTAAAATAGTCCTCTATACATGACTGGGGGCTGGATGCTTCTTTTAAACCTTACTTTCGCATGACCATGGGATGTGACCTAGCGCCTATATCCAAAGGTGTTTCAAGATTTCTCCCTTCGGGGATTCCTACATGTTAGACTTTAGAATTCCCGATCCATGAAACAGTGAAATCTTTGATCAGGTGCCACGTGATCCTCTGGTTTGGATGGCCTAGATTGATTTCACAATTTCGCACTTCACAATATTTGCTTGTGGCTAAAAAAAAAACACCTGAAACCCAATTCCGTGATATTTCTTAATCCACTACCACATGTCCCCGCTAGATCAGATGGCTCCCACGAATCCCAGGTTTCGAGACTTTTACATATCAACACATCGGCAATTGGCACATCGAGACTTTCACGCATTCCTCACTTAAATTATCCCTAAGCTCATTTCCATGAATACTTGGATCATATGACACCTGACCCCTTCAATATCAATGACTCATGTTGATTTTGGGTTTCAGGATTTCAGATCCTCGATGAAAAAATTTAACAACATTTCGAAATCTCGATTCTCATGATAATTTTCCATCGTTGATCTCTCCCAATGAGATCCATGACCTAGATTTAATCTGTGCTCTACCTTTGATTTCAGGCCCTCTCTGGCACTAGCTTTCATGCAACTTTGACCTTTCGAAAGAACGTGATCCATCGATTGATAATCCTGATTGGATCTTCGTCATTGAAAGGCTAAAACTACCTTTTTCCTTATTTAAGTCCATACCGGCTCGCTCTAAGTGTTGCGCTTGTGCGTATTCCTGTGGTTTCTGCGAACAATTACCTGGACGACTGACTGAGGGCTTGGGAAAAAAAATGATCTGTGACAGAGGTAAAGAGAGAAGTGATCAACTTAGAGAAAATTGAAAATATTAGGGTTGTGACTGTTAATATTATGGTAGCTTCGGGAGGTATGAACCTCTATTGTGACCTATGATACTTCGAAAGGAAGCAAAGAAATGAAGGAAACCCTAGACAAGTTGTTGGCTAAAGAAATATATTTAATATGAATTTATTGGTACCCAGGAGGAGAAGTTGGCCCCAGTAAAAATTCTCAGACTACTATAAATATAGGGTGCCAGTTCTCATTATTCACATCTCAGCAGTTGCAGAGAGAACTGGATCTGCGCATGTGCAGTAACAGCTTGTGCACAAGTTTCTGGGAAGGTGTGCGCTATCCTCTGGGTGGGATTATCTGATCAACTTGGTTTCTATTCTTGCTTGGTGCATTAGCCTCTCTTGGCTATTGGATTTCTACCAAGATTCTCTTCTTTGTCAAGGTCAAGGTGCTTGGAGGGTGGCTTCGGCCTATGGTTGGGTGACGAGGGTATCGTCAATGGTAAAATGAGCACAATATTCTATATTCTAACAAGTTATGGGCCCACACTCCCTTCAGTCAGCCTAAAACGCTGGAAGGAAACATAGTTGCTATATATTGAGCTCACTGGGGAATTACCGCTAGGATTACTAGCAGGAGCAACTTCCAAAACACTGCAGCTAGGGTTACTAGCAGAAGCAGTTGCAGAAACCCTAAATATCCAATCCAGCACCTTGTGATGGAACATCTCACCCAAGAAGAATATATTCACATGTGGCCTAACTTAGCACACCTCTTGGCTCTCTCAAAAGACATAAATGATGAAGTTGAAGTTTTGGATCAAGGCATGACTAGTTACAGTCAACCAAAGACATGTGTGAAACAATCAATCTTTTACACTACTCAACACTTACCGGGACGATTGAAGATGACATGTGGATAATCGATAGTGGATCTTCCAGGCACATGATGGGAGATCAAACCAGACTCTCAAATCTAAACGAGAGAAAGACATCATACAAAATGGAGCTCGGAGACAAAAGCACTTACCCCATCGAAGGATTTGGACAAGCCTCCATCAAGTTGGAAGCAGGTAATCATGTTCACTTAAGCAATGTTTTATATGTACCTAGTTTAGAAAATAATATTGTATCAATATCATGTTTAGAAGACAAAGGAAACATAATAGCCTTCATCGATGGAAAGGTGTTATCATGGCATAAGAATTCCAGCATAGAGGATGTTAGGGTTATTGGAAGTCATGAAGGAAATCTGTATAGACTACTAGAACAAAATGAAGAAGCTCTAGTACATGATGAAGTCAACCCTAATGAGATTTGGCATAGAAGGTATGCTCATATCAATTATCAAGCATTACCTTTCCTTAGAAAAATGGTTGAAGGAATACCAAAATTGAAATCTACACATGAAGGAATATGCAAAGGATGTGCCCTTGGGAAGAATATCAAGAAACCATTCCTAAGCAGCAACAATAGATCCAAGGAAATCCTAGATCGACTACACTGAGATGTTTGTGGTCCAATGCCAGTCAGATCTCTAGGAGGATCTCTTTACTACGTAATATTCATAGATGACTATTCAAGAAATACGTGGTTGCACCTACTGAAATCAAAAGATGAAGTAATCAACAAGTTCCAAGAATTCAAGGCAGAAATAGAAAACCTTACGAACAAGAAGATCAAGTCATTAAGAATAGATAATGGAGGAGAATACACCTCGAAGGAGTTCGTTGCATTATGCAAATCGGTAGGGATTAGGAGGGAGCTTATTGATCCTCATAATCCTCAACAAAACGGTGTAGCAGAAAGAAAGAACAGATCTATTGAAGAAATGGTAAAAGCCTTATTAAATGATCAAGGTCTATCCATGTTCCTCTGGGGAGAAGCAACAATGACGGAAATATATGTACATAATAGAAGTCCTCATCATATATTGAAGGACATGACACCAAAAGAAGCCTTCTCAGGTAAGAAAACTAACGTGGAAAACCTAAGAATATTTGGATGTCTAGTTTACTCTCATATTCCCAAAGACAAAAGGAATAAACTAGAACCCTCAGGAAAGAAGGGGATATTCGTGGGATATAGTGATTCATCCAAAACCCATAGAATATATATTCCTGAACAACACAAGATATAATTTAGCAGAGATGTAACGTTCAATGAAAGGATGGCCTTCAAGAAATCCATCAAAGAAATTATAGAAGAAGAAGAACTTGAAGAACCTAATGAAGAAAACACAGAAAACGAAAATAATGAAAAGGATCAACCTGATCATCCTATGGAGCCATGTGAGAACATTGATTCAAATATCATACCAAAAACCAAGAAATGACTATCTTGTCTTGAAGCTACATTACAAGATGCAGAAAGAATCAAGGTTCCAGAAGGAACATCCAGGAAGAGTAAAAGACCGAAAAGATTCTCAAGTTATGCAACATACATGACGAAGCTTCTAGATGAAGAACCTACTACATTTGAAGAAGCATCCCAAAAGGGACAATGGAAATAAGATATGACGGAAGAACATCAATCCATTATGAAAAATGAAGTATGGGAAATTGTACCTAGACCTAAAGAAAAATCAGCGGTAACCTCAAAATGGGTATACAAGATCAAACATGCAGCAGAAAAAAGCATGGATAAATACAAGGAAAGATTCATGGCTAGAGGGTTCTCCCAGAAGGAGGGAGAAGATTATTACAAAACCTTTGCTCCAGTGGCTAGGTATACCTCCATCAGAGCTATCATATCTCTTGTCGCTTCCATGGGTTGGAATCTACACCAGATGGATGTAAAGATAGCCTTCCTCAATGGAGCTATTGAAGAAGAAGTGTATATTGAAAAACCTCAAGGATTCGAGGTACATTCTAGAGACACTCACGTTTGCAGATTGAATAAATCTCTATATGGACTCAAGCAAGCTCCAAGGGCTTGGTATGCCAGAATGGACAGCTATCTAACAAGACTTGGTTTCTCCAAGAGTCATGCAGATCCAAACCTTTATTACAAAGTTGTGGATAACGCACCTGTAATTATACTATTATATGTTGATGATCTATTTATAACAGGTTAAGAATCTCTCATTATCCAGTGCAAAAAGGAACTAGCCTCTAAATTTGATATTAAAGATCTAGGTCTCATGCATTACTACTTGGGACTAGAAGTATGGCAGAAGTGTGGTGAAGTATTCCTTGGACAAGGAAAGTATGCAATAAAGATCCTTTAGAAGATTGGAATGATGGATTGTAAGTCCATGGGCACTCCTATGAATGCGGATATAAGAAAAGTGAAAGTCCTAGATTCAGATCCAGTAGATCCATCTCTATATCGACAACTAATTGGATCATTGATGTATTTGGTAAATACTCGACCAGATATTTTCTTTGTTGTAAATACATTAAGTCAGTTCCAGGTGGAACCTAGACAAGAGCATTAGATAGCTACAAAGGTATATTTGTGGGACAATAAACTATGGCTTGAGATATACCACATCTAGTGATATCCAACTTCATGGATTCATAGACTCTGATTGGGCAAGAAGTCCAGAAGACAAAAAGAGTACTTCAGGTATGTGTTTCATCTTGAGCTCCGCTATGATATCTTGGGGCAGCATGAAACAAAAGTCTGTCGCACTCAACACATCAGAGGCAGAGTATATGGCAGCATGTGAAGCATGCACAGAAGCAGTATGGATAAGGAATTTAATCTCCGATTTATTTGATCAGATTCTAGAATCGACCATAATATATTTTGATAATCAGAGTTTTATAAGATTATCATAACATCCAGTGTTTCATGAAAGGTCGAAACACATTGAGATCAAATACTACTTCATTCGAGATAAAGTCCAGGTAGGAGAGGTAAAGCTCAAGTATATCCCCACCGACGAGCAGACAACAAACATCCTGCCAAAACCTCTATCCAAAATTAAGTTTGCATATTTCCGAGAGAAGATGGGGATCGTGGAAATAACTCCCTTAGCTGAAAGGGAAGATTCTCCAAGTTAGGAGAAAGCACTGAAACATATTACTGAAAACATTTATTTTTTTGGCTAAATGAATCTCTAGATTAGGAGGGAGCACTGAAAATATTAATTATCCTTGTAATTGAAAAATAGTCCAGATTGGAAAAATTCTTTCCTATGCGGAAAGTGGATTGAGATTTCTGACAGAAAGAGACTTCCCATTGTGGTTAACATGGGAGGTAGTTTGATTGTTGATGTATCATAGACAACAACTTCCCATTGTGGTTAACATGGGGAGTGGTCTATGGAAGTCTCTCTTCTTGAGGGTTACTCAAGAAGACTAGCCCGCCTCGCCGGACAATGATTTCTCATTGTGGTTAACATGAGGAATAGTTTGTTTTGGAGGTTGATGCAGGACAGTCTTTTCCTCTTGTGGTTAATAGAGGAAATGGTGTGGACAATCATTCCTTAGGGTTTACACATTCCTTCTAGGGTGCACTTTGATTAGTGTAGGATGAATGGCCCAGGGTGGGGAATGGTCTAGGCTCAGCAATCAGGGACAGACATTCCTTAGGGTTATACATTCTCTCCAAGGTGCACTTTGATTAGTGTAGGAGGAATGTCCTAGGGTCGGGAATGGTCCAGGGACAAACATTCCTTAGGGTTATACATTCTCTCCAGGGCGCACTTTGATTAGTGTAGGAGGAATGGCCCAGGGTGGGGATTTGTCCAGACTCAAAAATTCCTTAGGGTTTATACATTCTATCCAGGGTGCACTTTGATTAGTGTAGGAAGAATGGCCTAGGGTGAGGAATGGTCCAGGCTCAGAAATTAGAAACAAGCCTTCTTCTTTGTTTGAGAAGAATAGGGTAGATAGACCATTGTTGATGTTCTATACTGAGGGTAGGTTATCCTTCATATCTCACAGACGTGAGTGAAAGATTGGCCCAGATGAATCAGTTTACATCATAACATTGTTTCTATGCAGGTTGCTATCAGATGTTTGTTATGAAAACTGTATGACAGTAGATGTAAACTACCATGGTGGATATGTTCCACTGTTCGTGAGGCAGATATTCTTTCAGAGCTCACAGATGTGAGTGAAAGATTTGCCCAGATGGTTGTTATGGAAACTGCCTGTCTCTAGACAATAGAGATATACTACTGTGGTGGATTTGTTCCACTATTTGTGACTATGTGTCATGGTTTGAGTAGTTGCGTACTACCTTGAATAAACACAGGTGTGTTCTATCAATTGGTATTGTACCAGTTGTCATAGGAGATTATCCAGTTGGATAATAATGACGGTGCTCATGTTGCTACTAGTTGAATGGTCTGTTGTGCTCAAGACCATACCTCCCTAGCTAGGAGGGAGTGTTAATATTATGGTAGCTTTGGGAGGTATGAACCTCTATTGTGACCTATGATACTCCGAAAAGAAGCAAAGAAATGAAGGAAACTCTAGACAAGTTGTCGACTACAGAAATATATTTAATATGAATTTATTAGTACCCAGGAGGATAAGTCGGCCCCAGTAAAACTGCCCAGACTACTATAAATACAGGGCACCAGTTCTCATTATTCACATCTCAACAGTTGCAGAGAGAACTAGATCTGTGCAGGTGCAGTAGTATCTTGTGTGCAAGTTTCTGAGAAGGTGTGCACTAGCCTCTGGGTGGGATTATCTAATCAGCTTGGTGCATTAGCCTCTCTTGGCTATTGGATTTCTACCAGGATTCTCTTCTTTGTCAAGGTCAAGGTGCTCGGAGGGTGGCTTTGGCCTATGGTTGGGTGACGAGGGTATCGTCAATGGTAAAATGAGCACAATATTATATATTCTAATAGTTACTTCTCAGGCAGGACAACACAGAACAAAAGGTCACTTAAAATATCAAGGGAAGATGTAGAGCGAACTACAAGACAAAAGGGAAAAACTTAAGAATGGGTCTACGAAAGGAGGATAGACAGGAAAAAATACAGACTTAGGTAGAAACCACAAACCCCTAAGGCTTTGACAAGTTTATGTGATAACATTGGGCTCCAGAGGGGATGGCATGCTACCTATGAGCTACCAAGAACTAGTAGTTCTAATGCCTTAGTTGTTGGGCTGTGGACTCTAGCTCAAAACTTTCATAGAAGAAAACAAGGAAATATGTACACTTCTTTAGCTAAAAAAAAAAAAAAACACATGGGCTACAAAAAAGAGATTATTTATGTACAATCCTAGGCTAAATAATTTTTACAAAATGCCAGGTGAAACCAAACTTCCACCATAGCCACCCAGATTGCTTGGTAATATAATTATTCTCTTCACTGCAAATGATCCAAAAAAGTTAGGGGAAGTATGACAGCAGAATGAGAACATGATTTGGAACACCAACCATACCCCTAAGTGATGATAATATGAAGAGCCTTGTAGGATCCAATGCTTTTGGAAAACGTAGCTCCTTATACAACCCCACGGGGTCACACAATTTATAATTAGGAAAGCTCAACTGGCTAGAAATGACCTCCTGCACTTCCTGGTTTCTCACCTGTCGTTCGATGTTTTCAGAGTGTACATGTGGGTAGAGGATTGATGTGGGTCGACTGATCCCAGGTGATACTTACTCATTTGCAGGTTCAAGACAAGAGATAAACTACACCTTTAGCTTCTCCATTTCTCCCTTGTCTTCTCGGATAACATCTGCTAGCTGAGAGAAAGAAGTCTCTTCATGTATATTCGTGGATGGATTTTTCTCTCTATCACACTGATCTTGGTAGGATATTTCGCTTTCATAATAAGATTGGAATCCTATGCTTTCTGCTTCTGAATACTCTTTAGGGGTAGGTGAGCATAGAACACTTCTATCTTGCAAAGAGAAAAGAGAAATATCTTGATTATTTTCTTCAACCATTCCTTCTTTTGAATCCGAGACAACAAGTGTACTAGGGCGGAAAATAATGCATCCATAGTTATGCCATCATCAATGCTATCATCAATAACATATGGAAGGAATTCTTCTTGGGAAATAAAGAGATAAACTTTTTCATCCATATTTGCAAGATACTCACTTTCGTCCTCGCTTTCTTTCTCAATTAGATATATACCAGACTCATCACATGAGAAACACTCTATCATCTGTAGAATGTGGAGTGCAAACCTCTTACAACAATGATAAAAAATAAGATGAGTCGGGTAAATATTCTTGTAATACGAATTGAAAGCATCATGAAAATCCTTCAAAGAATGGATACTAGCAGTAGGGAGAGATAAACAACATCTGAGAGAATCTTCTTCTAAAGAAAAATAGAACATATTGATCCATACATCCTCGTGAAACAAGCCATGATCAAACATGCATACATGAAATTTTAATAAGTGCTCACTGGGATGGTCATGCTTGCTTCCTATGAATCTCAGAAGATAATCATCGCCTTCATTTATAGCCGACACTGGATGTGGATAACCATATATGGATGAGAAATTGAAAGGGGAAAAATTATGAACCAATATAGCTGAGAGATGTGGCTCCTTTTCTCCTTCATGGATTTCCCCAGGATCAGTTTCACAATCACTATAATCAGGAACCATGGAATATCTCTACTTTTCATCGTCCTCGTTGGGATATCCATCAAAAGATGTTTGTTCTTGGTTGGTATCCAACATCACTTCTTCATCATAAGCAGGGCTTCCCAAAACCTTTGTTTCAAGGACTGGAATATCCTCTGCATATTCTTCGTAAGAGCGGTGAGAAAAATCTTCCTCCAATCCCTCCATCCTTGCAGAAATATATTTTACCATCTCCATCAACTCCTCTGAGGTATATCCTTCATTATCACTGCTTCCGTCCTCATATATTTCATTTGAAATAGTCATACCTTGAACACAGTCTTTATATTCTTCACATCAATTATGACAAATTAACTTGGAAGAATAAAACTGTTGACAACATCTATTGAAAGTTGCATGAAACTCTCTCAGAGAGGGGATGATAGTAGGGGGAAAGGATCAATACCACTCATGAGCATCCCTGTCTAATGAGAACATGAACATCTTCATTAATACATCCTCATGATGTATCTCCCACTGATGCATGAGTTCATGAAACTCACGAAGATGCTCGATAGGATTTTCATCTCTATGTCTTCTAAATATGGGAAAATAATCACCCCATTCATCCACAGTAGGGACACCATTAGGAAAACCAGGAACATCAGAAAAATTAAAGGGAGTAAACCTTCGAGCCAGGATTTTGTCCATTTCGAACCAGTGGAGTCGCCAATCGATCCTTTAACCATGGAGTCACCAGGTGAATGATATGCATAATGAGTGTGTCTGGTCCAGTGGAGTCACCAATCGATCCTTTAACCATGGAGTCACCAGGTGAATGATATGCATAATGAGTGTGTCTGGTCCAGTGGAGTCGCCAATCGATCCTTTAACCATGGAGTCACCAGGTGAATGATATGCATAATGAGTGTGTTTGGTCTTTTTCCACCATCAAAGACTAGCTCTGATCATTGTGTTCTCCCATGGGATACCAGGTGTAGCTAGAAGCAGTCACACTGAAGCAGCAAAGACGAGACAATGGAGTCGCCAGGTGCAAGTTGTAATCTTCAAAAGGTTCTAAATTCTGATGCACCTTCATAATTAGAAGTCCGTTGTCGTTCTACCCAGGGAAAATATTCAATTCGTCCCCGGCAACAGTGCCATAAATGTTAGCACCGGAAGTCACCCTTCAAATTGCAGGAAAGGCAAGCCCAATACCCATTAGAGTTTTATGTCATAATAGATAAATTTAAAGGTGGTCTAATGGATGCAAGCTCAGAATTATATCTCTTTAACTAAGAAAACTGGACCATAAAGCACAAGTAAGTGAGTTCTTGATCTAACTTCAGTCAGTAAGTTTGGTATAGTGGTGAGTAGGGGGAAGAAATTGAGGAGAGTGAAAATATCTGCTAGGGACATCTGGTCATCCAACAACCTAAGGAGGAAAAACTTCAAATTCAAGATCCTCTTGAACTCTGAACTTCAGGGAACTGCAATTGCTATAACAACTCTGCAATCAATCATACATTACAAAGAAATCACAACAACTTGACTGGAACATCCATGCCCAAGCTCTCAGTATCAGAGGGAAAAGAAATCACAAGAAGCTAATTAAAATTGGTGGTGATGTTACTGTGATCAAACATACATCATAGAAACGTAACTACCCTCGAATGGATCACCCATGCTTGAGTGTTTTAACAAAGTTGATACAAAGAGATGAAGGGAAGTTGGCTTACATTAAACAAGAACTCTGAAATACAGATACATAACCATTAGCCAGAGTATTTACTAAAAATTTACAATACGGAAGCTTTGCTCTACCATCGACCCTTTTCAAAATATCAAATCTGAGTATTTATACTCAGAACAACTTGCCAACACTAGGAGTGTGACTTGGCTATAGAAATCAAATCTTTGCATCTATATATTATTCTATCAGGATGCACTTGCACTCCTATGTCAGAGGCAAGATCATATTGGTTATGGCTTTGGTAGGGAAATCCGTCCACAGGGGTACCATTGGCTGACCACTCCAGAATCTCCATGACTTCCATTTATGGATTGAGCCGAGGTTTGAACCACTTGCTCAATTTACATTAACTTATTTTCCCCAGAGAGTGGTTGAGACAAAACGCTTAGGGGACGACCACGTGCCTGCCCTCCAAGGCTAGTAAGCTAGCCTCCTTTTCTCTAACCCCTCCTCAATGTAACCCAGGGCCATCACCCCGTGCTAATGAAATTTCATGTTTTAGGGGTTTTAATATGGCTCACCTTTAGATTTCCCGATATCAGAATCAACAAAATCGCTTATCTAATTGACGGTCAGATCTGTTGCTCAACCAACAACTATGATGCTTCCTATGAACTCTGAAATAGTCCTCTATATGCGACTAGGGGCCAAATGCTTCTTCTAAACCTTACTTTCGCATGACCATGGGCCATGACCTAGCGCCTATCTCCAAAGGCGTTTCGGGATTTCGCCTTTCGGGGATTCCTACATGTTAGACTTCAGAGTTCCCAATGCACAAAACTGTGAAATCTTTGATCAGGCGCCACGTGCTCCTCTGGTTTGGATGGCCCAGATTGATTTTGTGATTAAACACTTCGCGACATTTTCTTGTGGCTAAAAAAAAAACACCTAAATCCCAGTTCCGTGACATTTCTTAATCCACTGCCACCTGTCTCCACTGGATTGGATGACTCCCACGAATCCTGGGTTTTGGGAATTCGACATTTCAACACATCAGCACATCGAGACTTTCACGCATTCCTCAATTAAATTCTCCCTAAGCTCATTTCCCTGAATACTTGGATCAGCTGACACCTCACCCCTTCAAGATCAACGACTCATGTTGATTTTAGGTTTCAGGATTTTGGATCCTCGACAAAAAAATTTAACAACATTTCGAACTCCCGATTTCTGTGATAATTTTCCATCGTTGATCTCTCTCAATGAGATCCATGACCCAGATTTAATCTGTTCTTGACCTTTGATTTCAGGCCCACTCTGGTGCTAACCTTCACGCAACTTTGACCTTTTGAAAGAACGTGAGCCATTGATCAATAATCTTGATTGGATATACGCTGTTGAAAGGCTAAAACTTCCTTCTTTTTTATTTAATTCCATACCATCCCACCCTAATTACTGCACTTGTGTGTATGGCTATGGTTTCTGTGAACAATTACCTGGACGACCAACTCAGGGCTCAGAAAAAAAAATGATCACTGACAGAGGTAAAGAGAGAAGTGATCAACTTAGAGAAAACATGAAATCTTAGGGCCAAGACTTCTCAGGTAGGACAACAAAGAACAAAAGGTCACTCAAACTATCAAGGGTAGATGTAGAGAGAACTACAAGCCAAAAGGGAAAAAATTAAGAAATGATCTATAGAAGGAGGATAGACATGCACAAATATAAACTTAGGTGGAAACCATAAAACCCTAAGGCTTTGGCAAGTTTATGTGATAACACATTGCTTTATTATATCTCCACTCTTGATTCATGCCAAAAATAATCCAGATCAGAAGTTCCTCTTTCTTCCTTGTTTGCAATCCGTTAACTAGCTCTTCATGTTAACCAACATTGAGGTACACCAGTCGCAAACAGTGGGTGGTAAAAAATCCACCACATAGAACATGAGTGGCCTTGAGGCCTGGTGCAACACGATCGAACCCAATATCTGTGTAAGAACAAGTACAATGATCTTTTATCTGAGGTTCTTGATCGCCCTAATTGGGATTTGGCTCCCTACTTTATCTATGCCTACAACACAGTGGGTGGAAATTTACTCCTCCATGGTCATACCACCCCCAGCCCCCCATGGATTTAGATTCACTACCTCACCCCGATGATAAAATCCTATGATAAAATATATGTCATCCACTTCAATCATTAATGGTTTCCCATCGATATTGAAGGCCTCTGTCTCTGGATCCCAATAGTTTACGAGCATCTAGAGTAACCTCACTTGAGCCCTCATTCCTTTGAGAGCCCAAAATTTATAAAGGACACATATTTTTAAAGTTGTTTGGCCCCCTGCATCTCTTTCCACTACTACATATACCTCTTCATGCTCCCTCTCCCTCCATTCAATCACCATCTTACCAAAGGAAAGTCATTTTTTGAGTTAAATTTTATCAAAAAGTTGTTTACGGACTTGTACACAGGATAACATGTTAACAGTCACGTATAGGGTTGCATATATGTGGGAAGAATTTTATTTTCCCACGTACATGGAGGCATGTACACGACCTGATGAACCATCACCCACATACACCCTAGTTTACATGTTGCACCCTCTAAACCTCAAAACATGAGGACTAACTTTGAATTTTAAACCACTGAAAATGAAGAGGAGGTGAAGGGCACTTACTTGGTCCAAACAGTTACTAATTTTGTTGATCATAGCTACCGCAATCGAAAATTGAATATCTTGGGGAAAATGGCCTAAAATGTACTATGTGGTTGAAAAAACTCAAATGGTATGGTGAAATGGTATAATTTTATTAGTAGAATTTTTTTACCTGCTTCATATAGTTTGGGCTGATTTGTTAACCTTATGGACTAATAGTACAATGGAAAGAGTTGGTTTTGGTGGTTATGTCCAAGAATTTTTACGATTTCTAGTGTCATACCGACTGTTCATGCCTTCAACATGTATTTTATTTCACTAGCATATAGGATAGGTTGTCACTCCATTTTTCATTCTTTTATTTTCCTATGACTGTGATATATATACCTTAGGAACGAACCTATTTATTAGCGACAAAGAACCTTCTTACTGCTACTATAAGTGTCGTTATTAAGTGTTATAGGCTTACCTAACATGGGTACCCTAGTTAGAACCATTGTTCCATTTGGTACCCATGTAGAAGTTATTCCATAGGATCGAGATTTCCTTATAGTTATGATATGACTTTGCGTTCGAACTTCATATATTTACTCACAAGCATTCTAACTCTGCAACTCAGATATGCTCATGAATTTGGGGATTTTCTCTCTAATTTTCCATCATTTCCCCCCAAATTCACTTAGATCAAAGTCTGCAACAACGAATTTTCCCATTTCACCCTTGTTTCGACCCATACCAGTCCAAAATTTAAACCAGAAGCTATGATACCAATTTATAACATACCTAGTCACCAACAGGCTGGCCACGCTACTCAAAATCACACTTCAAAAACTGATATCAAATTTTGATAATAATTAATTCAAAAATAAGCATGAAAGAATTCAATAACCACATATGCAATAATCAATATTCATGCGAAACCATCCAATAAAGGAACAACGTTCCATGCACAAAAAATAACCAGTAATCATGCACACACAAATACATCTCTTAGATGTAATACTAAATACACAATGGAATATACATTATACAAAAAACACAAAGAGCGCTTATCTTTTCAAGTAAACATTAACCAAATGGATGTTGACCAAGGAAGTTCCACCCAACCGTAGAAATAATTTTTCATTCACTCTCAACAGTCGTGTCACCCCTGAGCTAGGGCTATGAATCCACAAGGACAGGTCTTAGGCCAAATCTAAAAAACACACACCAGTTAGATAGCAAGCTCTCATGTTTTCTCAACCACACAACAATCCTAATTTCCAGTTGTCTTCCCCTCCAGTCCACATAACCCAAATAAGTGAATCCCTTTCTCTTCCATGTAGTCCCTCGGGATATTCCATTTCTCTCCAGGACTCCAATGCTACTAGTCCAGAAAATATCGATGTTGGAAACTCCAAGGCTTATTATTTGTGGAAATTTCTTTCATAAATATCATCATTATCATGCACACTGGCATCCATTCCCTCCTAGAATTATTAGTAATTCCTTACAACCACCTAACAATTACTCTCTACCTCTAGTCATTCATTTCCATGCCTAGACCAAGAGCACACGAATGAGAAAGAGTGAAATGAAGAATGCTCCCCCAAATTAATGAGTGAATAAATGATTAACCAACCCCCCAAACATCCCACATGAAGGGTTTATATAATTACAAGAACCAAGATCCACATGGCCTTCCCGAAGAAGATCATGTAACCAATTTTCTCAATTAAAACCAAAATGGATAAATAAAATATAATGAAAATACTTAGTCCCTTTATCCCCCTCTCTCATGGAATCATAACCCCCTATCGCTTTTTTTCTTTTATGTCCTACAACCAATGATATATATATTTAATATATTCAAATTATTACATTTCCTAGACACTTTATCCACTTTGAAACTTTACCAGCTCACCAACCTAAGTCACATTTACATAATACATTCTAGTCCATAGGGATCAAAATCGGGGGTGTTAATGGAATTATTACATAAATATAGGCGATCATGATACCATAGAAAATCATTCTTCCATACAAATTTATCTAATGAACTAGGGTCCTATTGTAGTTGTTGAATGATCTTTCATATCACTTGATCTTGCTTCCATTATGTCATTTGTTATTCCACCCAATCATATTGTGGAATATAAATAGAACATAGTGAGCCTTTTGTTTCGTGTTTCCTTGAAAGGGCATCTTCCACAAAATTATGTTTTCCTTTTTTGTACATAATTTCAAATTCATAACCTACAATATTTGTAACCCATTTTTGTTTTTCTTTTGAAGATAACTATTTCTCCAATAAGTACTTTAAACTATCGTGATTTGTTTTTACTTTGAAGTGTCTTCCTATTAAGTATGGGTGCCATTTCTTAACTGGGTGTAGTATGGACAACATTTATTTTTCATAAATGTGTTTGAGTAAGTATTCTCCTTTAAGGTGGATTATTTCAAAGGTAAGAGTCCTTCCTTCTTGCATTAAAAATGCACCAATTTCATGGGTTAAGGCATCACACTACACAATTTTTGTGAAGTCATGTGTGGCCAGGATATGAGTTGTACACATAGCCTCCTTAATTTTTTCGAAAGATTTGGTTGATGCTCCAGTCCAAGAAAATTCTTCATTCTTTAATAATGTTGTTAGAGGAGCTTCTATTTGACCATATTTCTTGAAAACCTTGTGGTAATAACTTGTCAATCCTAAGAATCCTCTAAGTTTATTCAAGGTTTTGGGAATTGGCCATTCTCTCAAAGATTTAATTTTGTTAGGGTCCACTTTTACACCTTCATGAGATGCAATATGAACCAAATATTCCACTTCTTGGATCCCAAAGGAACACTTGGAAGGATTTGCATAAATATTTTACTCGTCCAATAGTTGTAATACTCTATCAATATGTTGTACATTCTCTTCACAAGATTTGTTGTAGATTAGTATGTCATCAAAGAATATTAATTTTTTTTCTAAGGAAAGGCTTGAAAATAGAATTCGTCAAGCTTTGAAATGTTGAAGGTGCATTAGTAAGTCCAAATGGCATAACCAAAAACTCATAATGATCTTAATGTGTTCTAAAAGTTATCTTGGGAAGGTCTTTGTGCCTCATTTTGATTTGATGATATCCTAAACGAAGATACAACTTAGTAAAGAAAATTTCTCCATGAAATTCATCTAATAATTCAACAATGATAAGAATAGGAAACTTATCTTGGATGGTCATTTTGTTGAGTTGTCTGTAATATAGACATAGACACCATGAACCATTATTTTTCATAACCATCACCACTAGTGAAGAGAAAGAACTTTGTCTAGGTTGAATGATGTCGACCTCTAACATTTATTGGATTATGTGCTCAATCTCACTCTTCTATGCATATGGATACCTATAAGGATTGATATTAGGTGGTACACTTCCTAGTTGCAAATGAATAGCATGTTCATGATATTGAGCAGGTGGAAGACCTTTAGTCATTTCTTCAAATACCTTGGAATGATTGTTGATAACTATTTGGAGATCCAATGGAGGAGAGGATATATATGTTTTAACTTCTACTAATCATAATTGTGCAATTATTCCATGGTGTCCCTTTTTGAGTAATTTTTCCATGCTATTAGATCTTATCACCTTAGAGGGTTTCCCTTAGATACCTTTAAGATCAATTTCATTTCCTTCTGAGGAAAATATCATGAAAATATCTTGAAATTAAGGGCCAATGTTCCCAATGATTGTAACCATTGGACCCCTAATAAAACATCAACATCACCCATTTGGATGGAAATCATGTGATTATCCAAAAAATACTTCTCCATATTGAGCTTAATACTATGGCCCTTCCCAGAACAATTTATGGTACCTCCATTTGAAATCATTACTTGAAACTCTAATGTTGGAAATACAAAGCAATTGGAATCTTATGCTAATTTGTAATTCATGAAGTTATGGGTACTACCAGAATCAATCAACACTATTACTTTTTTATTTTTGATGTATCCTTGTATCTTGAGGGTTTTTAGAGTACAGATGTCGACCAATGCATGACAAGATATCGTTGGAGTAGTATCTTATAGATCTAGTTATTATGATGGTCCCAATTCTTGATATTCTTCCTCTTCATAGTCTATGTAGAATAATGTATTCTCACTGCATTTATGTCCCTTACTGTAATTGTTATCAAAATTGAAACATAGTCCTTTTTCTCTTGTGTCATCCATTTGCTGAGGTATCAATCTTGTCTAATGCAGTATAATTATCTTATGAACCCAAAAAGGATCTCTTATTCTTGTGTATGCTCCAATGGTATACTTGTGTATATCCTTATTCTTGGCTCAAATATGATGAGAAAATTGCATAGCTTCCATAATATTTCCATGATCTTTTAGGAAAATCTCATTTTTAATATCTTATTTTAATCCACCCATGAAATATTCCAACAAATGTTCATCACTTATGTCATCAATTATTATGCTCAATACTTGAAATTTTGAATTATAATATTCAATATCATCTAAGTGCTTGATTATTTTCAATTGAATGAAGTAGCCATGTTCCTAAGATTTCCCATATTGTGCTTCTAAGTCTCTTGTAAATAAACCCCAAGTATAATGATAAGAAGGGGGCTTGTTTTTAACTACCCATTGATACCATTGATATGGTTTATTTTCAAAGTTCAAAGTTTCTATGTGAATCCTTTTCTTATCATCTGTAATACCCATGTTTCCCACAACTTCTGATTAATCATTAATTATGATCACCATGCTATTGCATAGGAATAATGTAAATGTATTATTGTTTAGAACTGCCAATAACTGACTGCGGGGGTGAAGCCTTGAAGTACTGGCCATGATATCACTAGAGGAGAGAATGAGAAAACTATATAGATGGTTATGTTGAGGGGTCCGAGACCCCTTTAACTCAACAATAGGAACCAAACCCGCTTGAGAGGACCAATTAGACTTGCAAGCATTTGATGAGTGGTAAGATTCTCTAGATTTGTGATCTAATTGGAAATATCAATGGGCTTTAATTGTGATTGGAAGATATGTCTTTTTTGTTACACATTTCTTCAAGATATGAAATTCTCTTTTTTGTATTTTTCTCACGTTTATAACAAAATAAAGATAGAGCTTTGAACTAGATGACAACGGGAATCTAACTATGTGTTGGGAGAAGGCTAGGTTGCAGGATAACCTTTATACAGTAGCATGCAAATGAAAAATATCTAAACCACTTCAAACTAGAATTAACACCATTTTGATTAGCATACATTCAACATTTTTTGAGATAACAATTACAGAAAGAAATATATACGTGACAAGAAGTTAGTGAAAGAAAATTAATTTTCAATGCTTCATTATCAATCACAGATTAACACAATCGATTTCTATTCATCAACTAGAATAAAAGAACTATTGCAACATTATAAGATAACTTTAAATAACATATACATCAACTCTTACTCAATACAACAACAACTATTGAATCTAAAGACAGATATAATCCCCCTCGGTCCAATCACATTCATGCCTTAGATGATAGAAGTTTCTTTGGTTCTAAACAAAACTTCTTAATTAAAATAACTTTCACAGAAATAGTTCTCTTACAAAATTTTAGAAAAAATGTTTCTCTCCAAAAACCATCGACCCTATGTCCAAGGTCGATGCCCTTATTTATAAACAATAAATAAACTAAAAATAGATACTAAAGTTATGTTAAGTTAAGAAAATTCCACGTGGAAGATTCTATCTATCGATTCTATTTTGCTTCTCTTTTGATCATCTAGTGGTTTTACTGAAGTTGATTGTTCTTCTCGTACTCTGACCACTTGATGAAAATATGTTCACATTTATTTGCATATGGAAACCTGTGATGATCCATCGGAGTGGAGAGGTCCTCCTTTATCTCTATTTCACATTCCTTATACTTGATTATCTCGACACTTAAGCGTTATAGGACTGCAAGAGCTTTAATCATGGGTTCCATGAACTTCCTCACTTGACGTAGGATCATGCTTGAAATATTCGAAGTCTCTGCTTCCCATGCAAGGTCTTACTCTTCATGTTGTTTAACTATGTCTTACAAATCAAATAAATCCTTTGGTGTACCGAACTTTGGTAGGTCAATGTTCCTCATTTCTCGATCGATTTTCTCCCAACATTTCTCACACTCTCCCCATATTTCCTGCATTTTTTGCTGAGGTTCCTAGACCATGCTCACCCAGTGTTCAACTACCTTCCTTATTCTGGTGATTCTACTATCCATTAACACTTGGATGCCATTCTTATGTATCTCGGGCCTTCTACACTTTGTTTATGTAGTCTATTCGTTCTAGGGCTTGATGCACCTTTTCATACCATCGTTTCATGTCTTTGCAGGTTTCAAGCCCCATGAGAGTATCTTTTTGGAAATCAACGATGTAAATGATGAAGAGATCTCTTTCACTTGTGGATTGTGCATATTTTCTCAAAACTCACATTTCAAGAGTACTACCACTTGTGTTGAATTTTCGTAGTACTTTGCTTGATGTCATAGATGGTCTAGTTCTTTCTTCATGGAGGCCACCTCCCTTTCATCTCTTTTTTCCCTGTCTAAAGTAGCATCGGTTATGGACATCCCTGCTCTGATTAGCTCAATCATTTTAGCATTTTCTGTGTCGAACAACATCTCCTCTGTGGTTCTGAAAAGTGTGCTATCGAGCATGAGCTTCCTTTTCTTGATTGTTCTTCTCATCACAAATTTCCTTTTCGTGTCATAAGAAATTTCCTGTATATCAGTGATTTAATCTACTGGATCAAGAATTTGTTGATCTCCCCACAGAAGAGTATTTCCTAGGATTCTTGTCGTGTATAGGTGTTGTATGGTAGGTTCTCTTAGTTGCTTAGCAGGGGAAACTTCTGTATGTTCTCATGAATTTTCCTCCTACTAGTGGTCTTCGGTTGATGGAGTCTAGGTCCTATATGGGGAATTAGGAAAAGGAGAAACATTAGATGGGGGTTTGGTTGTTGAGATGTCGATTTTTGGCTGTTGCATTTCTTCTTCTTGTTCACCAGCACCCAAGTCATGCTTGGAGCTGTCATTCTGAGGCTGTGTTCCCAACTGATAGATAAATTTAGTGTCTAGAGTGTTCCTTGCCTCATGGTCACTTTCCTGGGGATTTGGGATCAAAACATCAGAAGCTAGAGCAGTTGTTTCCCCTGTCTCTTCCTCTTGTGTGATTGGTACCAAGGTTATGCATTAATCTTATGAACCTTCCTCATTGTCATATATGGTGATTAAATATATGAGGACAATAGGAATACATGTCTCACTTTATGCTCTTGTTGACCTTTGCTGATTCATCGTAGTCACCGACAATCCTGTGTGTGGTGACATGAGGTTGGGGTTTTTTTGGTCAATGGTCTCCTCTGGAGGAAATGTTTGTAAGCCATTTAGCTCTTCTTGAGGATGGCTTGTATCAGCCAGGGTAATCCTCAATGGTCCTATCAAAGGATTAAGTGGGGAATCTTCTTAAAATATTTTTATAGCTCTTTCGGCTTCATCTAGTAAAAATACCCCCCTCCTTCATTCCTATGTTGCTTCCACTGCTATGTTTTCTTCTCTTACCCTAAGAGATTCTTGAACTGTTTGTCTATTGTTTCAACTTGATCATCCATAGTCATCACTTTCAATATGGTCATATTAAGGTTATCCCTTCTATGGAGCACCTCCTCCTAGTCTTGGGCGCCCTCCGTAAAGATTCCATCTTCAAAAATATCATGAGCATATGACCAATAGGAGGATACCTCCAACGCGTGCTGGGGAACTAAAACCTTCAGATCATGCTTGTGAAAGTGGCCTCTAGGGAACCGATACTCAAGTTGATTTAACCCTTCTTGTTTCACTTGTGCAATGTCTTTGACCATATAAAATCCTATATGAAAACCATAGGGAATGAAATATCTCTTCTTATCCTTTACCAGGGAAGAATTACAACCTTGTAAAATGGTTTGGTAACAGATCTCTCCCAATATGAGACAATCTAGGACATGAAGGAGGACTCAGTGGGGACCACCAATAGCTCCAAACACTCTGATATAGGTGCTTGTCTCTTTGAAGTACCAGTGGTGAACTTTAGCCATCATCTTTTTTGATGCCACCAAAAGCCTAGGGCATTCCTTTCTAAATATAATGAAGTATATCCTGGCTATGAACCCATCACATATCATGGAATACAATATTTTGTACCTATTCTTCCATAATATGTTGAAATAAACATGTATAGGTAATTCGAGAATATGTGAGCTTAAATTCATACCCGCAAAAACGTTTCTTGCACAATTTACATCCAACAGGTAGGACTCCATGTAGAATATTGGAAATTCTCCCTCTTTCAGTGTCTAGGCATGTAGGAGATTAATACTCAATTGTTTGGAGATAATGTCTCCCCACTTGAAACTACTCCCGGAAATCACCATAGTATATGCCAAGGGCATCCAAGCTTCTGAAAATTTTGACCAATCATTTTCTCCATATAATTGAAAAATCAAATCCATTAAAAACATGTAGGGCTCTCTGAGATTTACCGTGTTATACCAACCAGTGTTTCTGTTTGTAATTTTTTTGTCTTCTCTCCACCATGATGCTAGTAACTTGCTCGTGTCATGATACTCATAAAATTTGACCGCAAAATCTGTGTTTAACCTCTCCTCTGGGTCCTTGAGTTTATACTTCTTATGTACCTCTACTGGAAGTAAAACACCAACACATTTTACCTATGCATTGTTGACCTTGCATTTCACCGTATCTGCATGGTCAATTATCCATCCTAAGATCTCGATGCAGGGTAGAACTGAGGTCCAAAAAGCCACCCTGTGCATATATGATCTCTTAATGTTCAGGAACACTTGAGCATCCAATATTCTGACATTCAGGTTGTTGTGGGGTGTGAAATACGGGTAATCCTCTTGACTGATTTTGCTATATAGGTCTCCCCAATGCTAGATCACCATTTTAGATCCAGTGCTTGCCTCTATGTCATCGAGTGTCAGAGGTTGGGAAAAATCCTTTTTTGTGGATGTCTAGCTAATTGATTATGTCTTTGAGAAAAAATCAATTTATCTTGCAGCACTCGGTGTAGAACCTTCAATAGCCTCTGCTTCCTTCATTTTGGGCATTCTTGGTGAGTGCCTGGTCATTGTCTTTCTTGGAGGCATTTTCCTGCAGAAAAATAAAAATGATAGTAAGCTTCTAGCCAACCATCACAAGTGTTATTGACGCAAACATAGGTTTAGAATTGATAAATACAATGCTTACTTCTTCCTCGCAAGATATTATCATGGTTTTACTGGTAATCAAAGTAAGAGAGTGGGATGTTTTCTCTCACTTATTTGTCTTCTTTGAGAGGTAAGTGATTTGCGAACATAATACCATGTTTGGGTATGACCTTGTAAATTTAAACATAAAGTATACTTACCTTGTCGCATCAAGTCTTAAATTTGGGAGTGTAAATGCGATCTGTGCAATCTATTACAAAATTTGCACCATGCTTAGGATTAAATGCAACGCAAGCTGGTGGCATAGGAGCGGATTATTTTGTAGTTCATCGGCGAATTCAAATTTCAACGGTTGGTCGACGCATGAGATCGTGGTGTAGGGTGCGTGAAGATTTAATTTTTCCATCAAAACATAGAACTTTGTCTCATCTTAGTTGGAGGTGTCCCATTGAATTACCAAGATTTTTCATGTTCACAAGAAACTGGTATGATCAGTGTTGGGAAAATAGCAAGGTATTTTTAATGGAACAACAACACGGATCGACCAGGATTTTCGATGTAGAATGATGAAGGTTTGATGAAAAAACCTGGTGTTTAGTGACCTATCATTCTATCGATAGTTAATGAGCGAATTAGTGTTGGCAATTTTTCTTAGACATTGTTTCATTGATACCTTTAGGCAAAAGTTCTGACGCCGACCAAAACCTCCATACAGTGTTGACATGGAAATGATGACATGGAAGTAGGGATATGATGCCTAGAACCTCAAAAGACAACGCGGGGAAAATAATGAGTCATACAGACTATTTGCACGACAAATACATGCGGTTGTTGATTTTGACCTCAACATGAGAAACATTTTTTTGGCATCGGTGATTTTCTTTAGACATACATCTTTGGCTACAACGTCCTATCCTATTGATGTCGACGATGCATCAATGATCGACGATCGACAATTTGTGATGGTCAATGTTTCGCAGTTTCGACCCTCGGAGTTCACCGATGCCAAAAATGTATCGACGATTGGTGATCGACGATCGAGAATTTTTTATGGTTGTCCGCATTTGTGATTTATATATTGGATTTCGATGATGCCAAAAACATATCAACTATGTTAAAGAAATGTATTATAGACCATAAATTGTTGATCAACGACTGTTGAAAAAGTTTAAGACATGTACATTTTAGGCCCTTCATGCCATGTTACTAAAAAAAATAAATCCATCAATAAATTCAAACCAAACAAGAATAAACGATAACAAGACTCAATAACCCCTATCTACTATCTAGTGAAACCACAGCCAAGGGAACGAGCTTGGAAGAATCAGTGGGGAAAGAAGACCTTGTTAACATATAAATTCATCCATGGTGTCTCTGAATTTGATCCAAAAATGATAAGTGGTACCTAAAAAGAAAGAAATTTCACAAAGTCTTTTAGGGTGTGTTGACTGCTCAACAAATGGAAATTCTCTGGGAGAAAACAAAATCTTTTCTCTTTCTCTCATGCTTAGCCTGTGAAAATTGGTTAGGAAACCATATGGATTTTTTCAACAGAACCTTTTCTATCAATGTGTACACAAGTTATCGGGTTAGAAAATTTGGATATGCCTATGGGGTTTAGCTTGTCCACCCTCTTTCCATTTAACCTCAATCCATGTCCTTTATAGACAAGATTCGAGTAGGGAATCCATTGGCGTGATGCCATTTAGCTATAATTTCTTCCTTATGGTGTCGCTCTGCTGCCAGCGAGCGTCTATAGCCCCGACAGAGTCACCCCTACATCAAATACCTTGCTCTGCTGCCAACGAGCGTCCATAGCCCCGACGGAGTTATCTTCATACCCTATCAGACTTTACACTCTTTTTATAGATCATATTTTTCTGGCATAAATACCGAGAGTGAGTTAGAGAGGAGGATATATTTTTTTTGATAAGGTGAAAGTGTTGAGGTGGAGATTTTCTTGGCTCTATCCATAGGTACATGTAATTATTTCCATCTATCAATCTCTCCATTTAGTGTTATCGGGTCACTAGGAAGATATTTCATTGCTTCCCCAAGTACTATGCTTACAAAGACAAATATGATTTTGAAAATTTGTATTTTCCTAGTGTCTCTTATTTTGCATGTAAGTGTACGTCAGGAGCAAAGTATGCTTCATCATATTTATTAAAGTCAACCATTTCTTTATGAGACATAACTTAATTAAAAGAAAATGATCAACCAAAAGAAAGAAATAAAAGGAGTTGAAAAATGGTCTTGCCTAAACCCACACACTCATCCTGATCAAAATGTATGCTAAAAATAAATAGAAACTCAAACAAAACATCAAAGACACACACATTGTTTTTTTGTTTTTTTTTGTTTTTTTTTAGGAGAAGTATTGTTTTAAGGAATGGCCATTCACCGGGAGGGTGTTAGATCCCCCCCTTAGATTTTACAACTGGTATGTGTCTGCCCTGATCTTCTCGACCACCTGAAAAGGTCTGAGCCATAGATTTTGGAACTTTGAGTGTTTTCCTTTGTACTCGTTTGCTTTATCCCACTTCAAGGCTAGGTCTCCTACAATTATTTTTTTTTGGCCTTATGTTTGTCGACATTTTAACTACATGTTGATGAGCGGTGAAATTAACTCTATCCTTTTCTCTTTCTTCATCCAACATGAGAAGGGTATCAATATTTTGTTGTAGAGTGGATGAGAGTTGACCTCTTGGTGCATGGGAAAGTTGTAAAGATGGAAGGTACAATCCGTTTGGAAGAATGGATTCTTTCCAATATACCAGAAAGTATGAAGAGTTTCCTATGGATTCTTTGGGTGTTACTTTATCGGCCCATAAAGTAAGGTCATGATTATTAAATCCAATAATATCCCTTATGATACCTTTGTATATGACAACAAAAACTTGGAGGAAGTGACTTCATACAAATATCTTGGAATTGATATTCACCACAAGCTCAATTGAAATTATAACATTGAGAAAAGGATTATTGGGGGATGGAATTCTTATTATGGGCTTGAAAACAATTGTAAATAAGTTGATCTTTGGAGTTGGGATAATAAGAAACTCCTCTTTGAGACTCTTGTTACACCTGTTATTCTTTATGGATGTGAAGTTTTGGGTTGTAGTATCTCTCGTGAATCCTGGAGAAAGATAGAGCAAATACAAAAAAAAATTTTAACCTACAATCTCAAAATTAAAGGAAATACGCCCTATCCCATCCTCCTTTGAGAAACCCCCATTGAGAGCATGGCTATGAATAGATACCTAATGTACAAGAACAAGTTAAACAAAATGGAAGACAAGAGGCTACCTAAAATTTCTTCAAAATCAAGTCATACCCACCATCGACTCAAGCGAGGATGACATAAAGACGCCTGGTCTTGGATAAACTATTGGGGAATCATGGAAGAAACCATTTTGTAGAATAAAGATACTATTAAAAAAACTTCAAATCAAAATTTAAGGAGAAAATGTGGTGTGATAAAGAGTTAGAGGAAAAAAGAAAATTAAGGTATTATAAAGATGTAATCAACCCTAATCTAGAAGATCAAAATTATATATCTATTTTGCCAAGTGTAAAGAAAAAATTAAGCATTGTTAAGATAAGAACAAATTCTCTTGAGCTCCATAGTGAAACTGGGCATTGGTCAATTCCTAAAATGCCATGGGATGAAAGAGTGTGTCACCTTTGTGACACTAAGAATATTGAATATGAAAAGAACTTTCTCTTAGATTATCTAGCCTATACCCATATTAGATCTCATTTTCAAAATATTTATCACACTACCAACCTTCCTAACCTCTTAACTCAACAAAAGTATGGTGATCTTGGAAAGCTTCTCTTAATTATTTTCGAGCATAGAAAAAAAATTCTAAAGAATCACAAGTAATCACTTACCCTCTTAAGGTCTGATAGACCAATTCAGTCTTAGTGGACGTTAATCATCATCATCATCATCATCATCATGAAGTAAATTATGCCAATTCCTTTGATTTTCAACAAATGTTTTTTTTTTTATTCTCACTAGGTTTTTTGATCCCGATTTTATGAGCAGAACAAAATGAATACAGATTATTAACAAGTTCTTAACAAAAAATAACATAGATACAGTAAAACTAGTTTTCTATTCAATAACGAAATAAGCTGAAACTGTAAAATGCAGCGGAAACAAGCGTGTTGGAATGGTGGTGTCTTATCTCTGAGAAGAGATGTGACGACATCGCGCATTTGCAAGAAGAAGGTTACAATAAGGCTCTGGAGGATTTTTTACAATAAGCAAGAATTCCAAAAACCCTAGACATCCAAAAACCTAACCCTAGGAGATGAAGCGCCAAAAGTCATGTGGGCCCTGTTTGGGTAAGTTAGTACATCAACTTCCCGGGGTCGTAACTTTTGCATACGATCTCTGTTTTAGGTGTGCGATAGCCCGTTGGAAAGGTATCTTTGAGGAGATTCATTTTGGGGGATCAATCATGCCATAAAATATCATTGAGAAGCTCGATCCAAAAAAACCTTCATTTAGACCCTCAAAATGGCCCCGGAAGTTAAAACTGCTAAAAATAGTAAATTGCCAAAATTGTCAGAAAACTGTTTTGAGACAGTTGGAAAAGGTGGGTGGCCACTGATATCCATATGGATAAATCCTCCCTCCTTATAAATAAATGGTCTCCATTGCGTTGAGGTCCCCCATCAGATGAGGAAATTTCTGCTGAATTTGGCCCTGGGTGAGCCACTTCCCTTGGTGCAGGAGTTGCCTTGCTTTGACGACTCGATAATTGGATCCTTTGTTGTCGAGTTCCCTTGATATATCTGTCCAAAATTTGATCATTGGACGCTTGTTGTAGGCAACCGGGGTTGAGCTCTATTGGTGTCAGTTGTTCTGCTACTTCTGAGGTGTCCAATAATGGTGGGAAATAAGGGCGAAGGAGATCCATGTTGAACATTGGGTGCAGACCAAGGAAAGGAGGAATGTTGAGCTCAAAATCATTATCCCCCGCGGCCTTGGTGATAGTGTATGACCCATAACGGAGTGGGAGAATATTCCGATGGGGTCATGTAAGGCGTTCTTTCTACAAGTGCAACCAAACTTTTTCACCCACCTGAAACTTATGCGGCACCCGATGTTGATCATGGAATTGTTTGTAATTGTCATTGGACTTCTGTAGGATATCCTGAACCTGTTGGTGGATGTGTTGGATCCGCTCAATGAACCGGGTGGCTTTGTCAGCTTCAATTGGAGCAGGAGATGAGGCGGTCGAGGTGACCGCAAGGGGAAGTGCCACATCCATGGGTCCCAATGGTTGGAATCCCAACCCCACTTGAAAGGGGTTGTGGCTGGTTGAGATATGTAGGGTGCTTAATACAAAATAATAGAGATACAGTAAAACTATTTTTCTATTCAATAACGAAATAAGCTGAAACTATAAAATGCAGTAGAAACAAGCTTGCTGGAATGGTGGTGGCTTATCTCTAAGAAGAGATGTGACGACAGCACGCATTTGCAAGAAGAAGGTTACAATGAGGGTCTGAAGGAATTTTTACAATAAGAAAGAATGCCCAAAACCCTAGACATCAAAAAACCTAACCCTAGGAGATGAAGCACCAAAAGTCATGTGGGCCCCGTTTGGGTAAGTTAGTACATCAACTTCCCGGGGTCGTAACTTTTGCATACGATCTTTGTTTTAGGCGTGTGATAGCCCGTTGAAAAGGTAAAATTGAGGAGATTCATTTTGGGGGCTCAATAATTCCCTTAGATATCATTGAGAAGCCCAATCTCAAAAAACCTTCATTTAGGCCCTCAAAATGGCCCCAGAAGTTAAAACTGCTAAAAATAGTAAATTGCCAAAATTGTCAGAAAATATTTTTGAGACAATTGGAAAAGGTGGGTGGCCACCGATATCCATATGGATCAATCCTCCCTACTTAGGAATAAATGGTCTCCATTGCATTGAGATCCCCCATCAGATGAGGAAATTTCTTCTGACTTTGGCCCCGGGTGAGCCACTTCCCTTGGTGCAGGAGCTGCCCTGCTTTGACAACTCGATAAAGATGGATCCTTTGTTGTCCAGTGCCCTTGATATATCTGTCCACAATCTGATCATTGGATTTCTGTTGTAGGAAACCGAGGTTGAGCTCTGTTGGTGTCAGTTGTTCTGCTACTTCTGAGGTGTCCAATAATGGTGGGAAATAAGGGCGAAGGAGATCCACGTTGAACACTAGGTGCAGACCAAGGAAAGGAGGAATGTTGAGCTCAAAATAATTATCCACCACAGCCTTGGTGATAGTGTACAACCCATAATGGAGTGGTCAAAGCTTCCGATGGGGTCCTGTAAGGCGTTCTTTCTACAAGTACAACCAAACTTTGTCACCCACCTGAAACTTATGCGATACTCGATGTTGATCATGGCGTTGTTTGTACTTGTCATTGGACTTATGTAGGATATCCTAAACCTTTTGGTGGATATTTTGTATCCGCTCAATGAACCGGGTGGCTTTGTCAACTTCAGTTGGAGCAAGAGATGAGTCGGTCGAGGTGACTGGAAGGGGAAGTGAAACATCCATGGGTCCCAATGGTTGGAATCCCAACCCCACTTGAAAGGGGTTGTGGCTGGTTGAGCTATGTAGGGTTCTTAACAAAAAATAATAGAGATACGGTAAAACTAGTTTTCTATTCAATAACGAAATAAGCTAAAATTGTAGAAGGCAGCGGAAACAGGCTTGCTGGAATGGTGGCGACTTATCTCTAAGAAGAGATGTGATGGCAGTGCACATTCGTAAGAAGAAGGTTACAATGAGGCTTTGAAGGCCTTTTTAAAATAATAAAGAATGCCAAAAACTCTAGACATCCAAAAAACTAACCCTAGGAGATGAAGTGCCAAAACTCACGTGGGCCCCGTTTGGGTAAGTTAGTACATCAACTTCCCGGGGTCGTAACTTTTGCATACGATCTTCGTTTTAGGAATATGATAGCCCGTTGGAAAGGAATAATAGAGGAGATTCATTTTGGGGGATCAATAATGCCTTCAACTATCATTGAGAATCTCGATCCCGAAAAAATTTCATTTAGGCCCTCAAAATGGCCCTGAAAGTTAAAACTGCTAAAAATAGTAAATTGCCAAAATTGTCAGAAAATTGTTTTGAGACAGTTGGAAAAGGTGGGTGGCTACCGATATCCATATAGATCAATACTCCCTCCTTAGGAAGCAATGGTCTCCATTGCATTGAGTTCCCCCATCATATGAGGAAATTTCTGCTGAATTTGGCCTCGGGTGAGCCACTTGCCTTGGTGCAGGATCTGCCCTGCTTTGACGACTCGATAAAGTTGGATCCTTTGTTGTCGAGTGCCCTTGATCTATCTATCCAAAATATGATCATTGGATGCCTATTGTAGGCATTTGGGGTTGAGCTATGTTGGTGTTAGTTGTTCTTCTACTTCTGAGGTGTCCAATAATGGTGGGAAATAAGGGCGAAGGAGATCCACGTTGAACACTGGGTGCAGACCAAGGAAAGGAGGAATGTTGAGCTCAAAATCATTATCCCCCATGACCTTGGTGATAGTGTATGACCCATAACAGAGTGGGCGAAGCTTCCGATGTGGTCATGTAAGGCATTCTTTCTGCAATTGCAACCAAAATTTGTCATCCACCTGAAACTTATGCAGCACTTGATGTTGATCATGGTACTGTTTGTACTTGTCATTGGGCTTATGTAGTATATCCTGAACCTATTGGCGGATGTACTGGATCCACTCAATGAACCAGGTGGCTTTGTTAGCTTCATTTGGAGCAGGAGATGAGTCGGTCGAGGTGACCGCAAGGGGAAGTGCAACATCCATGGGTCCCAATGGTTGGAATCCCAACCCCACTTGAAAGGGGCTATGGCCAGTTGAGCTATGCAGGGTGCTTAACACAAAATAATAGAGATACAGTAAAAATGGTTTTCTATTGAATAACGAAATAAGATGAAACTGTAAAATGCAGCGGAAACAAGCTTGTTGGAATGGTGGTGGCTTATCTCTGAGAAGAGATGTGACGACAACGTGCATTCCAACAAGCTTGTTTCCACTGCATTTTATAGTTTCAACTTATTTCTTTACTGAATAGAAAACCAATTTTACTATATCTCTGTTATGTTGTGTTAAGCACCTGTTAATAATCTGTATTCATTTCATTCTACTCATAAAATATGGATCATCCAGATGTCTCATGGCCGCAAGAGTCTAGCACCGTGGTGAGTGTCATGACTGGTGGTTTGTTGAGGAAATCAACGATGCGATTGTTGCTTCCTATTTTATACTTGATGTTGAGGTGGAATTGCTGCAAGTATGTGGAGCACTTTTGATGGCGGTCATTCTGCAATTTTCCCTGTGTCTCCATGAATTGTAGTGGCTTATGATTAGTGTGAATGACTGTCTCCTTCCCAAGAATGTAATGTCTCCAATGGTGGCATGCTTTCACAATGGAGTACATTTCTTTTTCGTAAGTAGGGTACTTACAGACAATATCTGATAGTGTCTCACTATGATAGGCCACGGGGTGGTTGTGCTAAGTGAGAATGGTGCCCACAACATAGTCTGAAGCATCTATCTCGATCTCAAAAGGATGTTGTAGGTCTGGTAGTGAAAGTACTGGGGCTGATCATAAGCGCTGCTTCAAATCATCAAACACTCATTGTTGGGACTGGCTCCACACAAATTTCTCTTTACCACCACCCCTTTTTATTTGGCTGAGAGCCCATGCAATATGGGAGAAACCCAACACGAACCTGCGGTAGAAATTGGCAAGGCCCAAGAAGCTTCGAAGCTCAGTGTGTGTTGTTGGGGCTGGCCAGTCATGGATGACTTGGATCTTGGCTGGATCCACATGTACGCCATGCTGATCAATGATGTAGCCCAGGTAATGGACCCTGTCCATGCCGAAGGAGCATTTTTCCAAGTTGGCATATAGCTTGTGCTGCCACAGGGTGTGCAGAACCTGCTGAATATGCTGCAAGTGTTCGGCCTAAGTCTTGTTGTAAATTAGAATGTCATCCAGATACACCACTACAAAATTATTGGTGAATGATTGCAGGATATCATCCATCATCCTCATGAAAGTGGCTAGAGCATTTGTCAAACCAAAGGGCATGACCAACCATTCGAAAAGGCCTTCCTTTGACTTGAAGGCAGTCTTCCATACATCTGTTTGTTCTATCGGGACCTGGTTGTAGCCAGACTTCAGATCAATCTTATTGAAGTATTTGGCCCCCGTGAGTTGATCAAGGAGGTCATCGATTCGGGGAATCAGGTACCGGTTTCTAACTGTGATTTTATTCATAGCCCAGTAATCAATACAAAGTTGCCAGGTCCCATCTTTCTTCTATACCAACATGATTGGGCTCCCGCAAGGTGATGAGTTGGGGCGGATGTGCCCCTTGTGGAGTAGTTCTTGGATCTGTCGTTTGATTTTCTCATTCTCTAACAAAGAGCACCGATAGACTGGCCCATTAGGTAGTGATATGCCTGGGGTCAGATCAATGGGGTGCTTGACCTAGAAGTGAAGAGGTAACCCTATAGGTGAGGAGAAGATATCCAAGTATTCTTCCATGACCTTATCTACTTGCTTATGTTGTGTGGAGAGGTCGGTCGCAAAGACCTTGGATGTGGCTGTGATATTTTGCTTATTCCGAGAGCGAATCATGAAGAAGAAAAACATCCCCTTCTGAGAGATGACCTTCCTGCATTGCTTAGCAGAGATCAAGGAAATAGCACTAGGTGGGACTGCCTCAGGTATCTTGTACAATTTCCTGTTCAAAGTAATAATAACACTACGAGGCCTAGACTCATATATAGCATGACGTTTCCATAAATAAGGTTGGCCCAAAAGAACATCACAAACTTTGAGAGGAGAAACATCACACAATACCTCATCTTTGAAGGGCTTGATGGCATACAACAGTTGAAACTATTTGCTGACGCAAAGATCGCTTCCTTGGCAAAGCCATCCAATGGTGTAAGATTGTGGGTGCGGTGTTGTTGGTAGGGCCAGCCGCTTGACGACCTTTGTTGGGATGAGGTTCTTCTGGCTACTGCTATCAATGATGAAGTGCAGCGGGGTGCCTTTTACCCACATTTTTGAATGGAAGAGGCACTCTCCTTCTTCTGGATCATCTGGTTCACCAGGTTGGAGCTTGATGGTAACAACGGTGGCACTGGGTTCCGCGTCAATGATCCGTCTTCCCCTTTCTAGTTCTGGCTCAGAGTCATAATTTGCATCTAATTCAGAGGCTTTCACTTCAGCCACCAGCGACTTCTTTGAGCGGCAGTCAACAGTGTTATGCCAAGGGATCTTATGGAAGTTGCACCACTTCCCGATATCTTTCTTTATCTTTATGGTGTCCTTCTTTTCTTGCGGCTTGGACTAGTTGTCCTGATACTGTCCATATTTGCTCTGTCCTTTGTTTGGTGGGTTGGGGTTGCCCTTTCCTGGCTTTTGTTGTGAGGGTCTCCCAGGCCCAAATTGCCGTGTCTTTTGTTTGAGCTTCTGCTCGATTTTGACGACATATAGGTAGGCCGTGCCCAAGGATGAGATGTCCAGAAATTCCATTTCGATCTGGATGTATCTATGCAGAGCACCACGATACTTGAGAACTAGATGTCACTCCGAATCTTTGATACCCAACTTGGTGCACAAGGTATGGAAGATATTTGTGAAATATTGCACTGCTTGGTCTCTTTCTTGCCGCAGTGTGGTCCATTTGGTATACAGGTTGTTATAACTTTTGACAGGATAGTATTGTTCCTTAATAGCATCCCTGAAGGATTCCTAGGTGGCCGTGACTAAAAATAATGAGTTTTCCTCTGTTTTCTTTTGCTCACAGAAAGTTTCCCACCAATCTTTGACATGGGAATGGCTTTGAGAAGTGCAAAAGTAATCTTTTGTTTATTTGAAAAGCTATGGACAGAAAAATACTCTTCTAGTAGATTAAACCACTTGTCTACAAAATTTGCGTATATCTGACCTTCAAATATAGGAATATCGAATTTTATTTGTACCTTGAAGTGGGAAACGCCTCCGTTTGAAGAAGATGTGTCGCTTGTTGGTAGCCACCGAAGGATTTGCGAGAAACTATCCATCATCTCATTCCTCTGTTACGTGAGGGATTCCTCTATCAACAGTTTTAAATGATCTCTTGTCCTGTCATATTTATTTTCTCTTGCCATGGGAGGTCGCTTTGGCATGCGAGAGCTTCTTTCCTCAAGAGAAACAAGCTCGAGACCCAACTCTTTGTACTCCGACCTCGTTGGGGACATGCATTAAGACGACAAGGAGCAGACCGCTCTGATACCACTAATCCGGATTTTATGAGTAGAACAAAATGAATACAGATTATTAATAGGTGCTTAACAAAAAATAACAAAGATATAGTAAAATTGGTTTTCTATTCGATAACGAAATAAGTTGAAGCTGTAAAATGCAGCGGAAACAAGCTTGCTGGAATGGTGGCGGCTTATCTTTGAGAAGAGATGTGACGGCAACGTGCATTCGCAAGAAGAAGGTTACAATGAGGCTCTGAAGGCCTTTTTAAAATAATCAAGAATGCCAAAAACCCTAGACATACAAAAACCTAACCCTAGGAGATGAAGCCCCAAAATTCATGTGGGCCAAGTTTGGGTAAGTTAGTACATCAACTTCCCGGGGTCGTAACTTTTGCATACGATCTTCGTTTTAGGTGTGTGATAGCCCATTGGAACGGTATCATCGAGGAGATTCATTTTGGGGGCTCAATCATGCCTTTGGCTATCATTGAGAATATTGATCCCGAAAAACCTTCATTTCGGCCCTCAAAATGGCCCCGAAAGTTAAAACTACTAAAAATAGTAAATTGCCAAAATTGTCAGAAAATTGTTTTGAGACAGTTGGAAAAGGTGGGTGGCCACCGATATCCATCTGGATCATTTTTATTAGTTGATTTTTCTACCCCATTCACTTCCATGTAGTATTTTTCATAATATCTTATTGTGATCCCCTTATCAAGGGAGAATTTGTTCAAGTGCATGGAATAAAAGTAGGCATAATTTTAAAAAATGAGGACAGAGGGCATCCCAAACCTTGTTATTAGTCGTTGTTCTAAAAATTGGATCACTACATTTTCATTATTGTGAGTGAGAGGGATAGCCTCCATCCACCTTGTGAAATAATCTATAACAGTCAAGATATATTTATGTTGTTTTGAAAAATTGGGAGTAATTTCTCCTATGACGTCTATTCCCCATTGCTTGAATGGTCTGGATATGGCCATCGATTGGAGTAGAATGGATTATCTCTTTTCCCTACTGACACTTACTTGAAAATATTTACATTTCGTGGCATATGCATGAGATTCCCTTACCAGAGTAGGCCAATAATAACCAACCCTTAATATTTTGTGAGCCGTGGTTTCTCCTTCAAAATGTCCACCCGTTGGACCTTAATTGATTTATCTTAGTACCTTTTCTAAGTCATCTTTTTCAAGACATCTAAGGAGTACTCCATCATAGTTTACGTGGAGAAGCAAAGGATTTATGAGGTGATATTGAGTAGAGTTTAACCTGAGGGATCTCCTTTCTCTAGGTTTTAGGTTTTCTAGACAAGTTCCATGATGCAGAAGATAACACAAGTTTCCATACCAAGATTATTTCCTGGGAGATACGTATAAGGCTTCGTCACACCATACTAATAGCTTATTTTCCCAACTAGGGTCTTCTGCATTAATCAGATCTTGGGCTTTAGCAGCCAGTTTACACAATCCTTGAACTTTGACTATTTTGGTAGGTTTTATGTCTAGATAAAATTATTGGATGACTGCCATCCAATTTCCCCTTATTTCTCTCATCTCTTGTTGAGTGAACAGATATTGGACTGCTGGATGAGGTACTATGACTTTAGTGTGATTCTTCAGGATATAGGATTTGAAGTGTTTGACTGCTTTATATATTTCTTAATCCTGTTTGTCTATAGAAGAGTAGTTCAGTTCAACTCCTTGGAGGTTGGTGCTCATAAAGGATATTGGTGCTTCATTTTTTTCATCATCCATTTGGGTAAGTACTACAACCAAGGATCGGTTAGAAGAAATGGTATAAATGAAAAAATATTTGTTGAAATCAAGGCTTCACAACATTGGTTCTTGGGAGATGGAAGTTTTGATGTTATTGAAAGCACATTTCATCTCTTCATCCCATTTAAACTATGCATCTTTGTGAATCATTATTTGTAAAGGTTTGATAGTTTCGGTGAAATCAAGAGTAAAATTTCTTACAAAATTGATGTTTCCAAAGAAAGATTGCATGGCCTTTTTATTGTGAGGCAAAGGGAGTTGAGCTATCACTTTTATCCACTCAGGGTTGATGTTGATTCCTTCTTGAGATATAATATGACCTATTAGCTTCCCTTCCTCTACGCCAAAGATGGTTTTCTTAGGGTTCAAAGATATTCCATATTTTCTACATCTTTCGAAGATCCGAGACAAATGTTGAATGTGGTCTTATTTATTATTTAGGTATATCATTACGTCATCTAAATAGACTACCACAAAATTATCAATAAATCCCCAAAAAGATACATCCATGGAACTCTAGAAGGTCTCCCCTATGTTAATCATCCCAAAGGGCATGCGTTTATATGCAAATGTTCCCCACTTGGTTCGGAAGGTAGTTTTTAATTGATCATCTTCTAAAACTAGGACCTGGTTATATCCAGAGAAACCTTCTAGGAGAGAAACAATTTCGGAGCCGGATACTTTTTGTAAGAGTTGTTCCATGGGTGATACTGGTAGTTATCTTTTTTTTATTCTCTATTAATGTTTCTGAAATCCACACACAAACGGATCTCCCCAGACTTTTTTCTGACATGCACCATATTGGCTACCCATGCAGAGTGTCTTACCTGAAAGAAAATATTGGCATGTAATAATTTATTCAGCTCTTGATACATTAGAGGTTCAAGAGATGGGTGGTACTTCCTAAGATTTTGTTGGAAGGGTTTTATTCCATATTTCAACGGGATCGTATGTTGGATAATGCGAGTATCATATGTTTTTAATTCTTGGTAAGACCAAGCAAAGACATCTTGATATTATTTAAATAGTTTAATATAAGCCTTCCTGTGTTATTTGGACATTGTCTTTCCTAGGTTGACATTCCTTGGATTCTCTGGGGTGCCTAGGTTTATAGTTTCATATATAGGGAATTAGCTCCCTTTTTTTGCATTCTTTGGTCCCCTCAACCTTTCCCTCAATTCAAAAAGGTTCTCTAGATTGGCCACTCCTTTTGGTATCATGTGGAACCTTGGTTTGTCACCAGAGTGACATTTTCCCTTATTCTGTTCGTGGATATTTGATTATGTTAGTAATTCTTGGAATATTTCATCATCAATGGCCAAATCCTTAAAATTCTCCTGGTTAGTCAAGAAATCTACAACCTATTCATCCCCTTCAAATACTTTCCAGTTAGAAATGTTGTTAGGTACCAATGGTTTGTAGAGAATTTCTCCCACAAACCTTGAGGATTCATAGTCTTCTAAAGGAGATAATCTTGAGGCCGCAGTGGCTAGAGCATCAACAAGGATATTTTACATCCCGAGAACATTAGTAATGTTGAAGGCCTCAAAATTGTCTACTAGTATGTGCACTGCTTGCTGGTAATTTCTTAAGTGAGGTGAATTGCAATGGATAGTATTCTTTACTTTCCTAACGATAATTTCCGAGTCTCCAAAAACTTGCAATTATTTGATGTTTAAGTCGATGGCTTTCTTTAGTCCTTGGACTAGATCTTCATATTCAATAGTGTTATTAGTGCATTCAAATTCTAATCCGCAGGATAATAATTTTCATTTCCCCTTTGGTTCAATGAGGATACATCCTTCTCCCGACCCTTCTTGTGATTTAGAACCATCAAAGTACAACGTCCAAATTTTTGGAGGGGAATTTCTAACTTCTTCATGTCTAGCTATTTTTTCACTTTCAACCTCCTTGTTTGCTACATCTGTCAGAGCATCTTGACAGAGGATGCTTTCTTCTTAGGCCACTAGTATGTCTATTTGAAAAATCATTTCGGATTTTTGTGCAGAAGGCATATCAGACATGTGGGGGGGGGGATTTACCGAAATCAGAATCACATGAGTAGTTTCCTAACACATGGAACTATATTGATGAGGGTTCATTTGAGGCCTCTAAATCAATGACGACATGTTTGAGGTATCTTTATCGGTCGATCATGATCATATTTGGATGTCCTTTTAATGGAAACTAGAGGTGATCCCAATCAGTACTAAAGTATCTGTTTAATTTCTTAGAACAATCTCAACAAATTAGCATTCCATAATCCTTTGAGATGTCTACCACAATTATGTCAATTACTTGAACAAATTTGGGGTTCATAGAAATTTTGATCATGACATATTTCAGTTCCCCAATGACCTTTACCTAAGTCCTATCTATTTGTATAACATGTTTATCACTTTTGAGTGGGGTTGCGTTCAATTTCTTGTAAATTGACAATGGCATGACATTTAAAGATGCCCCTGAGTCGACTAGGAAATTATGTAGATTTATGTTGAAAACTTCAAATGCCAAGAGGAAAGGAGGAACAAAAGTCATTCCTATTTTATCCAAAGAACAAGTATTCACATTCTACTTGTTGGTTAAATATGTGGGAGATGGGACTCCACTTTGATCAATTCTTGTTATAGGGGTATCTATCGATTTTAAGGCCTGTAATAGAAAATCCTTTTGTTGAGGGATCCTACACATGTCCATGATAGACACATTAGCCTTCATCTTCTTCAAGTATTCTACCACATTGTAGTCTAGTTTAGGATATTACCATGTGTGTATGTCTGTGGGGTTTCCTTGGGGAGAAAATAGCAGTTTGGGGTGATCGATCGTTGGTTTCCCTCTAGATAACTGAGTAGTGGTGGGGTTAATTTGGACAATTTGACTTCTACCTCATGTATGTACAACTAGAAATTCAGTGGGAGGTCCTTGCACTTCAACGACATCATCGAAAGGCATCAGATGGTTGGAATCCCATAACAACATAGTTGTCTCTTCCGGTGGTTCTTGACTTTCTTGATCGATGGAATTTATTGCCGAGATACTTGGTTGTTCAGTTAGAGAAGATTCATCTAGGAATCAATTATCCATTAGATTCATAACATGCAACCATTGAGGGAATTCCCTTTCTGAATGGTTTTCTTGGTGACATGTGCAGAAAGAGTCAGATGCTACGTTCCCTAAGTCGACATTTAGGTTAGTGGGGGGAGGTTTTATAGCTTTGAAGGGTGGATTTATTTTAAAAAAGGGTTTATAAGGTATTTTATTTTGGTTTCCTTCCCCATCACTCCTTTTCATTTCTACGATCTCAATGGAATTTTTTTTTATCATCCTTTACAGGTTTTCCAAATCCCCTCACTCCTTTTCAGGACCTTGTTTTATTTGTTTTCCCTGGGGTCTTGTTAATAAAATTCCTCTCTTAGGTATAGGTTGGGTTTTATTTTAATTAGTGAGATCTGACCTTATTTTCATCCTTTCATTTGGACTTCGATCATTTTATCTTCCTCGAAATTCTAAGCTAAAGTATGTTTGGCAACCCTTTTTACGAACATGGAAATAGAAGCTAGGAGAGCATTAGCATATACTTCAATTTGCAACTCGTAGGTAGGTTTAGCCTCGGGTTGGAATTTGTTCAAAATGGTGGTGAACCTTTGGTTGAAATATTTAACCTTTTATTTTGGACTCGTAGTGGCAGAAAAATGTTCAACCATTAAATCTCTTGTGTTAGTTTCTTCGACAAATGTTTCCAAGAAATCCTTTTGAATCTTTCTCCAGGTAGTTATGGAACCAACTGGTAGGTTGAAATACCAAGTTGAGGTTTAATTTTTAAAGGTGCAAGGAAAAAATCTACACACTACATCTTCATGTTGCACATTTATCAATATTATATCTAATATGAACTTCTTAATATGGTCCTCAGGAAATCCAGAGGTTTCGGGGTCAAATTTAGGAAGTAATTTTTCTTGATGTCTGGGTAGGTTATGCACCTGTCCTAGGATTGCCAGAGCATCTTTGTCCAACCATGGCTGATTGTATTGGTTTTGATTTTCCCCTTCTCCATTTTTATCATTATTACCCTAAATGTCTTTTGATTCGAAACCTGAGAGATATGAGTTAGAGCCTTCCTCTTCAGATTCAAAATCGTCAGGTTCAAAGTAATTTATCAACTGGTGTTTCAGGTATTAGATTAAGGGGTTGCTTGATCCTTGTAAGGGAAAAATCTACCAGGTCTTCTACCGTGTGAACAAATACCTGTTCAGGGGTGTCAACAACTGGTCTTCTTATTTGTTTTCTTCTAGGAAGTAAAGGAGATAAAGGGAACACTCTGATCTGTCGGGCGTAAGCTCTAGTTATTCTTCTGAACTTATTTAACTCTTTGTGGGGAAGAGCGTAAGGTATTTCAAGGTATAATTGTTCTTCCTCTTCATGTTGAGGTGAGTTACTCGTATCGGGAGTACTATGTCTAGGTGGGTTGTCTTGAGAGTGACTAGCCATGCATATGGGATGTTTTCAATCTATAGGCTTTGCATAATATTTTATTAGAAATATTGTTAGCCATGAATTCGTTCATGCCCTCTTTCTAGTGCCAATTCCATTGAGGGGTACGAGATTCATTTAACTCAAAAACATCAACCCAACCGTCTTGAGAGGTCCAATTAGATTCGCACACATTTGATGAGTGGTAAGGTTCTCTAGATTCATAATCTGGATGGAATTATCGATCGAATTTAATCATGATTGACATATATTCCTTTTCTGTTACACCTTTCCTCAGGATATGAAATTCTATTTTTGGTCTTTTTCTAACGTTTATAACAAATGAAATATATAGCTTTGAACGAGATGGCAGAGGGAAGCTAACTATGTGTTGTGGGAAGGTTTGGTTGCAAGATAACCTTTATACCATAGCATGCAGACGAAAAATATCTAAACTAATTCAAACTAGCATTAATACCATTTTGATTAGCAAACATTTAATATTGTCTGAGATAAAAGTTAAAAAAATAAATATATGCATGAAGAGAAGTTAGCGCAAGAAAATTAATTTTCAATGCTCCATTATCAATCACACGTTAACACAATCGATTTCTATTCATCAAATAGAAAAAAAGAACTTTTGCAGCATTATAATATAACTTTAAATAATAGATGCAACAACTCTTATTCAATACAACAACAAATATTGAATCCGAAGACAGAGATAATCCCCCTTGGTCCAATCACATTCACGCCTTAGATGATAGAAGTGTTTTTGGTCTTAAGCAAAACTTCTTAATTAAAATAACTTGCACATAAATAGTTCTCTTACAAAATTTTAGAAAAAGTCTTTCTCTCCAAAAACCATTGACCCTATGTCCAAGGTCGATGCCCTTATTTATAAAAAACAACTAAACTAAAAATAACTACTAAAGTTGTGTAAAGTGTTAAGTTAAGAAAATGCCACATGACGGATTCTATCTATATGTTCTCTTTTGCTTCTCTTTTGATCATCTAGTGGTTTTACTGAAGTGGATTGTTCTTCTTGTACTATGACCACTTGATGAAGAGATCTTCAACTGTATTTGCATATGGGAACCTGTGCTAATACATCAGGGCAGAGAGGACCTCCTTTATCTCTATTTCCCATTCCTTATACTTGATTAGATTAACACTTAAGCATTGTAGGACTACAAGAGCTTTAATCAGAGGTTCCATGAACTTCATCACTTGACCTGGGATTGTTCTTGAAATCTGGGAAATATCTGCTTCCCATGCATGGTCTTGCTCTTCATGTTATTTAACTATGTCATGCAAATTGGTGAAATCCTCTGGTGGACAAAACTCTGGTAGGTTAGTGTTCCTCATTTCCCGATTGATTTTCTCCCCACTTTTCTCACACTCTCCCCATATTTCCTACATTTTCCACTGAGGTTCCTGGACCATGCTCACCTACTGTTCAACTTCCTTCCTTATTTGGGCGATGTTGCTATCCACAACATTTTGATGACATGCTCTTATGTATCTCATCCCCTTTTCACTTCGTTGATGTAGTCTATCCATTCTAGGGTTTGATGCGCCTTTTCATACCATTGCTACATGTATTTTTAGGTTTCTAGACCCATGAGGGTATCTCCTTGGAAATAAGTGATGTGAATGATGAAGAGATCTCTTTCACTTGTGAATTGTGCATATGTTTCTCGAAACTCTCATTTCAATAGTACTACCACTTGTGTTGAATTTTGGTAGTAGTCCTCTTGATGTCGCAAATGGTCTAGTTCTTACTTCATGGCAGCCACCTCCCTTTCATTTGTTTTTTCCCTGTCTAAAGTAACATCAATTATGGACATCCCTGGTCCGATTAACTCAGTCATATTAGCACTTTCTATGTCAAACAACATCTCCTCTATGGTTATGAAAAGTGTGCTATCGAGTGTGAGCTTCATTTTCTTGATTGTTCTTCTCATCACAACTTTCCTTTTCCTATCATAAGAAATTGCCTATATATCTACGATTTCATCTACTGGTTCAGGAATCTGTTGATCTCCGAGGGCAGAGTACCGCCTAAGCTTCCTGTCGTGTAGAGTTGTTCTATGGAAGTTTCACTTAGTTCCTTAGCAAGGGAAAATTATGTATGTTATGGTGACTTGGCCTCCTATTGGTTCTTGTCGGATGATGGAGTCTTGGTCCTAGATGGGGAAGTAAGAAAAGGAGAAACATTAGTTGGGGGTTTGGCCATTGAGATGTTGATTTTTGGTTGTTTCATTTATTATTCTTGTTCACCAACACACAATTCATTCTTGGAGTTGTCATTCTGAGGTTGTGTTCCCAAATAATTTATAAATTCAGTCTTCAGAGTGTTCCTTGCCTCATGGTCACCTTCCTAGCGATTTGGGATCAAAACATCAGAAGCTGGAGCAGATGTTTCCCGTGGATCTTCCTCTTGTGTGATTGGTACTGGGGTTATGCATGAAGCTTCTGAACCTTCCTCATCGTCATATATGTTGATTAAATCTATGAGGAAAGTAGGAATACCTATCCCACTTGATGCTCTTGGTGACCTTTGTTGAGCCATAGTAGTTAGCGACGATCCTACATGTGGTGACATGGGGTTGGCGTTTTGTTGGTCAACGATATCTTCTGGTGGAATTGTTTGTAATCCATTTAGCTCTTCCTCATGATTTATTGTATCGGTTGGGGTAATCCTCAAGGTTCATAGCAAAGGATTAAGTGGGGGATCTTCTTCAAATATTTTTATAGGCCTTTTAGATTATTCTAGTAATAGTATCCCCCTCCTTTGTGCCTCTGTTGCTTCCACTGCTCTATTTTCTTTTCTTACCCTGAGGGATTATTGAGATGTATGTTCTATTGTTTCAACCTGCTCATCCATATTCATCACTTTGAATCTAGTCATATTGGGGCTATCCCTTCTATGGAGAACCTCCTCCCAGTCTTGGGCACCCTCTATGAATATTTCATCTTCAAAATTATCATGAGCATATGGCCAATATGAGGATACATGTGATTCCTTCTAGGGAACTAAACCCTTTGGATCATGCTTGTGAAAGACGCATGTGGGGAACTGATACTCAAGTTCATTTAACCCTTCTTGTTTCACTTGCACAATGTCTTTGACCATATAAAATCCTATATGAAAACCATAGGGAATGAAATCTCTCTTCTTATCCTTTACCAAGGAATCATTATAACCTTGTAAAATGGTATGGTAAAAAATCTCTCCCAATATGAGATGATCCAGGACATGAACGAAGATTAGTTGGGGAGCACCAGTAGCTTTGAACACTCTAATATAGGTTCTTGTCTCTTTGAAGTACCAGTGGCCAACTTTAGCTATCATCTTATTTGTTGCCACTGAAAATCCTAGGTAATTACTTTCTAAATATAATGAAGTATATCCTAGCTATGAACCCATCACATATCATGGCATACGATCTTTTGTACCTAATCTCCCATAAGATGCTGAAATAAAAATGTACATGCAATTCGACAATATGTCAGCTTAAATTCATACATGCAAAAACGTTTCTTATGCAGATTACGTCCAGTAGGTAGGATTCCATGTATACTATTGGAACTTCTCCTTATTTTAGTGTTTGGGCTTGTAGGATATTAATATTGATTTGTTTGGACATAATGGCTCCCCAATTGAAACTACTCCTATAAATCACCACGATATACACCAAGGGAATCCAAACTTATGAAAACTTTTGAGCAATCCTTTTCTCCATAGAATCAGAAAATCAAATCCATTAAATACATGTAGGGCTCTCTGAGATTTACCATTTTATACTAGCCATTATTTCTGTTTCTGAATTTTTTCTCTTCTCTCCACCATGAGGCTAGTAACCTGTTGGTGTCATGATACTCATAAAATTTAACCAAAACATTTATGTTTAACCTCTCCTCTGGGTCCTTGAGTTTATAATACTTTTGTACCTCAACTGGAAGGAAAACACCAGCACATTCTACCTCCACATTGTTGACCATGAATTTCACTGTATCTACGTCATCAATTATCCATCATAAGATATCGATGTAGGGAAGAACTGGGGTCCGACAAGCCACCCTATGCAGATATGATCTCATGATGTTCGGGAACACTTGATCATATAATATTGTGATGTTCAGATTGTTGCGGGGTGTGAAATCTGGGTAATCATCCTAACTGATTTTGTAATACAGGTCTCCCCAATGCGGGAGCACCATTTTAGATCTCGTTCTTGCCTCTATGTCATCGAACGTCGGAGGTTGGGAAACCTAATTTTTTGTGGATGTGCGGATAATTGATTTTGTCTTTGAGATAAACTCAAGTTCTCTTGCAACACCCAGTGTAGACCCTTCGCCGACCTATGCTTCATTTTGGTCGTTCTTGGTGAGCGCATGGTCATTGGATTTCTTGGAGGTATTTTCCTACAGAAAAAGAAAAATTATAGTAAGCTACCAGCCAACCATGACAAGTGTTATTGATGCAAACATAGGTGTAGAATTGATAAAAGCAATGATTATCTCTTCCTCGCAAGAGATTAACCTGGTTTTTCTGGTAATCAAAGTCAGAGAATTGGTTGTAACCTCCCCTATGCTTTCTCTGGCTTCTTCGTCTACTTCGAGAGGTAAGTTATTTGCGAATAAAATACCATGTTTGGGTATGACCATGTAAATTTAAAAAGAAAGTATACTTACCTTGTCGCATCAAGTCTTAAATTAGGGAGTGTAAATGTGATTTGCACAATCTATTATAGAATCTGCACCATTCTTAATATTAAATGAAACACAGGTTAGCGGTGCAGGAGAGGATTATTTTGTATTTCATCAATGAATTAAAATTTCAATGGTTGGTCGACACGCAGGATCATGGTGTAGGGTGCATGGAGGTTTAATTTGTCTATCAAAACAAAAAACTTTTTCTCATCTCAGCTGGAGTTGTCCCATCAAATTACCAAGCCTTTTCATGTTCATAAGAAACTAGTATGTTTGGTGTCAGGAAAATAGCAAGGTATTTTGAATGGAACAACAAAATGAATAAGCTAGGATTGTCGGTGTAGAATGACAAAGGTTTGATGAAAAACCTTGATGTTTGGTGACCTATCATTCTATCGATATTTAATGAGCGAATCGACATCAATAATTTTTCTTAGACATTGTTTCGTTGATACCTTGAGGAAAACATTTCGACATTGACCAAAACCATCGTACAATGCTGAAATGGAAATGATTACATGGAAGTATGGATATGATGTGTGGAACCTAAAAAGATGACGTGGGGAACATACTGAGTCATACAGACTATTTACGTGGAAAAGACACGTGGTTGTTGATTTTGACCTCTACGTGAGAAACTTTTTTTTGGAATCGGTGATTTTCTTTAGACATACATCCCTGGCTACATTGTCCTATCCTATCGATGTCGAAGAGGTATCAATAATCGATAATTTGTGATGGTAAATGTTTCACAGTTTCGTCCCTCGGATTTCACTGATGTCGAAAATGTATCGACGATTGGAAATTTGTTATGTTTGTCTGCATTTGTGATTTATATCTTGGATTTCCCCAATGCTGAAAATGTATCAGTGTAATGATCCCAAGCCATTATGCAAGGATCATCATTGTTTTGGTGTCTTTTTAAAACTTTTTCTGAGTGAGGTATTTCGTCAAACACTTTGTTGATCTACCTTTTAGATGTGTTTATATGTGTGTATGCAGCAAATAACAGAAAGAGATAACCATGGAACATACCTCAACCATATGCAATAAGATAGACAAGCCAAAACATCTCAATTCTTCTTTATTCATAAAATAGAGAAACCTGCTACAATGAAGATGCCGATTTGGAATTCTCAACAGATGGCCAAGAAGATAGACAATAGATAAGAGCTGCAAAAAAATGCTCCCGCTAATACAAAAGATGCCTCCAAAGGATGAATAAGAAATGAAGATCAATACAAGCATATCTGAATGCCAAACTCTCCAGCTGAAGAATGCCATGCTCCAATAGAAGGCTGAAACCCTCAATAACTTGGCCCTGCTGCCAAAAGTGTCCAATCACCCTAATAAATATGCCAACTGATATATCAGGTGATGGTAAGAACAACCCAGGTGACCGAATCTCCAAGATCCCTCTCAATCTCTGTAGATCTGAAATCCCCCACTGAATGGTGCACCCCACTAGATGACTGAAACCCTAGATAATTC
>ML781653.1:715065-756177 GCA_009831015.1 Picea engelmannii | reverse complement strand
CCCTCAAAACCCCCAATATTGGGCTCACTAGCTAGAAGCCAGAAATCAAAATAAGATCATACATGAATGAATGAGAAGAGGCCCTTGCCTTTCCTTTATACTTTTTGGCTCACCTTGTCCCTCCAAAGTGACTTTCATTTTATAATATTCAATTAATTAATTAAATCACTTAAATTAATTAATTAACCTTTTTACCTTTGAAAAGGTCCTTATCTCTCCTTGTGGCTTCCTTGGCCACTGAAAGTCACTTCTAGCCATCCCATCCTGCAGTGTTACTTGTCTCGATTCCAATGAGCTATTACACTGAGAGGTTCCTCCAAGTAATGTGCCCAAAATGACCTCTTCAGTGAATTCCATTGACTTATAGCTCAAAATAGTCAAAATCATGGAAATCGTCGGAATGCAACGAAACCAAAGACAACCTGTGAAGAATGGATCATAATGATGGAATATGATCATAAATGCAAGATGGACTCCACAATTCCTCTCAAATACCCATGTACTCGCTCTAGCATCCATCTGGCTACTTTGGTCATCATAAATCTCTGCCCTATGATGATGTCCCAAAGTGGGGACATTACAATCGGCTATGTTAAAGAACTATATTATAGACTAGAAATTGTCGATCAATGACCGTTGAAAAAGTTTAAGACATGTAAATTTTAGTCCCTTCAAGCCATGTTACTAAAACAAATTAATCTATCAGTAACTTCAAACCAAATAAGAATAACCGATAAAAAGACTCAATAAAAACATATAAATTCATCCATGGTGTCTCTGAATCTGATCCAAAAATGATAAGTGGTACCCAAAAAGAAAGAAATTTCACAAAGTCTTTTAGGGTGTGTTGAGTGCTCAACATGTTCATTATGTCAAATGACACCAAATTTTCCCTTTGATGAGGATAATAAACCTCCTTCGATTCCCAAGGATAGGAATTAGTTAATGAAGAAAGGACTGGTGGTTGAACCATAAACAACCCCATGAATGGAAGCATGGTCTAGTTGAACAATGTCAGCACAAAGTACCATAGGGTCCTGCAGACCCAGGCTGACCCAATTTTTCTTATGATAGAAGGAACATGATAGGAAGGAGAACCTTCCCAAGGAGCGGTGTGCATGCAATACATGTGGATATACAGAGAAGAGAGGAGAATGTGCAGAGCTCTCCAACAGAGAATGAGTAGAAGGACACAAGATTGAGGCTGAGGGAGAATCTGATGAACCTCGTCGAGGCTGTGACAGAGAAATAAATATCTAAGAGTTTGCAAAGAACATGACCTGAACATAAGGCTGTGAGATTGATGTTGATGAAGCATTTGATAAATCTCACAGAAGTTGTGACAGAGAAAGGATCTTTGAGAATTGCATAAATTCCCTAGTGATATCATGGCTTGGCACACGGGTGGCTAAAGCACTAAGAATGAATGTCTCTAATCCTATGGTTGGGTGGAAAGGGGAACACCCATAGTCAGTTAGTCGACTGCAGCCTGTAATAGATAAGTATTCTCATATCCTGTGTAATTGAACTGTAATTGTAAATTAAAGTTGGATATCCTATGAAAGTTTTAGGTATGTGCATGTTTTCTTGATGATTAGACTGTGTCCCTTTATCTTTTCTTGATTGTGTATTTAAGAAAGTAAGGAAATCTATGGTTTGTACACGTAAATTCTCGAGCCCTGTAGTGTAGTGTCTCAAGTTTAAGAAAATGAACAGTGAGTTTGTCGACCTTGGGCATAGTTTCCCATTTGCATGTCAAGATTCCCAACTGTCTTGAATATCCTAGGAAAAGGAGTCTGTTAAGCTCTGGAGAAAGAGTGGAAAGCGCGCACCAGCACCTAAGTATTTCATAACTGACGAAGCTCAGGAAGGATATCAAGGTTTAAGTCTCTAAAGGGAATATACTTTTGTTTGGAAGATGAGCGGATGAGATCCGTTTAGGAGGATCCAAGTTCTGTCACGACCATTAGATTTGGAGAAGGAGTGCATGTATTAACTCCTCGACTCCTTCATTCTTCACGAGTTTGACGAATTTTGGTATTCGTCATAAGGGAGAAAGATCCTCTGAAGTCCCAAAGCCCAAAGTTAATCTAGGTTGTAGGTATGAGGATGCCCGGGAACCATGCCAACCGTTATATCGATGATATAGTTTGTCTGACGTTGACCACTTTGGGAGGACACGGGTTTTGTAATGGAAAAACCCCCGAAGGTTGGAGTCACAAAGTAATGTGGACTGTGAATCTATGGATCCTTTGGGACCCCTCTCGGCTGTATGATCAAGGGAATGTGTGTGTCATGTCGAGAGAACATGGGGATCGATGTGTTGAGTCACGAAGTTTCCATGTGTGGAGTACATGTGGCAGGACATTTCGAGGTATGGAGGTTTGACACTCTAGAGAAAGTTGGATGAGATTCTTCAAGGTGTGAAGACTCCCGAAGTCACAAATGACAAAGTAAATATCATTCGTCAACATACATGGAATGCATGGTGCTAGATCCTTTAGTCTAGAGAATTGACACTCTGGGGGACTCAAGAGGTGGTGACTTGATAAGCTCCGAAGCCCAAATTTTTGAAGCAACGAGAGTCGTGGATCTATGGATCTACATGGATAGTATATCGACTGTGACATCTAAACAAATTTAGAAGACCATTTGTTTGGGGTCGACGTGGCTCACTGACCTCATCCAGGGTGACGTGGACCAACAACTGAGGTGCCACGTGTCACCAGGATATGGACATTTTTCATCCCCTTATGCCTATTAGCACGTGAAAGTGTCACCCCCTGATGAGAACATGTATTGCCATTGACCCTTGCAACATTTCATCCTCTAGTTCATTCCATCCTGGCCAATGTGGTTGGTGATGCGATCGGGACTCCGAGAGTTTGGGAATTCGGGAGTTCAGAATATTTGGGGTGTAGTATCAGAGAGGGACGTTCAACGTATAATGACAAGTGTCAATCATCGAATGGCTGAGGCCACATGGGGAGATTTCAGGACTTTGGGAGGTCTTGTGCGTAGACAATAAAGGGGAAATCAACGTCAAACGTCGAATTATCCTTAAGTGCATGCCTTAACAAGGAGGAAGATCCACCATCGTATTTAATGGTGGAATGATATCCACGATAGATACAGGAGCGTTGGGAGCTTGGGGCTTCAGGGAATTCTGGATGATATGTATGAGCCAGACCCATGTGGATTCCATGTGTCCCTTGAATAATAACTCCCAAAGAGCTTCGACAGGAAATGACTTGCAAACCATAACTCATATTTTAGTGTGGTGGTGACCGTTAGAAATCTCGTGGTGAGAAGAAGCTGATGGAGATCCGAAATTAGGATTTTAGGTAGTTAAGGAAAATGAAATTATGATGCTCCACCCCTTAAAAGAGTATTTAGGGGCTGGGTGTGCTACAAATTGGTATCAGAGCATGGAAACAACACTTGGCCTTTTTGGGATCATGCACGAGTCATATAAAAATAATATTATAGAACTTTTAGGGGTGACACCTTATCTTTCCCCTTCCTAAGAGGCTTAGTTAAACCTTTACTGAAGAAAGGAATGAAGCCTTCTACTGTTGATAGATGTTTTGGAAATATCCAGTGTATGTTGTTAATGTTTCCAAATAAAGAAGTTGACTTCACTTTGTAATTGTACGTGCTATTGTATAGTCATAAGATTAGGTTACCAAGGCTAAGATGAGCCTATTGAGAATATTATTGTTGAACGAAAATTATATGAATGAGTTCCTTGAGTAGAAGGATGTAGATTAAAATTCAGTTGGGATTTTACCCAATGACATTGAATCATGCTAGTATGTGGCAAAGGAAGCCTATCATTTCTTTTCAGAAATGATGACCAATTCTACAGGAGTAGGATTATGTTGATGGACATTAATAGAAAGAATTTGATATGAATCGATTGAAGGATCCGTAGTAGTAATAATTACTTATTTGATGAAGTACTAAACCCAATTTATGTGTATGACCCCTCACGATCAGAGGATTGATGGAAATGGTAAGGCTAATTTACTTGGCTGAAAATTGTTGCTGGAATAATCCAGTAAGCAAGTAAAAAGGAACCCTATAGATTGAAAACAACCTTCATGAAGGTAGAGGTGAAGTGACAAGAGTAGGTTCAAAATCCCATGGTTGTGCTAGGGGAGTGTGTGTCCCTATTAAATTACACATGTTTCTATGCAAGAGGAATGATTATGGTGACCATTCTCTAAAAAGGGAGAGCATTTGCAACTCTTGGGTTTCGAAGGGAACTGTAAAAAAAAATTGTTTATGGGTACAAGAATTGACGAGCAATGTTTTTCTAATCAAATTGATAAACAAAGTTTTAGAAATATGAAGTGATTGAGTGAGAAATTACAACATCCTCCCTTTCTTGGTGGATAGGAAACTAATATGCCATAATTCTTTTGGGAGGAGGAGAGTGACCTCTGCCCCTAGATTTTGCTTAACAGAAGAAAGAGTTTTAGGTGTAATGGTTAATACTGATTATGATCTAAAGATACTCTGGAGTTTTTTATTAAAATACTTAGTAAGTAACATACTTTGAAATTGTAATTGGATTTTAAGGAAATAGTCCAAATGTTATTAGACATTAATTTTTTTTATTATAAATGAGGTAAAATGGTTAATTAAATGTTTGATCTTGAATGTGGTAAAGAAAGTGTTGGGGCACTTCTATATTACCAATAGGTCAGATTGACATCCAGTGGTGGATGGTAGTCATATAGATATGGTTTGGTATACTTAAATCGTAGTGAGGCGAATCTAGAAAAGGATTCCTTTGATCGAAAGGTCTACTCATAAAGACCATTTGGAAGGTAGAATAGTTGTTTTGTTACCTTGGGCACGGTGATAATTTCCCAGACTATATTTATGAATTGGGAAATGTTTTTATCAAAGTTGAGGAAAGAGTTTTTTCTTGCTAGTTATTATCATATATAAAGGGAAACATATTTATGACTATGTCTATTAAACTTCCAGGTGGATATCGTGTAAATGATTGCAAGTTCTCAACCGCGAGGGAAGCTCAATGTTGAGTATCTCGATGGAACTTGTCATGAGAATGGAAGTAAGATCCTTGGGAGAAGGATCTAGAAGTTGATATGTCCATGAAGGACATGGAAAGGGTGCAAGGAATGAGCTTGCTTGATGAATGTTTAGTTGTGTTTATTTATGCTTGAGTGCATTAATTTGATGCATTGTGAGGTTATTTGATATGAAGACTGACTTTAAGATCAAATAGATATGAGTGATATTAAATGTGCAAGTGATGCACATGTATGATGTAAGAATTTATGTATACTAAAGGCACTATATGACTGCCTGGATGAGTGAAATGTAAGGAAATACTTTCACTTTCCAAGATTGAATGAATACCATGGATGCATGGTTGACTCTATTTTGATGAGTCGTGAAAGTCTTGTTTTGAATAATAGATTGAGGGGATTGAGTTCCATTCCCTTATGAAAATATAGTATAAGTATATGAAAGAGTAAATGAGTAAGGATTCTATGTTGTCATGATAAAAGGAAACATTAATTCGATTTTGAATACCACATGTATATGATTGTGAACAATCATGAACTAAATAATTTTCAATCAACTTGGAAATGGAACTGTAAAGGGTGTATGTGGTGGGTACACACACACAACATGCTAAAGTATGTAATTAATTGCATGGAAGCACATTATGAAAGAAAAATAAACATATAAAGGACATACTTTTAATGTGTATTTGGAATACATCATAGGAATGCACGATTATATTACTTATGGAATATTTGGTAAAATAAGGAAGTTGCATGTTGAAGGAGTTCCTTGTGAACGAACTGTGTGAATACTCTGTCAGGAGAGCATATTCAAAACCTTAATGACTTTTGAGAATTGAGCAGTGGGCTACAAGCTTATTTATATAAGAATCCTAGATTACATTCTAAAACAAAATATATGAGTGGAAAAATAACAAACAAATGTAGACCATTCTGATAACTGAATGGTAATGTGCAGCATGCACAAGGTCATGATCCAGTATGAACAAAAGGTTTGCTATTAAAGCATGTTGATGTATCCTAAGAGTTAGGATGAGCCTAACCAAGGTTTCTCATGGAAAAGAGAAGGAATATGACAATAAGAAGTAGATTTCATAAGCAAAGAAGGAGAAAAGGAGGAACACTTTTCTCACCCTAAGAACTTTGAATTGTTTAACAAGAGTCATAGGATTAAAATAAAAGTTGTGGAAACAAGTACAACTGGAGAAATGAAAATAAATAGACAAGTAAGTTTGAATGAATGGGATGGCCTGAGCCATATAAAGTAAAAGCGGTGAGGCCTTGGAAAATAATTCAGATGGACTGAAATCCCAGGGCTGTGTAGAAGGAGTTGGACCAAGGAAGAGTTCCTTGACCCTTACTTGTTTTTTATTGTATTTCTCTAGTATGAGAGATTGATTTACTAATGCAACTAAGTGTTTTGACATCATAGTGATTATGGTTGTATGAATGTAGAAACAATTGAAAATTGTTTTTGTTTCATCTATGGAAACATTTAGGATAGTGTGATGAAGTGCATAAAGATATGCTAGGACATATTTGAAAATGTCTTATTGATTTAAATGCTATGACACATGCATTTTTGTTTTACATGATGACTATATATATATATATATATATATATATATATATATATATATATATTTGTGATGTATGCCATGTATAAGAAATGATTGGAACTATTGGGAAAGGACGGATGCCAATGGTAGATAACCTCTGATAAAGGATAAATGCAAGAAGGTTGTTGAAGGGGATTTAAAAGTCCCCCTAGAGCACCACTGGTGAGGTAATATCAGGGAAGGTGCTAGTATCTGAAAAGAGTATAAAAATTCTCATACATATGTGGTATCCGTATAAGGTATGAAGGAATTTGGTAAGAACCCTTCTAAAAGTTTTCATTATCTTAAAGATAGGAAAATATTTTTTCATTTGAGTGGTTGTTGTATGCCATACTACCCAAGTGGGGTAAGATTCAGGAAAGAGGAATATGAATGATCGATAGAGGGAGTCTATGCCAGTCAATGATGGGCTATAATCCTTGTGAGAAAGTTCAAGAGTAAGGAGTACCATGGGTACAATGACCATCCAGGGAGACTGGAAATAAATGTTCTCATGGTTAGCACATTGCACGGGGTGCATTGAGTAAATGCATGTTTTCATAAGAAGGAAAACAATGGGTATTCCATTTAGGAAAGAGGACCTTCCAATACTCCACTTGAATTGTGTAGTGTTAATGAAAAGAAAATTATGGTGGCCATGAGTGTTGGATCCTTGGTTACTAATGAAGGAAGAATGCTTGGGTGCATTCAAAAGCAACTTTTAGTTTCATATGTGTTGAGTTGGGATCATGATCAACCTGTAGTAGGAAGCATAGTCTTGTTGCAATAATGAATGAGAATGAATAAGACATATGGTGAAGAGGTTGGTTAAGCTCCAACACACCGTGGAAAAGTGCTTGTCATAAAGTGTGGCAAACTTGAAATCAATGCAAGGGTGCATTGGGTACGAATGTGACCATGAAAATTGGCACATTGATTAAAGTCATTTGATATTTGAATTGGATTTGGAAATTTTAGTATGTTGAAAGGATACATACATAAATAATGATATTTCCTTTTTTCTTTGTACCCTTTAATTGATGAAAATGACTTGGAATGTTAGTATGCATAGTTTTGAAAATATAATGTGCATGAAAACTAACAATTTGTTTGGTTGAGGAATGTTGAAATTAAAGGAAGAAAAGGGTCTTGGATATGGCAGTGTTGTAAGCCCATAAGGAAGACCAATTTCTTGTTGAGATAAACTGCTATGGGAAGGAAAGTCCCATACTTATGAATCTGGTTCCTTTGCAGAACAAATCTAAAAATAAATGTGGAATTTGGAAATCTATGGGTAATAGATTTGTAAGAAAATTCTGAATTTGAAATTGATGATAATTTCTCATAATTTATGTATACCCATGATATAGGTGAGACAAAGAAGATCTATATATAGAGGATAGGTGAAATATGTCAAGATAGAAAGCATGAAAGAGACTATTGATTGGAATAGGAGAACCCAGTGGTAAGCCATGATCACCTTAGAACATGTTTTTTTTTGGTAACACAAGCCGGAGGGATGCCTCGACAGAGAAAGTTTGAGGGATGGATTGACTGTAAAGCTCAATGAAGTATATGGAACTCTTTTTGTGTGACAAATCCTTGGAAAGGGAAGACAGATCACTCGAGGGACTGTATAACATAGAAGGGGATGCCTGAGCCTGGGCCTCGAGGGTGAGTGACCACAAGGAAGAGGAGACTTGGATCATCCTTGAAAACTAGTGATTGGGATCATGCAAACAAGGGGTATGTCTAGGAAAAATAGTAAGCCAAGAGAACAAGACAACCATGTGGATTCAAAACCATGAACTTCACAAATAAGTAATGTGCTACATTAGGAAATTTTTCCTCTTGAATTTTGAATAACAATAAAAAGGTTTACTCATGAAAGATATGATTAATATGCTTGTTGTCCAAGATTTTTTAATGCAGGTGACGAAGGACAAGGGTTCATTATGTCAAATGACCCCAAATTTTCCCTTTGATGAGGATAATAAACCTCCTCTGGTTCCCAAGGATAGGAATATGTTAATGAAGAAAGGACTAGTGGTTGAACTGTCAACCACCCCATAAATGGAAGCATGGTCTAGATGAATAATTTCAACTGAAGTACCATAGGGTCCTACAGATTTGGGCTGACCCGAGTTTCCTTCCGAAAAAAGGAACATGATAGGAAGGAGAACCTTCCCAAGGATGGATGTCCATGCAAGGTGTTGTTCCAGAGTTTGTACTTAAGGCTAAAAAGTACAGGGTCTAGGAATCTGAAAAGTGAGTAAAAGATCAAAAGGGGAAAAATCAACTTTCGGGAAAAGGAAGCTAAGGCTGATTTCTAAGTTGTCTCTGTCTCACTTCCAAACGTTCATGGATGCTTATATCCCATTCAATTGTGGCCCATGAACGTTTGAGTTTGACCTGGGTGATGGCGGTTTTAATTATGGTGTCAAATAGGTTCGATGCTGGTTTGATCCGATAGGTCGGGTTCAATTTTGGGTTGCATTGCAAAGGGCACAGTCATGGAGGAATAGAAAATGAAAACAAAGTTCGAGGTTTAAAATGCCACTTCAATTATTTTTTAACAGTATAAAAGAGAACTTTTGAAATCTGATGTTAAATATAGAACACAAACCAAAGACGTTCTCATGTAACTGAGTTATCTTTTTAAAGAATCATGTATGAAATGTGAGAAAACATTAAGCAGCCAAAAATGCGAGGCTCCTGTCAAGGGAGAATCTTTCCCTGTAAATAGAAGAAGAAAAAGGAAAGAAGTAATCTGACGAAGCATAAAATATATAGATCTAAAAATTTCACAGGTCTTGTACCTGCTGATAGCTGATACAGAGGAAAAACTGCAAGCGATTAGACGACTACAAGTTGATCACCACAGTAGAAGTTGCACTAAATTATGGCTAAGCATTCATTAGAAATATATATGAGAAATGAAACTTAATATAAGATAACAGAGAAAACAAAACTCATAACTCAGTCTTCACGGAATCAGGAATCTTCGGATTGCCTTGTATTAATTTTCAAAAGGAAGAAAGTCTCTATTACAATCGGCCAAGAAAGGTCTAGCCCCTTTTTTTTCCCTTCAAAATGCATATTTATACAAACTTCTAAACATTCGGATCTCAATCGTTCCAGGAGTTTTCGGTTACTAAATGGGAAATTTAAGCGTTTTGCTTCTTTTTCTTTGTCCTTGTTCATGCTGGTAGAGCACGTTCCTTTCTTTACTCTTCGGTTACTAAAAATAGAACATGTAGACACTTGTCATTATTTGGCACCGGAAACCTGCCCCTTCACCTGCTTGGAGCAAGTGACGCACCTCTCCACCAACTGGGCTATCAACCTAGAAGGCTCTGCTTGGTTATTTGCCTCAAAAGCGTAACAATCCTTCACTAGTTGTGGCAACCTTCCCCCTACTTGTTGGTCTTCAGTAATGATAGAACATAATTGTACACTTGGTTTTATTATCCATTTATCCACTTGGACTATATTAGTCTGGCTTATCTGTGATATTTCAACCTACTCTTTTTCCTCGTTCTCCTTGATATTGAGCAAGTGCTTGGCTATATCGATATGGACCAGTGTCCCAACACTTCTTTCCCTATCGAGATCCAATGAACTTTCATTTATCAAGATGAAATTTTCTTCACAAGAGTTTCTCATTTCTTTTGATCATTCTCTTCTTTCAGATATATTATGCTCCCACGCCTTCAGCAAGATATTACCTCTGGTTTTCTTTGGAATGGAAAGCCTGGAACCACTAACCATTTTTTTTCTCATCGCGACTATAACAACCTCTTGGAAAGAAACCTGAGCCCACCCAACTTCTATTTCTCTCAAAGAAATGTCTTCTAATACTTGGTCAATGGTCTGGTAATGGTTTTGGATGGCCTCCATTTTAGCAAGTAAATTTTGCTGAGCTACTGACACTCTTTTTTGGATTTCAATGGCTTGGGATTTGAATATCCTGACATCTATAACCTGGCTCTTGGAAGAATTCAACTTTACCTGTAACTGCTTGATCAGTCCTTCTTGCTGGCTTACCCGAGATTGGTTGGTCTGGTCCTGCTGATGTATTTGCTTGAGATCGGATCTGAGTCGCTCGATTTCCCTTTGATCGGTTGCTCAGGCTTGCTCCAGACTTGAGTTCACCTAATCTCTGGCATTTTCCTCTACTGTAGTTAGCTTATCCTCCAATGTTCTAATCAAACGGTTCTTCTTATTTAACTGTTCTTTTAGAGGTCCGACGGAAAATTGGTTGGTTGTAGCAAAAGGCCCCAACGTCCCTACTATCTGGGTGGAAAATTCCTCCTTTTTCATGGCCTTCCCATCGGCAAGGATTTTGAATTTTTTGGCTACTGTGCCTGCTTCTCGGTAAATCTCTTGCTTCAAAATGACCTTTCTCTTCTTATCGAAGAAGAACTCGTTCGGAGGAAACTCTTCTATGGTAATGGGTATTAGATCTTCGTCGAAAATCCATCCTGTGTCGGGGGTCCCCTTTGTAGACTATAGGGGAGTGATAGAAGCGATGGGACTGTCGATTTCCTTGGATGGTTTATGTGGGATAACAATCGTGTCTGGCTTGATCGATGCGGGCGATGACGTGACACTTACCCCTTGTGGGAGTACTTTTGCTTGTCTCTGGACTGACTCGCCCGATGCAACCACTTTTGGGCTTCCTTCCTCTGGGTTGGGGATCTTGACTTCCTGTTCCAGGTTCCTAGTTTCTTCTATATTTTCCTGATTTTCCTCTTGGTCAAGACCTGAATCCTTTGGGTCCTTGGCGCAACCTAGTTAAAAAATCATGATCTGACTTAAGTTCTTAACTAACCCATGCTTAGTTAATAAAAATCATGATTTCGCGAGTCGGGGCTATGAAGGTAGAGTTTTTTGGGAGAGCGATTACCGAGTCACGGAACCCAGACAGTGCTTAACTAGGGTTTAAAGTGACTTACCCTGGACACTAACTTGGGTGAACTTTTGAAACCGTTTCACGACTTTGCATATTGGAGTTTGGAAACCTTTCGACTTGTAACTCTCGAAGCGCGATAGCGCGAGGAAATAAAAGTGATAAACTCGCTTAAAGGTTAGGCGATGGTGACTTTGGACTATAATGACTATCGCCACTTCACATGTCGAGGTAAACTTTTGATTGAAAGAATTATATTTCAACCACTTGTAAAAGGCGGCTCCAACATAGGATCCAACTAGGGATCCTGTCTTCCTACGAGACGGGAAGAACAATAGACCATGTGCCTGTATTGGGTAAATGGAGTCATTGGTTTCTTTCTGCGAAACTTTTTTTAGGAAGGGGGAACAAAGGGAAAAAGAGATTTCATCTTTGCCTCTGAAAAGATTTTCAACATTCAATTGCATTCTAAACTCAGCTGCAGCCCTTTCGATGACTTTCTCCTTCTCAATATTGAATTCAGGTCTTCTTTAAGATAATCGAAACAGTCCTAGGAAATTCAACAGACCCTGTGGATTTTGGCTTGCATCAAATGAATTAAATTTCATGCTTTTAATCGGGGGGGTCCTACCTAAACTTGGGATGCAAATTCGGTTTCGAAAAGGATGGTTACCAGAGTAGAGTGTAAATTATGTATGAAAGCCTTACAGATATCTCAAATATTGCTTCACTGCCAACAAGCCTGTTTAGTACCCCGATGAGGTTATCTGGCCCTTTTTACTGAATTTCCTTTCACCACTTCGAATCATAATTATGCATTTAAATGATGAGACGAGGGCAATCATTTATGGATTTCCTTTCATCGTCTTCTTGGACTAGATGGGTTCAATCAAATATGAATTTCCTTTCATCATCTGTCTTATATTTTACTTTTTAAACCACGAAGTGTGGGAAATCAATTTGTATAATGCATACCAGGGATGATATTTGTGTAATATTCGTAGTGGAGGTCTGTCAACTTTCTTTGATTACTCGGGAGCAACCTTCTCTTAACTTTCAAAACACCTTAGCTTGCAAGGAAAATGGGAAAAATCACTTTCGGGGGCCTTCCTTTGAGTAAGCCCCAATCCTTCAAAGACTGTTAAAAACCTAGAAGAGTCGGGATCAACCTACGCATAACTTTGTTTAGTAGGAGACTAAGAAGTTTATGAGGACTGGCTTACTTTATAAGATCTGTCTTTCAAATTCCAAAGCTAAAACATAACCTCTTCTTCCTCTGTGGGTACCACATAAAGGTGTCTGGTTTTTAAGAAGGTAAATCTGGGGACAAAAAAAGGGCAACGGAGAAAAGCCTAGATTTCGAAAAATAGAGGTCATGGATTAAACCCAACTCTTGGAACCCTTTCTCGGAGACGCTTTACTCCCTCTTCTTAATTTAATTACCTCTTATCTCTATCCGAGTGAAATTTTTAGGACCCAGAATAAGAAGTCATTGTTTTAATGACATATCAGGAGAAAACAACATACTTATGAGAGCATCATGGCACTTTAGCGATGCTTGTTTGAAAAACATACATCTCCAGAACTCGTACCTTTTCCTTACCATTTCGTTCTCTTCTAAAATAACAGAAAATTTTTTCTATCACTTGTTTTTGGTGAATTGATTCTCCAATATATGACCGTTTGTTTATTTGTTTCTCTTGTTTGGGATACAAGACGGGATCCTGCAAGGGAACAACACAAAGAGTATCAGGTCTATAAAGGAATTGAATGCATTGACAATTTCATATCCCTACTTCTAGAAAAACACTGACCTATTTTATTTGCAATGAAAGTAGACTTACCAAAGAAAATTTGTGAAATAAAAAACAAACACAAACTGGTATATACAGTGGAAATTTTGGAAACCATTTATTGCATATAGTGTTTCAAATAACGCCCGTTGGCAGGGGCATTGAGGATTTTACCGTCCAAATTCTCTAATAGAAACACATTTTTCCCTTCATGAGCTGTGTCTTTGAACGGTCTGTGCTAGATGTGATCAAATTTACTATGTTTTTCCGAGTCTTCCTTCCTAGCATCCCATTTCAAAACCAAATCATCAGGGAGAAATTCTCTATCCTTGGCCTTACGATCGAATAACGATTTCATGTTGTCCTGGTATTTCTGCAGCCTTTCGTCCACTTCATCTCTATGTTGTTGAACTTCAATTGGCTGGTTTATTCTTCTCGTGACATGATTTGGTTCTTCTTTCTCATATTTCCAAAGTTTCATTATGAGAAGTGCTAGGTTTATAGGTAATACTATGTCGGTCCCGTATACCATTTGGAAAGGAGAAGTGCCAATAGATTTTTTGTACCTATTCGATTTGCCCACAAAGCGTATTTCAAATGCACATGCCAAGATTTTTTGTTTTCTCTCAACACTTTCTTAATTATAGAGATTAGACTCTTGTTTGAAGAGTTGGCTAGACCATTTCCTTGGGGGTAATATGCTGTGGAATGATCGAGCACAATATTGTACTTTTGGCAAAAGCTGACCATAGCCATAGATTTAAATGCCTGGGCATTATCTATTACTATCTTTCGGGGGCAGACGAATCTAAACAAAATGTTCTCTTCTAGGAAATTCATTACAACCGAATCCATTTCCTTTCTAGTTGGAATAGCCTCCACCCATTTGGTGAAGTAATCTGTAGCAGTCAGGATCCACTTATGTTGAGCACTAGAGTGAGGGTTAATTTTGCCTATAAAATCTAGTCCCCATTGTTGAAAAGGGGCTTCCGTTTTGACTGGAACTGACAATAGCGTTGGGAGTTTGTGCTTGCCTACGAACAATTGGCAAGGGTTACAGGCTCTGACACTTTGGCATTGACATATGGGAATAGTTTGGGCCAATAATATCCTGCCCTCAGGATCTTATAAGTTGTTTCCCTCCAGGTGTGATGTCCTCTGCACACTCCTTCGTGAAATTTGTTTATGACCTTCTATGTTTCTGATTCGACTAAACAAACCAACAAGAATCCTAGTGGGTCTTTCCAATACAATTGGCTTTTGGATATACAATACTTCACCGCATGTAGCTTTAGCATCCTGGCTTTAGATGGGGATAAGTCACTTGGTCATTTCAAGGTCAGCATGTAGGACACTATGTCTTTATACCAATCTTATGCGACAAACTTATCTTCGATTCTGATGGTAGTTATTTGTTCATCGAGCTCGTTCATGTCCACACACTCTTCACATCCCTGTAGGCCATTTATCCCAAGGGCTCTGAAATTGGATTCGGCTAAGAGCTTAGCCAAACCTTGTCCCTTTACTAGTCTCGTCGGTTTTATCTCCAGGTCAAATTCTTGAATTTTAGCAAGCCACCATCCACTTTTCCCATCACTTTCGGACTAAACCAAAATGTCTTTTACGGATCTGGTGGGTACGTACACAATTACCTTAGAATGTAGCACATAGGTTCTGAAATCCTTTAATGCCTTTACCATAGCATACACTTTCTTTTCCATTATATTGTATCTGAGTTCAGCATGTCTAAGACTTTTTCTAAAAGAGGCTATTGGTTGCTAGAAACCTTCTTCATTTTTCTGGAGGAGTATCGCGACAAGTGTGTGTTCGGAGGCGAATGAGAAAATTAGAAAATCCTTTAGATAGTCAGGGCTTGCCAGTACGGGTGCCTCGCTTATAACCCTCTTGATGCATGCAAATGATGCTTTGGCTTCTTCTATCCATTTCACTTTGTTGTTCTGGTTTAGCATATCTATGATCAACTTCACGATTTTAGCAAAGTTTGGGACAAATCTCCTCAAAAAAATTATTTTTCCTAAGAATGACTGAATCTCTTTTACATTCCTAGGGATATTTATTTTGTCTATAGCTTCAATTATTTTAGGATCAATTTAAAATCCATCTCGAGACACAATATGGCCCAAGAGTTTACCTTCTTGCATAGAAAAGTGAGACTTTTTGGGGTTTAAGGACAAACCAAACCTGCGACATTTGTCAAATGTCTGCTTGAGATGTATCAGATGATCTTCATAAGATTTAGAAAAAATGATCAGATCATCAAGATAGATAACCACGAATTTGTCCCTTTCACCGATGAAAGCGATATCCATAGCATGTTGGAAAGTATCACCTGCATTCATTAAACCAAAAGGCATCTTGTCATACATAAATGTACCCCAAGGGGTGGTGAAGGTTGTTTTTTCTTTGTCGTGCTCATTGAAAGCAATTTGATTGTATGCAGAAAACCTATCAATCATTGACATCCTATTTTCCCCAACTACTTTTTCTAATATGTGATCCATTTTGGGTAGGGGGTATTTATCTTTGAGGGATGATTTATTTAGATTTCTAAAATCAACACACAATCTGATCTCCCCACTTTTATTTCTAACTGGGACCAGGTTTCCTACCCAGTCGGAGTATCTCAGTGGTACGATGATTTTTGCGTCCATGAGATTTTTTACTTCCCTTTCGACTACGGGCAATAAAATATGATTGATTTTTCTTAGATTTTGTCTAAAAGGTTTGACACCAAACTTTAGGGGTATCTTGTGTTCAATCACAACGGTTTCATAGGTCTTTAGCTCTTTGTACGACCAAGCGAAAATTTCTTTATACTGCTTGAGTAGATCAACATATTTACTTTTTGTCTCAGGAGGGAGATACCTTGATATTTTTACTATCCTAGGATCCTCTTTGGTTCCTATGTCCCAGTATTCAACCTCTTCTGGTTGGGGTTGAAAAGTGGATTTTAAGGGCATATCATTTTGGTTGAACAGTCTCTCCAGAGGGATTAGTCCCTTTGGAATTTGATTTTTCTTTAAAACTAACATGGGATGATTAGCAATCTTTTCCTGGAGCCCCTGAGGATCCTCTCCCTCTTGCATGATCAATGTGTGGTCATTTTGGTTTTCTTGGTCAATGTGAGTTTCGGCGAAGTCATCCACCATTTCGAGGAACTTCTTGCTTTGTGTGTCATCCTCAAACACTTGCTAGTGTTGGATGTTGTTTGGTATGGAAGGTTTTTTCCTCACCTCTATGTGGTACCTTAGTTTGAAAGATGTAGGGGGGGGGGGACATTGACGCTGCTTTGGCTATTGAATCGACTTGCATGTTTTCAACGCGTAGGATGAAATGAACATTTACCGACGAGAAGATTTTTTCTATTAAATCCCAGGTGCAATTCCTGTAAGATCTCAATCTTGGGTGTTCGACCTGGTATTTCCAATTTATCTATTTCACTATCAAATCTGCGTCTCCATATACTTCCAAGTTTTTTATTTTCATCTTCCTGGCAGCTTCCAACCCTAAGACTAGGGCCTCGTACTCATATACGTTATTTGTGTAGTCTATATCCCACTGAATCCTGTAAGAGAAAGGAATAACAAATTCATTTTCAGGTGCTACAAATAGTACTCCTACACCTTCTCCTTCATATGACAAGGCACCATCAAAAAACATTTTCCAAATTCTAGTGCTATACATATCTTCGTCAATCTTTCCTGATTCATTTTCATCTATGTAATTGTCTTTTGTACAGCTATTTACACCATGATCAAAAGACAAAATACAATTCCCTAGATCTTGATCGACAACATAAATAGGATAATTGTTAGGATTCTCTGGGTCACTCACTGTGTATGATAACCTTGTTTCCCTATATAGCCGAGTAAATTGTCCACCAAACATAGGAATCATGGCGTAGGTCATGTCTAGTTGAAGAGACCCCCCAAGTTTGGCTCCCCATGACCTAGATAGTAGCAAGCCATACTTTGGAGGTATATTGGCGATAACTACATCCATCAGGATGCTTTTCACTAGAACCTGTGCAAGAGTGACTACTAAATATTTTATCATACCCATGCACTTAAATATTCTTGAATCGAAAGAGTAGAGATCTCCATAAGGCCTGGTGATCTCGAGGCCTAGTTTGTCCATAATAGACTTGGGCATCACATTATGTGAGGCTCTAGATTCTAGCATGCAGTTATGAAGCAATCGATCATGCACATTCAGGGTAATATAGAAGGGAGTGACGGTGTCTCTGGCACCCTCGAAATGTGAACCAAAAGTGATATTAGGCTTATCATCTTCCAAGTTTATCACGTCAGAGTGACTTTCTAGATCTGAAAAACCTATCATTTTGGTTATCTGCTTTCGATACACATGATTCTTTGCTAATTTATCATGAGGATCTACTAGAATCATTTTGGTTATCTGCTTTGGTATTTTGATCTTATTTATCTCATTTTCAAGGCTGAAACCTCCCCCACCTTTGTCCGTTTTTTTGGTTGAAACCTCAGACTCCTTCTTTCCTAACTTATTTGTCTGTGCTGATTGATTTTCCATGAGTTTATTTACCAGTATACGTGTTTCAATTGTCTTAGTTTTTTTTACTTGGGTCTCAGCCTCCTTTACTTTGGGATTCTGTGAATCTACCTCCTTTATCTTTATATTAGGTATCTCGGTCTCCTTTGGGGCATGCTAGTATATTTCGCCTCTAGAAAGAATTTTCTTGGGTTGAGGAGTTGACACAGGTGTTTTTTTGGGCCTCAGGTTGTACTTATGTTGGACCTAAGCCATTATTGAATCGGTCATTTCTTGATAGACAGAAACATAAATGTTGTTTATGTCATCATCTTTATTTGATGGTTGCTCTCCGTTCAAGGAATTATCGTAATCTTCTTTATTTAAATGAGGTTGTGTGCAATCGTCACCCAAATTGGATACGTCTTCTTCCAGATTCTTGAAATCTTGCAGGTCATTTCCTCCTATAAAATTTTCATTTTTTAAAGGAGTTTGAATTTTCTGGTCTTCGTTTTTAATCTGTCTTTCTTGATTTTGAGGGTTGGGGTTTCTTATGAATTCCCTTTTAATGAAAGGATCTACCTTGGATTGATCTAGCTCCATTCTGGAAATCTTATTTCATATCTCTTTAATTATCCTAGCCATATCATCCATTTTATCATCTGAGGATCTACTAGGCCCTGAGGGTCCCGCTTGTTCCCTAAAACGTTTTGTTTCTCGGTTTCCCATTTCTAGTTTTATTTTTAATTTGCCCAAATCCATCATGTTAGATTCGATCTCTACGACGTCATCTTTCATTCGGGTCAGGGTAGCCCCTCTCCTTTCTCTCAACAAAAGTGCGAAATCAGGTTCAAAGTCTCCCGCAAAGGTTACCTTGGCTGCAGGTTGGGATGGTTTAACTTCGACTGGGATCTTATTATATAAATTGTTAAAACTTTGAATGAATTCCATAACAGTTTCTGAATTTTTTTTCTTTAAATACCCGAACTTGGTCAAATAGTACAAATGGTCTTTTCTTTCACCCCATTGTCTAAGAAAAGCATCTTCTAGGGCATCATAGGATAATATCGAACCTGCGGGTAGACTTAGAAACCAGGCTCGTACCTGTCCTTCAAAATTCTAAACTAATAACCTCGAATATACGTCTTTTTGTTCGAGACATAGGATATCTGTGAACTGATCAAAGAAATTTATATGTTCTATCGTGGTTAGGTCCCCTTCCCCTATAAATTTAGGTAATTTTTTTATGAGGTTTTCAGGAAGGTCATGAAGAGGGACAGGTAGGACCAGAGGTGCATATCTGGCTGCTACTTTAGTGAAAACTCTAGGAGGTGGGGGCGGCCCTTGGCCCCACCTTCCTCCTCCTGGATCCCCTCCACCTCCTCCTCCCAAAACCCCTCCACCTCCCCCTCGGGTAGCCGCCATCGATACTATTGGATAGGATAGTGGTGCATTATATAGAGGGTTTTGTAACACTAAAAGTGAATTTTTAGCTTCTTCGAAAGACGAGAAAACTGAATAAGGGTGAAAAGGGATGCGAGAACTTGGTTCCTCGGACTTGTAAGAGATATAATCAAGAGAACCTGCGGATGTAGAATCTGAGTCTATGGTATACTTCTTGAGACTTGGTGAGGTCGGGAAATCTAACCAAAGAGTCAACATGATATTGATCGTTGTTAAATCTATTGAGGTATTTTCACCTTTATGTACGTCGGAAGTTGTCGGATGAATTTCATTTTTAATTTCGGAGAGAGATAGAGTTGGGTTGAGGGTTTTAGGGGGGGATTTGTGTGAAGGTAGAGGTTCAAAAGGAATATTAGCTTTGGGTTGTGTGTTCCTAAGCTGGTAGACCGCAGTGGTTGGCTTAAGGGAACCTCTTGTTTTCAGTATTTTTTCAGGATAAAAAATAGGCGTGGTCTGTTTACCATCTAGGTTTTGTCTGGTGTTCCTTCGAATGGATGCCATCTTAATTAAACATGGAGTCACCAAGTGAATGATAAAATAAAAATCCTTTAGAAGGTGTTCACCCTTTTTTCACCATCAAAGGTTAGAAACTTGCAAAAATGTCATTGTCCCAGGGAAAAGGTTTCGTAACTTCGGTACCCGGTGTTGGAGCCGCCTTTTACAAGTGGTTGAAATATAATTCTTACAATCAAAAGTTTACCCCGACATGCGAAGTGGTGATAGTCATTATAGTCCTAAGTCACCGTCGCCTAACCTTGAAGCGAGTCTATCACTTTTATTTCCTCGCGCTATCGTGCTTCGAGAGTTACAAGTTGCAAGGTTTCCAAACTTCGATATCCGAAGTCGTGAAATGGTTTCAAAAGTTCACCCAGGTTAGTGTCTGGGGTAAGTCACTTTAAACCCTAGTTAAGAACTGTCGGGGTTTCGTGACTCGACAATGGCTCTCCCAAAAAACTCTACCTTCATATCCCGGAGTTGCAAAATCACGATTTTTATTAACTAAGCATGGGTTAGTTAAGAACTTAAGTCAGATCACGATTTTTTAACTAGATCGCGCCATCGCGATTTCAGGTATTTTGGACTCCAAGACTAGGAATAAAATTATCTAAGACAATGAACGCTGAAAAGAGGTTTCAAGGGTTGAAAGTACAAAGTTAAGGGAATTAACTAAATTAATTAATGCCTTAAAGGACCTTTAACGTATGCAGCCTACGGATGAGATTTTTGAATGTTTCCGCTTTTTCTTTATTATCACAAATCTTTTAAGCATTTATGGCATTGATTTGAATCTTGATGAGTTAATGGAAAATAATATCTTGTTTCATGCCTAAATCTTCCCATTAAACGATTTGACCATTTTGTCAGCAAGGACTCAGACAAAGTTGAAATATTAAAATGAGGGAGTTTCTTTTATTTGTTCAATTTTATTTCTATTTTGCACGCATAATTGTTTTTTCATCAGGATAACTTCTTTCTATGTTTACAATTCTTACTACAGGAGATATGAACAAAGAGGTTTCTATCATGGCTCCATGAAAAGTGTCCAAGGTGGCCACCGAGAGTTCAGGTCAGGGATCAGATGTTGTTTCCAATACTTCATGCCGAAGTATTAATAATGTCAAAACCTGGACATACATCTCCGAAATTCTTTGGACCGAATTGGTGAATTGTTCAGATGATTCTAGCGATAACGAGAAGGATGATTTGGCCACCAAATACAAAATCGTCATTCAAGAAGAGATGCACAAAATAGTGGCAAGGCCATGACTCCTTCCCTATTATGATATGATCAGATGGGTGCTAGACCATGTGGATATTTTGACTAGGACTATCATGAGTGAACAAAAGGTGACGGTTGGGACTTTTAGACCGGAACATTTGTAGGCAATGTATCAACTATCACCCACACAAAACTTTGCATACAATGTCAAGTTTCTATAATGTTTCAAGAAGAAGGAATTCGAGCAATATGGCAGAACCTTGCTCGAGCTGATCAAGGATTGGGTTTCACACCCTACAAAATTTAGGGTAGATTCTAATGGTATTTATTCAATCTCCTCTTTAGAGCCGCCATTCAAGTATATAGAAATGATGGCCTATAGGTTGTATGGAAGGGAGGACACCACAAATTTCCTCCTCCTGTAGGTGCCTCTGATTTATACAGTCGTTGAAGGTTGTTCATTCGATTGGGCCAAACTGTTGTTAGACAGTCTAACCCGTCGAATTACCGAATATCAAGCGTAGAAGGTGAGTGGGAAAGAAACTTCATTTTTCATGTCCACCTACATCATGGAATCTATTTGTTTCATGATGCATTTCCCTCTAATGAGCTGGAGCTGGACTCCATCTAATGTTGAGCCTATTCATGTCTATCATTCGAAACTTTGGGAGGATAAGGCCACATAATTCATATACGACATTTTCAATTGGGTAATGGTACCGATGCATGTCTCCATCTTTGGTAACACACCTCCTAGGATTTCAGATAGCATTGCTGCCAACTTGAGTAGTGTGGATGACTGGTATATAGAAGCAGAATTTTCATACATCAGGGTTTTCGGTGCCTCTGTTCCCCCATATGATATACCAGTATTCATGCTGGATAAGATGGTATGCCACGAAATCACCAAAAAAACCATGCTCGGTGGCATAAGCAAAGAACTTAAAGGTTTTTCAAAGAAGGTATGGCCGCCCTACCCCATTCATTTTAATACATATTCTTTATTATATTTCGGACATGCCAAAGCTGAGGCTACGACCTTGGAGGAATTTAAATTGGTCCACATCGAGTTCAGGAAACATGACCCACATAAGGTCACGAGTAATCACATGGCGAGTTGTGGCCTAAAAAGATACGAACATGAGCAATCACCTTATGACAACATCTTTCGAGGTGCGAGATCCTATGCCGAGGTCCTAAGCCAGATTCAAGCCCTGTCGCCTGGAGATAAGGACGATATTCTCAAGTTTCAGGAACATCGAAGGTGCTGTCTTCCCCCAGTTTTATAGGGTAAGAACCCACAGACCATAGATATACAACAAATGGAAGCCAAGGACCCAAAGGATTCAGGTCTTGACCAGGAGATAAATCAGGAAAAGAGAGAAGAAACCGGGAACCCAGAATAGGAAGACGAGATCTGCAACCCAGAGGAAGGAAGCCCAGAAGTGGTTGCATCGGGCAAGTCAGTCCAGAGCCAAGCATAAGTACTCACACAAGGGGTAAGTGTCATGCTGTCGACCGCATTGAGCAAGCCAGACATGATTGTTATCGCACAGAAACCATCAAAGGAAATTGACAGTCCCATCGCTTCTATCACTCCCTTATAGTTTAAAAAGGGGACCCCTGACATGGGATGCATTTTCAGTGAAGAGATAATGCCCATTACTGTAGAAGAGTTGCCTCCGAACGAGTTCTTCTTCGATAATAAGAGAAAGGTCATTGTGAAGAAAGAGCTTTACTGAGAAGAGGGCATATTAGCCAAAAAATTCAAAATCCTAGCCGATGGGAAGGCCATAAAAATGGAGGAATTCACCACCTAGATAGTAGGGATGTTGGGGGATTTTGCTATAGCCAACCATTTTTCTGTTGGATCTCTAAAAGAACAGTTAAAGTGGAAGAACTGTTTGATCACAACATTGGAGGCTAAGCTAGCTAAAGCAGAGGCAAATGCCAGAGATAAGGTGAACACAGGTCTGGAGCAAGCCAGAGAAGTCGATCAAAGGGAAATCGAGTGACTCAGATATGATCTTGAGAAAATACATTAGTAGGCCTAGACCAGCCAAGCTCGGGTAAGCCAGGAAGAAAAACTGATCAAGCAATTACAAGTAAAGTTGAATTCTTCCAAGAGCCAGGTTATAGATGTCGGGATATTGAAATCCCAAGCCATTGAAATCTGAAAAAGAGTGTCAGTAGCTCAGCAAAATTTACTTGCTAAAGTGGAGGCCATCCAAAACCATTGCCAGACAATTGAAAAAGTATTGGAAGACATTTTTTTGAGAGAAAGACAAGTTGGGGCGGCTCCGGTTACTTTCTAAGAGGCTGTTATAGTTGCGACGAGAAAAGAAATGGTCAATGGTTCCAAGATTTCCATCCCAGAGAAAACCAAAGGTAATATCTTGTTGAAGGCGTGGGAGCATAATATATCCGAAAGAAGAGAACGAGCAAAAGAAATACGAAACTCTTGTGAAGAAACTTTCGGCTTGATAAATGAAAGTTTGTTGGATCTCGATAGGGAAAGCAGTGATGGGATACTAGTCCATATCGATATAGCCAAGCACCTGCTCAATATCAAGGAGAACGAGGAAAAAGAGTAGGCTAAAATATCACAGATAAACCAGACTGATATAGTCCAAGTGGATAAATGGATAATAAAACCAAGTGTACAGTTATGTTCTATCATCACTGAAGACTGACAAGTAGGGGGAAGGTTTCCACAGCTACCGAAGGATTGTTACACTTTTGAGGAAAACAACCAAGTAGAGGCTTCCAGGTTGATAGCCTAGTTGGTGGAGAGGTGCGTCACTTGCACCAAGTAGGCGAAGGGGCAGGTTTCTGGTGCCAAATAATGACAAGTGTCTTCCTGTTCTATTTTTAGTACCCGAAGAGTAAATAAAAGAAGGTGCTCTACCCGCATGAAGGAGGACAAAGACAAAGAAGCAAAACGTTTAAATTTCCCATTTTGTAACCGAAAACTCCTGGAACGATTGAGATCCGAATGTTTAGAAGTTTGTATAACTATGTATTTTGAAGGAAAAAAAAAGGGTCTAGAACTTTCTTGGCCGATTGTAATAGAGACTTTCTTCCTTTTGAAAATTAATACAAAGCAATCTGGAGATTCTTGATTCCGTGAAGACTAAGTTATGAGTTTTTTTTTTCTCTATTATCTTATATTAAGTTACATTTCTCATATATATTTCTGATGGATGCTTAGCTACAATTTAGTGCAACTTCTACTATGGTGACCAACTTTTAGTCGTCTAATCGCTTGTAGTTTTTTCTCTGTGTCGGCTATCAGCAGGTACAAGACCTGTGAACTTTTTAGATCTCTATATTTTATGCTTGGTCATATTACTTATTTACTTTTTCTTCTTCTATTTACAGGGCGAGATTGTCCCTTGATAGGAGCCTCGCATTGTCAACTGCTTAATGTTTTCTCACATTTCATACATGATTCTTTAAAATGTTAAATCAGTTATGGGAGAATGCCTTTGGTTTGTGTTCTATCTTTAACATCAGATTTCAAAAGTTCTCTTTTATACAGTTAAAAAAGAATTGAAGTGGCATTTTTAACCTCGAACTTTCTTTTCATTTTTTGTTCCTCCATGACTGTGCCCTTTGCAAGACAGCCCAACATTGAACCTGGCCTATCGGATCAAACCAGCATCTCTTTGAACCTATTTGACACCATACTTAAAACCGCCATCACCCGAGTCGAAATCGAATGTTCATGGGCCGCAATTAAATGGGATATAAGCATACATGAACATTTGGAGGCGAGACAGAGACAACTTAGAAATCAGCCTTAGCTTCCTTTTCCCGATGGTTGATTTTTCCCCTTTTTATCTTTTACTCACTTTTCGGATGCCTAGACTCTATACTTTTTATCCTTAAGTACAGACTCTGTAACAACATCTTTCTACCACAGTGGTTGGCTTAAGGGAACCTCTTGTTTTCAGTATTTTTTCAGGATCGGAAATGGGCGTGGTCTGTTTACCATCTGGGTTTTGTCAGGTGTTCCTTCGATTAGATGCCAAATTACTTAAACGTGGAGTTTCCAAGTGAATGATAAAAGAAAAATCATTTAGAAGGTGTTCACCCTTTGTTCACCATCAAATCGTAGAAACTTGTGAAAATGTTGTTCTCCCAGGGAAAAGGTTTCGTAACTTCAGTCCTCGGCAACGACACCAGAAAGATTTTGTTCTAGAGTCTGTACTTAAGGATAAATCATACTTAAGTACAGACTCTAGAACAACATCTTTCTGGCGTCGTTGTCGGGGACTGAAGTTACAAAACCTTTTCCCTGGGAGAGCAACATTTTCGCAAGTTTCTACCCTTTGATGGTGAACAAAGGGTGAACACCTTCTAAACGATTTTTCTTTTATCATTCACTTGGCGACTCCACGTTTAAGTAAGATGGAATCCGGTCGAAGGAACACCTGACAAAACCTAGATGGTAAACAGACCACTCCCATTTCCGATCCTAAAAAAATACTGAAAACAAGAGGTTCCCTTAAGCCAACCACTATGGTAAAAAGATGTTGTTCCAGAGTCTGTACTTAAGGCTAAAAGGTACAGGGTCTAGGCATCCAAAAAGTGAGTAAAAGATAAAAAGGGGAAAAATCAACCTTCGAGAAAGGAAGCTAAGGTTGATTTCTAAGTTGTCTCTGTCTCGCTTCCAAATGTTCCTAGATGCTTATATCCCATTTAATTGTGGCCCATGAACGTTCGAGTTCGACTCGGGTGATGGAGGTTTTAAGTATGGTGTCAAATAGGTTCAAAGCGATGCTAGTTTGATCTGATAGGCCGGGTTCAATGTTGGGCTGTCTTGCAAAGGGCACAGTCATGGAGGAACAGAAAATGAAAAGAAAGTTCGAGGTTAAAAATGCCACTTCAATTCTTTTTTAACCGTATAAAAGAGAACTTTCGAAATCTAATGTTAAAGATAGAACAAAAACCAAAGGCATTCTCCCGTAACTGAGTTAACATTTTAAAGAATCATGTATGAAATGTGAGAAAACATTAAGCAGTTGACAATGCGAGGCTCCTATCAAGGGATAATCTCGCCCTGTAATAGAAGAAGAAAAAGGAAAGAAGTAATCTTACCAAGCATAAAATATAGAGATCTAAAAAGTTCACAGGTCTTGTACCTGCTGATAGCCGATACAGAGGAAAAACTACAAGTGATTAGACGACTAAGATTTGGTCACCACAGTAGAAGTTGCACTAAATTGTAGCTAAGAATTCATCATAAGTATATATGAGAAATGAAACTTAATATAAGATAACAGAGAAAACAAAACTCATAACTCAGTCTTCACGGAATCAGGAATCTTCGGATTTCTTTATATTAATTTTCAAAAGGAATAAAGTCTCTATTAAAATCGGCCAAGAAACTTCTAGCCCATTTTTTTTCCTTCAAAATGCATATTTATACAAACTTCTAAACATTCGGATCTCAATCGTTCCAGGAGTTTTCATTTACAAAATGGGAAATTTAAGCGTTTCGCTTCTTTGTCTTTGTCCTCCTTCATGCGGGTAGAGAACCTTCCTTTCTTTACTCTTGGTTGATCTAGGCCTGCTGATGTATTTGCTCGAGATCGAATCTGAGTCACTTGATTTCCCTTTGATCGGCTGCTCTGGCTTGCTCCACACCTGTGTTCACCTGATCTCTGGCATTTGCCTCTGCTGTGGCTAGCTTAGCGTCCAATGTTTTGATCAAACGGTTCTTCCACTTTAACTGTTCTTTTAGAGATTCGACGGAAAATTGGTTGGCTATAGAAAAATACCCCAACGTCCCTGCTATCTGGTGGCGAGTTCCTTCTTTTTCATGGACTTCCCGTCAGCTAGAATTTTGATTTTTTTGGCTACTATGCCCGCTTCTCTGTAAAGCTCTTGCCTCACAATGACCTTTCTCTTATTATCGAAGAAGAACTTGTTCAGAGGCAACTCTTCTATGGTAATGGTCGTTATCTCTTCATCAAAAATCCATCCCACGTCGGGGGTCCCCTTTGTAGACTGTAGGGGAGTGATAGAAGCGATGGGACTGTTGATTTCCTTGGATGGTTTTTGTGAGATAACAATCGTGTCTGGCTTGCTTGATGCGGGCGACAACGTGACACTTACCCCTTATGGGAGTACTTATACTTGGCTCTGGACTGACTCGCCCGATGCAACCGCTTCTGGGCTTCCTTCCTCTAGGTTGGGGATCTTGGATTCCTATTCTGGGTTCCTAGTTTCTTCTATCTTTTCTTGATTTTCCTCCTGGTCAAGACCTGAATCCTTTGGGTCCTTGGCTTTCGTCTGTTGTATATCTATGGTCTGTGGGTTCTTACCCTATAAAACTGGGGAAGACAGCTTCACTGGTGTTCCTAAAACTTGAGAAGATCGGCCTTATCTCCAAGCGACAGGGCTTGAATCTAGCTTAGGACCTTGGCATAGGATGTCGCACCTCAGAATATGTCGTCATGAGGAAAGTGCTCATGTTCGTATCTTTTCATGCCACAACTCGCCATGTGATTACTCATGACCTTATGTGGGTCATGTTTCCTGAACTCGATGTGGACCAGTTTAAATTCCTCCAAGGCCATAGCCTCAGCTTTGACGTGTCCGAAATCTAATAAAGAATATGTATTAAAATGAATCAGGAAGGGCAACCACACCTTCTTTGAAAAAACTTTAAGTTCTTTTCTTATGCCACCGAGCACGGTTTGCCTGGCAATTTCGCGGCATACCAGCTTATCCAGCACGAATAGTGGTAGAGCATATGGGGGAATAGAGGCACCGAAAACAACATACTTATGAGAGTGTCATGGAACTTTAGCAATACTTGTTTGAAAAACATACATCTCCAGAACTCGTACCTTTTCCTTACCATTTCATTCTATTCTAAAATAACGGAAAAAAATTTCTATCACCTGTTTTTGGCAAATTGATTCTCCGATATATGACCATATGTTTATTTCTTTCTCTCATTTGGGCTGCAAGCCAGGATCCTGCAAGGGAGCAACACGAAGAGTATCAGGGATATAAAGGAATTGAATGCATTGACAATTTCGTATCCCTACTTCTAGAAAAACACTGACCTATTTTATTTGGGATGAAAGTAGACGTACCAAAGAAAAATTGTGAAATAAAAAACAAACACAAACCGGTATATACAATGGAAATTTTGGAAACCATTTATTGCATATAGTGCTTCAAATAACGCTCGTTGGCAGGGGCGTTGAGGATTTTACCGTCCAAATTCTCTAATAGAAACAAATTTTTCCCTTCAAGAGCTGTGACTTTGAATGGTTTGTGCCATATGTGATCAAATTTACCATGTTTTGCCGAGTCTTCCTTCCTAGCATCCCATTTCAAAACCAAATCATTGAGGAGAGATTCTCTATCCTTAGCCTTACAATCAAATAACGCTTTCATGTTGTCCTAGTATTTCTACAGCCTTTCATCCACTTCATCCCTGTTTTGTTGAACTTCAATCAATTGGTTTAGACTTCTCGTGACATGATTTGGTTCTTCTTTCTCATCTTGCCAAAGTTTCATTACGGGAAGCACTATATTTATAGGTAATACTACATCGGTCCCATATACCATTTGGAAAGGAGAAGTGCCGATATATTTTTTTGTACCTATCTGATTCGCCCACAAAGCGTATTTCAAATGCACATGCCAAGATTTTTGGTTTTCGCTCAACATTTTCTTAATTATAGAGATTAGACTCTTGTTTGAAGACTCGGCTAGCCCATTTCCTTGGGGGTAATATGTCATGGAATGACTGAGCATGATATTTTACTTTTGGAAAAAGATGACCATAGCCATATATTTAAATGCTTGGGCGTTATCTATGACTATCTTTCGGGGGCAGCCAAATCTAGAAAAAATGTTCTCTTCTAGGAAATCCATTACCACTGAATCTGTTGCCTTTATAGTTGGAATAGCCTCCACCCATTTGGTGAAGTAATCTGTAGCAGTCAGGATCCACTTATGTTGAGCGCTAGAATGAGGGTTAATTTCGCCTATAAAATCTAGTCCCCATTGTTGAAAAGGGGCTTCCGTTTTGACTGGAACCAATGGTAGCGCTAGGAGTTTGTGCTTGCCTACGAACAATTAGCAAGGGTTACATGCTCTAACTTTGGTGTTGACGTATGGGAATAGTTTGGGCAAATAATATCCTTCCCTCAGGATCTTATAACTCATTTCCCTCCAGGCATGATGTCCTCCACACACTCCTTCGTGAAATTCGTTTATGACCTTCTATGTTTCTGATTCAACTAAACAAACCAACAGGGATCCTAGTGGGTCTTTCCAATACAATTGTCTTTCAAATATATAGTACTTCACCGCATGCAACTTTAGCGTCCTGGCTTTAGATGGGGATAAGTCACTCAGGCATTTCAAGGTCAGTAGGTAGGACACTATGTCTTTATACCAATCTGATGAGGCAAACTTCTCTTCGATTCTGATGGCAGTTATTTGTTCATCAAGCTCATTCATGTCCACGCACTCTTCACATCCCTGTAGGCCATTTATCCCGAGGGTTGTAAAATTGGATTTGGCTAAGAGCTTAGCCAAACCTTGTCCCTTTACTAGTCTCGTCGGTTTTATCTCTAGGTCAAATTCTTGAATTTTAGCAAGCCACCGTCCCCTTTTCCCATCACTGTCGGACTGAACCAAAATGTCTTTTATAGAATTGGTGGGTACGTACACAATTACCTTGGAATGTAGCATGTAGGTTCTGAAATCCTTTAACGCCTTTACCATAGCATACGCTTGCTTTTCCATTATATCATATTTGAGTTCAGTGTCTCTAAGAATTTTGCTAAAAAAGGCTATTGGTTGCTCGAAACCTTCTTCATTTTTCTAGAGGAGTACCAGGGCAAGTGTGTGTTCGGAGGCGAACGAGAAAATCAGAAAATCCTTTAGATAATCAGGGCTTGTCAGTATGGGTGCCTCGCTTATAACCTTCTTGATGCATGCAAATGATGCTTTAGCTTCTGTTGTACATTTCACTTTGTTGTTCTTCTTTAGCATATCTGTGATCAACTTCACGATTTAAGCAAAGTTTGGGATAAATCTCCTCAAAAAAATTATTTTTCCTAAGAATGACTAAATCTCTTTTACATTCCTAGATATATTTATTTTGTCTATAGCTTCTATTCTTTTAGGATCAATTTTAATTCAATCTCGAGACACAATATGGCCCAACAGTTTACCTTCTTGCATAGTAAAGTGAGACTTTTTGGGGTTTAAGGACAAACCAAACCTGCGACATTTCTCAAACGTCTTCTTGAGATGTATCAGATGATCTTCATCGGATTTAGAAAAAACGACCAAATCATCAAGATAAATAACCATGAATTTGTCCCTTTCGTTGATGAAAGTGATATCCATAGCACGTTGGAAAGTAGCACCTGCATTCATTAAACCAAAAGGCATCTTTTCATACATAAATGTACCCCAAGGGGTGGTGAAGGCTACTTTTTCTTTATTGTGCTCATTGACAACAATTTGATTGTACCCGGAAAACCCGTCGATCATCGACATCCTATTTGCCCCAACTACTTTTTCTAAGATGTGATCCATTTTCGGTAGGGGGTAATTATCTTTGAGGGAGGATTTATTTAGATTTCTAAAATCAACACACAATCTAATCTCCCCACTTTTCTTTCTAACTGGGACCAGGTTTTCTACCCAGTCGGAGTATCTTAGTGGTACGATGATTTTTGCGTCCAGGAGCTTCTTGACTTCCATTTCGACCACAGGCAATAAAATAGGATTGATTTGTCTGAGTTTTAGTGTAAAAGGTTTGACACCAAACCTTAGGGGTATCTTGTGTTCAATCACAACGGTGTCATAGGTCTTCAGCTCTTCGTACGACCAAGCAAAAATGTCTTTATTCTGCTCGCGTAGATCAACATATTTACTTTTTGTATCAGGAGGGAGATACCTTGATATTTTTACTATCCTAGGCTCCTCTTTGGTTCCTATGTCACAGTCTTCAACCTCTTTGGTTGGGGCTGAAAAGTAGATTTTAAGGGCATATCATTTTGGTCGAACAGTCTCTCCAGAGGGATTAGTCCCTTTGGAATCTGATTGTTCTTTAAAACTAGCATGTGATGATTAGCGATCTTTTCCTCGAACCCCTAAGGATCCTCTCCCTCTTGCATGATCCATGTGTGGTCATTTTGGTTTTCTTGGTCAATGTGAGTTTTGGTGAAGTCGTCCACCATTTTGAGGAACTTTCTGATTTGTTCGTCATCCTCAAACACTTGCCCGTGTTGGATGTTGTTTGGTATGGAAGGTATGTTCCTCACCTCTATGTGGTACCTTAGTTTGAAAGTTGTAGGGGGGGGGAACATTGAGGCTTCTTTGGCTAATGAATTGGCTTGCAGGTTTTCAGTGTGCGGGATGAAATGAACATTTACCAACAAGAATAAATTTTCTATTAAATCCCAGGCGCAATTCCTATAAGATATCAATCTTGGGTGTTTGGCCTGGTATTGTCGATTTATTTGTTTCACTATCAACTCTGTGTCTCCGTATACTTCCAAGTTTTTTATGTTCATCTTCCTGGCATCTTCCAACCCTAAGACTAGGGCCTCATACTCACATACGTTATTTGTGCAGTCTATATCCCACTGAAGCCTATAAGAGAAAGGAATAACAAATTCATTTTCAGGTCCTACAAACAGTACTCCTGCACTTGCTCCTTCATATGATAAGGCACCATCAAAAATAATTTTCCAAATTCCAATGATATACATATCTTCGTCAATATTTCATGATTCATTTTCATCTATGTAATTGTCTTCTGTACAGCTATTTACACCATGATCAAAAGACAAAATACAATTCCCTAGATTTTGATCGGCAACATAAATAGGATAATTGTTAGGATTTTGTGGGTCACTCACTGTGTATGCTAACCTCGTTTCCCTGTATATCCGAGTAAATTTTCCACCAAACACAGGAATCATGGTGTAGGTCATGTCTAGTTGAAGAGACCCCCCAAGTTTGGTTCCCCACGACCTAGATAGTAGCAAGCCATACTTCGGAGGTATATCGGTGATAACTACATCCATGAGGACACTTTTCACTGGAACCTGTGCAAGAGTGACTACTAAATCTTTTATCATACCCATGCACTTAACTCTTCTTGAATCGAAAGAGTAGAGATCTCCATAAGGCCTAGTGATCTTGAGGCCTAGTCTATCCATAATAGACTTGGGTATCACATTATGTGAGGCTCCAGAGTCTAGCATGCAGTTATGCAACAATCGATCATGCACATTCAGGGTAATATAGAAGGGAGTGATGATGTCTCTGGCACCCTCAAAATGTGAACCAAAAGTGATATTAGGCTTATTATCTTCCAAGTTTATCACGTCAAAGTGACTTTCTAGATCCGAAAAACCTATCATTTTGGTTATCTTCTTTCGATACACATGATTCTTTGCTAATTTGACTAGAGGGATTGGTATTTTGATGTTATTTATCTCATTTTCAAGGCTGAAACCTCCCCCACCTTTGTCCGTTTATTTGGTTGAAACCTCAGACTCCTTCTTTCCTAACTTATTTGTTTGTGCTGATTGATTTTCCGTGAGTTTATTTATCGATATACGTGTTTCAGCTGTCTTAGTTTTTTTTTCTTGGGTCTCAGCCTCCTTTACTTTGGGATTCTGTGAATCTACCTCCTTTATTTTTCTATTAGGTATCTCGGCATCCTTTGGGGAAGAATCATATATTTTGCCTCTAGAAATAATTTTCTTGGGTTGAGGAGTCGACACAAGTTTGTTTTGGGGCCTCAGGTTGTACTTATGTTGGACCTCATCCATTATTGAATCGGTGATTTCTTGATAGACAGAAACATCAGTGTTGTTTATGTCATCATCTTTATTTGACGGTTGCTCTGTGTTCAAGGAATTCTCATAATATTCTTTAGTTAAATGAGGTTGTTTGCAATCATCACCCAAAATGGATACGTCTTCTTCCAGATTCTCAAAATCTTGCAGGTCGTTTCCTCCTATAAAATTTTCATTTTTTAAAGGAGTTTAAACTTTTTAGTCTTCGTTTTTAGTCTGTCTTTGTTGATTTTGAGGGTTGGGGTTTCTTCTGAATTCCCTTTTAATGAAAGGATCTTCCTTGGATTGATCTAGCTCCATTATGGAAATCTTATTTGATATCTCTTTAATTATCCTAGCCATATCATCCATTTTATCATCTGAGGATCTACTAGGCCATGAGGGTCCCGTCTGTTCCCTAAAATGTTTGGTTTCTCGGTTTCCCGTTTCTAGTTTTGTTTTTAATTTGCCCGAAGCCATCATGTTAGATTCAATCTCTACGACATCGTCTTGCATTTATTTTAGGGTAGTCCCTCTCCTTTCTCTCAACAAAAGTGGGAAATTGGGTTTAAAGGCTCCCGCAAAGGTTACCTTAGCTGCAGGTTGGGATGGTTTAACTTTGAATGGGATCTTATTATATAACTTGTTAAAACCTTTGAATGAATTCCATAACAGTTTCTGAATTTTTTTTCTTTAAAGACCTGAACTCGGTCAAATAGTGCAAATGGTATTTTCTTTCGCCCAATTGTCTAAGAAAAGTGTCTTCTATGGCATCATAGGATAATACCGAACCTTTCCCCTACATGTCGGTCTTCAGTGATGATAGAACATAAATGTACACTTGGTTTTATTAGCCATTTATCCACTTGGACTATATCAGTCTGGCTTATCTGTGATATTTCAACCTTCTCTTTTTCCTTGTTCTCCTTGATATTGAGTAGGTTCTTGGCTATATCAATATGGCCCAGTGTCCTAGCGCTGCTTTCCCTATTGATATCCAACGAACTTTCATTTATCAAGCCGAAAGTTTCTTCACAAGAGTTTCTCATTTATTTTGCTCGTTCTCTACTTTCAGATATATTATGCTCCCACGCCTTCAACAAGATATTACCTCTGGTTTTCTCTGGGATGGAAAGCCTGGAACCACTGACCATTTCTTTTCTCATCGCAGCTATAACATCCTCTTGGAAAGTGACTCGAGCTGCCCCAGCTTCTCTTTCTCTCAAAGAAATGTCTTCCAATACTTGGTCAATGGTCTGGCAATGGTTTTGGATGGCCTCCACTTTAGCAAGTAAATTTTTCTGAGCTACTGACACTCTTTTTCAGATTTCAATGGCTTGGGATTTGACTATCCCAACATCTATAACTTGGCTCTGAGCAGAATTCAACTTTAACTGTAACTGCCTGATTAGTTCTTCTTGTTGGCTTATCCGAGATTGGCTGGTCTGGGCCTGCTAATGTATTTGCTCACGATCGGATCTGAGTCACTTGATTTCCCTTTGATCGGCTACTCTAGCTTGCTCCAGACCTATTTTCACTTGATCTATAACATTTGCCTCTATTGTAGCTAGATTAGCCTCCAATGTTTTGATCAAACGGTTCTTCCGCTTTAACTGTTCTTTTAGAGATCCGACAAAAAATTGGTTGGCTGTAGAAAAATCCCCCAACGTCCCTGCTATCTGGGTGGAGAATTCCTCCTTTTTCATGGCCTTCCCATTAGCTAGGATTTTGAATTTTTTGGCTACTATGCCCGCTTCTCGGTAAATATCTTGCTTCACAATGGCCTTTCTCTTATTATCGAAGAAGAACTCGTTCGAAGGCAACTCTTCTATGGTAATGGGCATTAGCTCTTCACCAAAAATCCATCCCGTGTCGGGGGTCCCCTTTGTAGACTGTAGGGGAGTGATAGAAGTGAATGGACTGTTGATTTACTTGGATGGTTTCTGTGGGATAACAATCATGTCTGGCTTCCTCGATGCGGGTGGCGGCGTGACACTTACCCCTTTTGGGAGTACTTCTGCTTGGTTCTAGACTGACTCGCCCGATGAAACCGCTTCTAGGATTCCTTCCTCTAGGTTGGGGATCTTGGCTTCCTTTTCCGGGTTCCTGGTTTCTTTTGTCTTTTCCTAATTTTCCCCCTAGTCAAGACCTGAATCCTTTGGGTCCTTGGCTTCCATCTGTTGTATATATATGGTCTGTGGGTTCTTACCCTATAAACCTTGGGGAAGACAGCTCTGTCGTTGTTCTTGAAACTTGAGAAGAACAACGTTATCTCTAGGCGATAGGGCTTGAATCCAGCTTAGGAACTCAGCATAGGATCTCGCACCTCAGAAGATGTCATCACGAGGAGAGTGCTCATGTTCGTATCTTTTTAGGCCATAAATCGCCATGTGATTACTCATGACCTCATGTGGGTCATGTTTCCTGAACTCGATGTGGACCAATTTTAATTCTTCCAAGGCCATAGCCTCGACTTTGGCGTGTCCAAAATCTAATAAAGAATATGTATTAAAATGAATGGGGAAGGGCAGCCATACCTTCTTTGAAAAACCTTTAATTTATTTGCTTATGCCACTGAGCACAGTTTGCCTAGCGATTCTGTGGCATACCAGCTTATCCATCATGAATAATGGTATAGCATATGGGGGAACAGAGGCGCCGAAAACCCTAATGTATGAAAATTCTGCTTCTATATACCAGTCAACCACACTACTCAAGTTGGCGGTGATGCTATCTGAAATCCTGGGCAGTGGGTTACCGAAGATGGAGACATGCATCGATACCATTACCCAATTGAAAATGTCGTATATGAATTTTGTGGCCTTATCCTCCCTAATTTTTGAATGATAGACATGAATAGGCTTAGCATTAGATGGAGTCCAGCTCCAGCTCATTAGAGGGAAATGCGTCATTGAACAAATAATGTCCATGATGTAGGAGGACATGAAAAATGAAGTTGCTTTTCCACTTTCCTTCTATGCTTGATATTCGGTAATTCGATGGGTTAGACTGTCTGACAACAGTTTGGCCCAATTGAATGAACAACCTTCAGCAACTGTATAAATCAGAGGCACCCACGGGAGGAGGAAATGTGTGGTGTCCTCCCTCCCATACAACCTATAGGCCATCATTGCTATATACCTGAATGGCGGCTCTAAAGAGGAGATTGAATAAATACCATTAGAATCTACCCTGAATTTTGCAGGGTGAAAAACCCAGTCCTTGATCAACTTGGGCAAGGTTATGCCATATTTCTTGCATTCCTTCTCCTTGAAACCTTCCAGAAACTTGACATTGTATGCGAAGTTTGGTGTGGGTGACAGCTGATACATTGCCTGCAAATGTTCCGGTCTAAAAGTCCCAACCGTCACCTTTTGTTCGCTGATGATAGTCTTTGTCAAAATATCCTCATGGTCTAGCACCCATCTGATCATATCATAATAGGGAAGGAGTCATGGCCTTGCCTCTATTTTGTGCATCTCTTCTTGAATGACGATTTTTTATTTGGTGGCCAAATCATCCTTCTCATTATCGCTGGAATCATCTGAACAATTCACCGATTCGGACTGAAGAATGTCGGAGATGTATGTCCAGGTTTTGACATTATTAATACTTCAACGTGAAGTATCAGAAACAACATCTGAGCCCTAACCTGAACTCTCGACAACCGCCTTGGATGCTTTTCATGGAGCCATGATAGAAAACTTTGTGTTCATATCTCTTGTAGTAAGAATTGTAAACACAGAAAGAAGTTATCCCGATGAAAAAACAATTCTGAGCGCAAAATAGAAATAAAATAGAACAAATAAAAGAAGCTCCCTCGTTTTAATATTTCAACTTTGTTTGAGTCCTTGCTGACAGAATGGTCAAATCATTTAATGGAAATATTTAGGCATGAAACGAGATCTTATTTTCCATTAACTCATCAAGATTCAAATCAATGCCATAAATGCTTAAAAGATTTGTGATAATAAAGAAAAAGCGGAAACATTCAAAAATCTAATATGTAAGCTATGTACATTAAAGGTCCTTTAAAGCATTAATTAATTTAGTTAATTCCCTTAAGTTTGTACTTTCAACCCTTGAAACCTCTTTTCAGCGTTCACTGTCTCGGATAATTTTGTTCCTAGTCTTGGAGTCCAAAATACCCGAAATCGTGATGGCACGATCTAGTTAGAAAATCATGATCTGACTTAAGTTCTTAACTAACCCATGCTTAGTTAATAAAAATCATGATTTTACGACTCGGGGATATGAAGGTAGAGTTTTTTGGGAGAGAGATCGTGGATTCAGGAAACCCTGATAGTGCTTAACTAGGGTTTAAAGTGACTTACCCTAGACACTAACCTAGGTGAACTTTTGAAACTGTTTCATGACTTCGCATATCGAAGTTTAGAAACCTTGCAACTTGTAACTCCCGATGCACGATAGTGCGAGGAAATAAAAGTGATAGAATCACTTAAAGGTTAGGCAATGGTGACTTAGGACTATAACGCCTATCGCCACTTCGCATGTTGGGGTAAACTTTTGATTGCAAGAATTATATTTCAACCACTTGTAAAAGGCGGCTCCAACATAGGCTCCAATTAGGGATCCCGTCTTCCTATGAGATGGGAAGAACAGTAGACCACGTGCCTGTATTGGGTAAATGGATTCATTGGTTTCTTTCTACGAAATGTTTTTTAGGAAGGGTAAATAGAGGGAAAAAGAGATTTTGTCTTTACCTCTGAAAAACTTTTCAACATTCAATTATGTTCTAAACTCAGCTGCAGCCCTTTCAATGACTTTCTCCTTCTCGATACTTAATTCATGCTTGATTTAAGATAATCAAAATAGTCATAGGAAATTCAACAGACCCTCTGGATTTTGGCTTGCATCAAATGAAGTAAATTTCATGCTTTTAATTGGGGGGGGTCCTATCTGAGCTTGAGATGCAAATTCAGCTTTGAAAAGGCTAGTTACCAGAGTAGAGTGAAAATTATGTATGACAGCCTTATAGATATCTTAGATATTGCTTCACTACCAGCCAACCTGTTCAGTACCCCGGTGAAGTTAGCTGGCCCTTTTTACTGAATTTCCTTTCACCACTTCGAATCATAATTATGCATTTAAATGCTAAGATAAGGGCAATCATTTATGAATTTCCTTTCATTGTCTTCTTGGACTAGATGGGGGCAATCAAATATGAATTTCCTTTCACCATATGTCTTATATTTTACTTTTTAAACCATGAAGTGGGGGCAATCAGTTTGTATAAGGCATAACAGGGATGATATATTTGTAATATTCGCAGTGGAGGTCTATCAACTTTCTTTGATTACTCAGGACCAACCTTCTCTTAATTTTCAAAACACCTCAGCCCGCAGGGAAAATGGGAAAAATTACTTCTGGGGGTCATCCTTTGAGCAAACCCCAATCCTTCGAAGACTATTAAAAACCTAGAAGAGTCAGGATCAACCTACACATAACTTTTTTTAGTAGGAGACTGAGGAGTTTATGAGGACTGGCTTACTTTATAAGATCTGTCTTCCAGCTTCCAAAGCTAAAACGTAACCTCTTCTTCCTCTGTGGGTACCACGGAAAGGTGTCTGGTTTTTAATAAGGTAAAGCCGAGGACAGAAAAAGGGCGACAAAGAAAGGCCTGGGTTTCGAAAAATAGAGGTCATGGATTAAACTCGACTCTTGGAACCCTTTCTCAAAAATTCTTTACTCCCTCTCCTTAATTTAATTACCTCTTATCTTTATCCGGGTGAAACTTTTAGGACCCAGAGTAAGAAGTCATTGTTTTAATGACATATCTGGGGAAAACAACATACTAATGAGAGTGTCATGGCAATTTAGCGATACTTGTTTGAAAAACAAACATCTCTGGAACTTGTACCTTTGCCTTACCATTTCGTTCTCTTCTAAAATAACGGAAAATGTTTTCTATCACCTATTTTTGGTGAATTGATTCTCCGATATATGACCGTCTGTTTATTTCTTTCTCTCATTTGGGCTGCAAGCCGAGATCCTGCAAGGGAACAACACGAATATTATCAGGGCTATAAAGGAATTGAATGCATTGAAAATTTTGTATCCCTACTTCTATAAAAATAATGACCTATTTTATTTGCAATGAAAGTAGACTTACCAAAGAAAAATTGTGAAATAAAAAACAAACACAAACCGGTATATACAGTGGAAATTTTGGCTATGGTCATCTTTTGCCAAAAGTATCAGAGAATCTATGGCTATGGTCAGCTTTTGCCAAAAATTACAATCTATGGCACAGATAACGCCCAGGCATTTAAATCTATGGCTATGGTCAGCTTTTGCCAAAAGTACAATATCGTGCTCGGTCATTCCACGACATATTACCCCCAAGGAAATGGTCTAGCCGAGTCTTCAAACAAGAGTATAATCTCTATAATTAAGAAAGTGTTGAGCGAAAACAAAAAATCTTGGCATGTGCATTTGAAATACGCTTTGTGGGCGAATCAGATAGGTACAAAAAAATATATCGGCACTTCTCCTTTCCAAATGGTATACGGGACCGACATACTATTACCTATAAATCTAGCGCTTCCCATAATTAAACTTTGGCAATATGATAAAGAAGAACCAAATCATGTCACGAGAAGAATAAACTAGCTAATTGAAGTTCAACAACATAGGGCTGAAGTGGACGAAAGGCTGCAGAAATACCAGGACAACATGAAAGCGTTATTCGATTGTAAGGCCAAGGATAGAGAATTTCTCCCCGAACATTTGGTTTTGAAATGGGATGCTAGGAAGGAAGACTCGACAAAACATGGTAAATTTGATCACATCTGGCACGGACCATTCAAAGTCACAACTCTTGAAGGGAAAAATTTGTTTCTATTAGAGAATTTGGATGGTAAAATCCTTAACGCCCCTACCAACGGGCGTTATTTGAAACACTATATGCAATAAATGGTTTCCAAAATTTCCATTGTATATACCGTTTTTTTTTTTTTTTCACAATTTTTCTTTGGTAAGTCTACTTTCATCGCACATAAAACAGGTCACTGTTTTTCTAGAAGTAGGGATACAAAATTGTCAACGCATTCAATTCCTTTATAGCCCTGATACTCTTCGTGTTGTTCCCTTGCAGGATCTCAGCTTGTATCCCAAATGAGAGAAAGAAATAAACAGACAGTCATATATCGGAGAATCAATTCGTCAAAAATAGGTGATAGAAAAAAAAATTGTTATTTTAGAAGAGAACGAAATGGTAAGGAAAAGGTACGAGTTCCGAAGATGTCTGTTTTTCAAACAAGTATCACTAAAGTTCCATGACGCTCTCATTAGTATGTTGTTTTTGCCTGATATGTCATTAAAACAATGAATTCTTACTCTGGGTTCTAAAATTTTCACCTGGATAAATATAAGAGGTAATTAAATTAAGGAGAGGGAGTAAAGCATCTTTGAGAAAGGGTTCCAAGAGTCAGGTTTAATCCATGACCTCTATTTTTCAAAATCCAGGCCTTTCTTCATCACCCTTTTTCTATCCCCAGATTTACCTTCTTAAAAACTAAACACCTTTCCATGGTACCCACAGAGGAAGAAGAGGTTACGTTTTAGCTTTGGAAGCTAGAAGATAGATCTTATAAAGTAAGTCAGTCCTCATAAACTCCTCAATCTCCTACTAAACAAAGTTATGCGTAGGTTGATCCTGACTCTTCTAGGTTTTTGACAGTCTTTAAAGGATTGGGGCTTGCTCAAAGGAAGGCCCCTGGAAGTAATTTTTCCCATTTTCCCTGCGGTGTAAGGTGTTTTGAAAGTTAACAGAAGGTTGGTCCCGAGTAATCAAAGCAAGTTGACAGACCTCCACTGCGAATATTACACAGATATCATCCCTGGTATGCTTTATACAAACTGATTGCCTCCACTTCGTGGTTTAAAAAGTAAAATATAAGACATAGGGTGAAAGTAAATTCATATTTGATTTCCCCCATCTAGTCCAAGAATATGATGAAAGGAAATTCATAAATGATTTCCCTCACCTCAACATTTAAATGCATAATTATGATTCGAAGTGGTGAAAGGAAATTCAGTAAAAAGGGCTAGATAACTTCACTGGGTATTGATCAGGCTCGATGGTAGTGAAGAAATATATGAGATATCTATAAGGCTTTCATACGTAATTTTCACTCTACTTTGGTAACCAGCTTTTTCGAAACCAAATC
>ML781653.1:657563-715024 GCA_009831015.1 Picea engelmannii | reverse complement strand
CAAGCCAAAATCCACAGGGTCTGTTGAATTTCCTAGAACTGTTTCGATTATCTTAAAGCAGACATGAATTAAGTATCGAGAAGGAGAAAGTCATCGAAAGGGCTGCAACTGAGTTTAGAGCGCAATTGAATGTTGAAATTTTTTTCAGAGGTAAAGACAAAATCTCTTTTTCCCTCTGTTTCCCCTTCCTAAAAAATGTTTCGAAGAAAGAAACCAATGACTCCATTTACCCAATACAGGCACGTGGTCTACTATTCTTCCCATCTCATAAGAAGACAAGATCCCTAGTTGGAGCCTATGTTGGAGTCACCTTTTACAAGTGGTTGAAATATAATTCTTGAAATCAAAAGATTACCCTGACATGCAAAGTGGCGATAGCCGTTATAGTCCTAAGTCACTGTCACCTAACCTTTAAGTGAGTCTATCACTTTTATTTCCTTGCGCTATCATGCTTCTGGAGTTACAAGTCGCAAGGTTTCCAAACTCTGATATGCGAAGTTGTGAAACAGTTTCAAAAGTTCACCCAGGTTAGTGTCCGGGGTAAGTCACTTTAAACCCTAGTTAAGCACTGTCGGGGTTTCGTGACTCGACGATCGCTCTCCCAAAAAACTCTACCTTCGTAGCCCGAAGTCGTGAAATTGCGATTTTTGTTAACTAAGCATGGGTTAGTTAAGAACTTAAGTCAGATCACGATTTTTTAACTAGATCGCGCCATCATGATTTCATTTATTTTGGACTCCAAGACTAGGAATGAAATTATCCGAGACAACGAACGCCGAAAAGAGGTTTCGAATTACCGAATATCGAGCGCAGAAGGCGAGTGGGAAAGAAACTTCATTTTTCATGTCCACCTACATCATGGACGCTATTTGTTTCATGACGCATTTCCCTCTAATGAACTGGAGCTGGACTCCATCTAATGCTGAGCCTATTCATGTCTATCATTCGAAACTTTGGGAGGATAAGGCCACATAATTCATATATGACATTTTCAATTGGGTAATGATACCAATGCATGTCTCCATCTTCAGTAACACACTGCCTAGGATTTCAGATAGCATCACCGCCAACTTGATTAGTGTGGCTGACTGGTATATAGAAGCAGAATTTTCATACATCAGGGTTTTCGACGTCTCTGTTCCCCCATATGTTATACCACTATTTGTGATGGATAAGCTGGTATGTCACAAAATTTCCAGGCAAACCGTGCTTGGTGGCATAAGCAAATAACTTAAAGGTTTTTCGAAGAAGGTGTGGTCGCCCTTCCCCATTCATTTTAATATTCTTTATTAGATTTCGGACACGTCAAAGATGAGGCTATGGCCTTGGAGGAATTTAAATTGGTCCACATCGAGTTCAAGAAACATGACCCACACAAGGTCGTGAGTAATCACATGGCAAGTTGTGGCCTGAAAATATACGGACATGAGCACTCACCTCATGACGACATATTTTGAGGTGCAAGATCCTATGCTGTGGTCCTATGCTGGATTCAAGCCTCGTTGCTTGGAGATAAGGACGATCTTCTCAAGTTTTAGGAACACCAGCGGAGTTGTCTTCCCCCAGTTTTATAGGGTAATAACCCATAGACCATATATATACAGCAGATGGAAGCCAAGGACCCAAAGGATTCAGGTCTTGACCAAGAGGAAAATCAAGAAAATACAGAAGAAACCAGGAACCCAGAATAGGAAGCCGAGATCCCCAACCTAGAGGAAGGAAGCCCAGAAGTGGTTGCATCGGGCGAGTGAGTCCAGAGCCAAGCAAAAGTACTCTTATAAGGGGTAAGTTTCACGTCGTCTCTCGCAGCGAGTGAGCCAGACATGATTGTTATCCCACAAAAACCATCCAAGGAAATCGGTAGTCCCATTGCTTATATCACTCCCCTACAGTCTACAAAGGGGACCCTCGACGTGGGATGGATTTTCAGCGAAGAGCTAATGACCATTACCATAGAAGAGTTTCCTCCGAACGAGTTCTTCTTTGATAAGAAGACAAAGGCTGTTGTGAAGCAAGAGCTTTACCGAGAAGTGGGCACAGTAGCCAAAAAATTCAAAATCCTAGCTGAAGGGAAGGCCATGAAAAAGGAGGAATTCACCACCTAGATAACAGGGACATTGGGGGATTTTTCTACAGTCAACCAATTTTCTGTCAGATCTCTAAAATAATAGTTAAAGCAGAAGAACCGTTTGATCATAACATTGGAGGCTAAGCTAGCTATAGCAGAGGCAAATGCCAGAGATCAACTGAAAATAGGTCTGGAGCAAGACAGAGAAGCCAATCAAAGGGAAATTGAGCGACTCAGATCCGATCTCGAGCAAATACATCAGCAAGCCCAGACCAACCAAGCTTGGGTAAGCCAGCAAGAAGAACTGATCAGGCAGTTACAGGTAAAGTTGAATTCTGTTGAGAGCCAGGTTATAGATGATGGTATATTCAAATCCCAAGCCATTGAAATCCGAAAAAGAGTGTCAGTAGCTCATCAAAATTTACTTGCTAAAGTGGAGACCATCCAAAACCATTTCCAGACCATTGACCAAGTATTGGAAGACATTTCTTTGAGAGAAAGAGAAGTTGGGGCATCTCGGGTCGCTTTCCTAGAGGATGTTATAGTCGCGATGAGAAAATAAATGGTCAGTGGTTCCAGGATTTCCATCCCTGAGTCTTGCTGAAGGCGTGGGAGCGTAATATATCTGAACGTAGAGAATGAGCAAAAGAAATGAGAAACTCTTGTGAAGTAACTTGTGTCTTGATAAATGAAATTTTGTTGGATCTTGATAGGGAAAGCAATGCTGGGACACTAGGCCATATCGATATAGCCAAGCACCTACTCAATATCAAGGAGAATGAGGAAAAATAGAAGGTTGAAATATCACAGATAAGCCAGACTGATATAGTCCAAGTGGATAAATGGATAATAAAACCAAGTGTACAGTTATGTTCTATCATCACTGAAGACCGACAAGTTGGGGGAAGGTTGCCACAACTAGTGAAGGATTGTTACGCTTTTGAGGAAAACAACCAAGCAGAGCCTTCCAGGTTGATAACCCAGTTGGTGGAGAGGTGCATCACTTGCACCAAGCAGGTGAAGGGGCATGTTTCTAGTGCCAAATAATGACAAGTGTCTGGAACAACACCCGACAACGGCGCTAGAAATATGTTGTTCTAGAGTTTGTACTTAAGGCTAAAAAGTACAGGGTCTAGGCATCCGAAAAGTGAGTAAAAGATAAAAAGGAGAAAAATCAACCTTCGGGAAAAGGAAGCTAAGGTTTATTTCTAGGTTGTCTTTGTCTTGCTTCCAAATGTTCCTGAGTGCTTATATCCCGTTCAATTTTGGCCCATGAATGTTCGCATTCGACCCGGGTGATGGTAGTTTTAAGTATGGTGTTAAATAGGTTCAAAGCGATGTTGGTTTGATCTGATAGGCCGGGTTCAATGTTAAAGGGCACAGTCATGGAGGAATAGAAAATGAAAAGAAAGTTCGAGGTTTAAAATGCCACTTCAATTCTTTTTTAACCATATAAAAGAGAACGTTCAAAATATGATGTTAAATATAGGACACAAACCAAAGGCCTTCTCCTGTAACTGAGTTAAGTTTTTAAAGAATCATGTATGAAATGTGAGAAAAAATTAAGCAGTCGACAATAAGAGGATCCTATCAAGAGAGAATCTCTCCCTGTAAACAGAAGAAGAAAAAGACAAGAAGTAATCTAACGAAGCATAAAATATGGAGATCTAAAAAGTTCACAGGTCTTGTGCATGTTGATAGATGATATAGAGGAAAAAATGCAAGCGATTAGATGACTAAAAGTTGGTCACCACAGTAGAAGTTGCACTAAATTGTAGCTAAGCATTCATCATAAATATATATGAGAAATGAAACTTAATATAAGATAACAGAGAAAACAAAACTCATAACTCATTCTTCACAGAATCAGGAATCTTCGGATTGCTTTGTATTAATTTTTAAAAGGAAGGAAGTCTCTATTACAATCGGCCAAGAAAGGTCCAGCCCCTTTTTTTTTCCTTCAAAATGCATATTTATACAAACTTCTAAACATTTGGATCTCAATCGTTCCAGTATTTTTCGGTTACAAAATGGGAAATTTAAGTGTTTCACTTCTGTGTCTTTGTCCTCCTTCATGTGGGTAGAGCACCTTCCTTTCTTTACTCTTCGGGTACTAAAAATAGAACAAGTAGACACTTGTCATTATTTGGCACTGGAAACTTGCCCCTTCGCCTGCTTGGTGCAAGTGACACACCTCTCCACCAACACCAACTGGGCTATCAACCTAGAAGGTTCTGCTTGGTTGTTTACCTCAAAAGCATAACAATCCTTCACTAGTTGTGGCAACCTTCCCTCTTCTTGTTGATCTTCAGTGATGATAGAACATATATGTACACTTGGTTTTATTAGCCATTTATCCACTTGGAATATATCAGTTTAGCTTATCTGTGATATTTCAGCCTACTCTTTTTCCTCATTCTCCTTGATGTTGAGCAGTTTCTTGGCTATATCGATATGGCCCAGTGTCCCAGTGCTTCTTTCCCTATCGAGATCCAACAAAATTTCATTTATCAAGATGAAAGTTTCTTCACAAGAGTTTCTCATTTATTTTGCTCGTTCTCTGCTTTTGGATATATTACGCTCCCATGCCTTCAGCAAGATATTACCTCTGGTTTTCTCTGGGATGGAAAGCCTGGAACCACTGACCATTTCTTTTCTCATCGCGTCTATAATAGCCTCTTGGAAAGCGACCCAAGTTTCCCCAACTTCTCTTTCTCTCAAAGAAATGTCTTCCAATACTTGGTCAATGGTCTGGCAATGGTTTTGGATGGCCTCCACTTTAGCAAGTAAATTTTGTTGAGCTACTGACACTCTTTTTCGGATTTCAATGGCTTGGGATTTGAGTATCCTGACATCTATAACCCGGGTCTCGATAGAATTCAAATTTACCTGTAACTGCCTGATCAATTCTTATTGTTGGCTTACTCAAGCTTGGTTGGTCTAGGATTGTTGATGTATTTGCTCAAGATCGGATCTGAGTTGCTCAATTTCCCTTTGATCGACTGCTCTGGCTAGCTCCAGACCTGTGTTCACCTGATCTCTAGCATTTGCCTATGTTGTAGCTAGCTTAGCCTCCAATGTTCTGATCAAACGGTTCTTTCTCTTTAACTATTCTTTTAGAGATCCAATGGAAAATTGGTTGGCTGTAGAAAAATCCCCCAACGTCCCTTCTATCTGGGTGGCGAATTCCTCCTTTTTCATGGCCTTCCCATCAACTAGGATTTTGAATTTTTTGGCTACTATGCCCGCTTCTCGGTAAATATCTTTCTTCACAACGGCCTTTTTCTTCTTATTGAAGAAGAACTCGTTCAGAGGCAACTCTTATATGGTAATGGGCGTTATCTCTTCTCTGAAAATCCATCCTGCCTTGGGGGTCCCCTTTGTAGACTGTAGGGGAGTGATAGAAGTGATGGGACTTCCAATTTCCTTGGATGGTTTCTGTGGGATAAGAATCATGTCTGGCTTGCTCGATGTAGGCGATGGAGTGACACTTACCCCTTATGGGAGTACTTCTGCTTGGATCTGGACTGACTCACCCAATGAAACTGCTTCTGGGCTTCCTTCCTTTGGGTTGGGGATCTCGGCTTCCTGTTCTGGGTTCCCGATTTCTTCTGTCTTTTCCTAATTTCCCTCCTGGTCAAGACCTAAATACTTTGGTCCTTGGATTTCGTCTTCTTTATATCTATGGTCTGTGGGTTCTTACCCTGTAAAACTGGGGGAAGAAAACTCCATTGGTGTTCATGAAACTTGAGAAGATCAGCCTTATCTCTAGGCGACAGGTCTTGAATCCATCTTAGGAGCTTGGCATAGGATCTCTCACCTCAGAAGATGTCGTCATGAGGTGATTGCTCATGTTCATATCTTTTCAGGCCACAACTCGCCATGTGATTACTCACGACCTTATGTGGGTCATGTTTCCTGAACTTGATGTGGACCAATTTAAATTCCTTCAAGGTCGTAGCCTCAGCTTTGGCGTGTCCAAAACATAATAAAGAATATGTATTAAAATGAATGGGGAAGGGTAGCCATACCTTCTTCAAAAAACCTTTAAGTTCTTTTCTTATGCCATTGAGCACGGTTTGCCTGGCGATTTTGCGACATACCAGCTTATCCAACATGAATAGTGGTAGAGAATATGGGGGAATAGAGGCACCGAAAACCCTGATGTATGAAAATTCTGCTTCTATATACCAATCATCCACACTACTCAAGTTGGTGGCGATGATATCTGAAATCCTGGGTGGTGGGTTACCGAAGATGGAGACATGCATCGTTACCATTACCCAATTGAAAATCTCGTATATGAATTATGTGGCCATATCCTCCCAAAGTTTTGAATGATAGACATGAATAGGATCAGCATTAGATGGAGTCCAACTCCAACTCATTAGAGGGAAATACATCATGAAACAAATAGCGTCCATCATGTAGGCGGACATGAAAAATGAAGCTGCTTTCCCACTCGCCTTCTACGCTCAATATTCGGTAATTCGATGGGTTTGTATGTCTGACAACAATTTGGCCTAGTCGAATGAACAACCTTAAACGACTGTATAAATTAGAGGCACCCATGGGAGGAGGAAATGTGTGGTTTCCTCCCTCCCATACAACCTATAGGCCATCATTGCTATATACCTGAATGGTGGCTCTAAAGAGAAGATTGAATAAATACCATTAGAATCTGCCCTGAATTTTGCAAGGTGTGAAACCCAATCTTTGAGCAACTCAGGCAAGGTTCTACCATATTGCTCGCATTACTTTTCCTTGAAACCTTCCAGAAACTCGACATTGTATGCAAAGTTTGGTGTGGGTGACAGCTGATACATTTCTTGCAAATGTTCTGGTCTAAAAGTCCCAACCGTTACCTTTTGTTCGTTGATGATAGTCCTAGTTAGAATATCCACATGGTCTAGTGCCCATCTGATCATATCGTAATAGGGAAGGAGTCGTGGCCTTGCCTCTATTTTTTTCATCTCTGCTTGAATGACGATTTTGTATTTGGTGGCCAAATCATCCTTCTTGTTATCACTGGAATCATCTGAACAATTCACCAATTCGGACTGAAGAATTTTGGAGATGTATGTCCAGGTTTTGACATTATTAATACTTTGGGGTGAAGTATCAGAAACAACATCTGAGCCCTGACCTGAACTCTCGGTGGTCGCCTTGGATGCTTTTCGTGGAGCCATGATAGAAAACTATGTGTTCGGATATCTTGTATTAAGAATTGTAAACACAAAAAGAAGTTATCCCAATGAAAAAACAATTATGCGCGCAAAATAGAAATAAAATTGAACAAATAAAAGAAACTCCCTCATTTTAATCTTTCAACTTTGTGTGAGTCCTTGCTGACAGAACAGTCAAATCGTTTAATGGAAAGATTTAGGTGTGAAATGAGATCTTATTTTCCATTAACTCATCAAGATTCAAATCAATGCCATAAATGCTTAAAATATTTGTGATAATAAAGAAAAAGTGAAAACATTCAAAAATCTCATCTGTAAGCTACGTACGTTAAAGGTCCTTTAAGGCATTAATTAATTCAGTTAATTCCATTAACTTTCTACTTTCAACCCTTGAAACCTCTTTTCGGTGTTTGTTGTCTCGGATAATTTCGTTCCTAGTCTTGGAGTCCAAAATACCTGAAATCGTGATGGCGCGATCTAGTTAAAAAATCGTGATCTGACTTAAGTTCTTAACTAACCCATGCTTAGTTAATAAAAATCATGATTTCGCGACTTGGGGCTACGAAGGTAGAGATTTTTGGGAGAGCGATCACTGAGTAGTGAAACTCCGATAGTGCTTAACTAAGGTTTAAAGTGACTTACCCCGAACACTAACTTGGGTGAACTTTTGAAACCGTTTCACGACTTCGCATATCGAAGTTTGGAAACCTTGCGACTTGTAACTACCGAAGCACAATAGCACAAGGAAATAAAAGTGATAGACTCGGTTAAAGGTTAGGCGACGGTGACTTAGGAATATAATGGCTATCGCCACTTCGCATGTCGGGGTAAACTTTTGATTGCAAGAATTATATTTCAACCACTTGTAAAAGGCGGCTCCAACATAAGGTATGTGAATATATAGAGAAGAGAGGGGAAAGAACAAATCTCTTCAGCAGAGAATGATAAGAAGGTCGTGAGTTTGAGGATGAGGGAGCATCTGACAAACCTTGTTGAGGCCATGATAGAGAAATAAATATCTGAGAGTTTGTAGAGAGCAAGACTTGAACAAAAGGCCGTGATCTTGATGCTGAGGAAGCATCTGATAAAACTTGTATAATCTCTGACAGAGAAAGTATCTTTGAGAATTGGCATAAATTCCCTAGTGATATCATGGCTTGGCATGGGGGTGGCTAGAGCACTAATAATGAATTCCTCTGAGCCTATGGTTGGGTGGAAAGGCGAACACCCACAGTTAGTTAGTCGACTGCAACCTGTAATAGATAAGTATTCTCATATACTGTGTAATTGAATTGTAACTGTAAATTAAAGTTGGATATACTATGAATGTTTCAAGTATGTGCATGTTTTCTTGATGATTATACTGTGTCCCTTTATCTTTTCTTGATTGTGTATTTAAGAAAGTAAGGAACTATATGTTTTGTACATGTAAATTCTTGCGCCCTGTAATGGATCAAGTTTAATAAAATGAATAGAAAAAGTGCAAAGAGCATGCCACTGGCTAAGTCTTTCAGAATTGACGAAGCTTAGGGAGGATAGAAAGGTTTAAGTATTGAAAGGGAATATCCTTTCATTTGGAAGATGAGTGGACGAGATACGTTTGGGAGGATCCAAGGTTTATCACGACCATTGGATTTGGAGAAGGAACACAGGTGTTAAATCCTCAACTCCTTCAATCGTCCCGAGGTCAATGAATTTTGGTATTCGTCGTAAGGGAGACGGATCATATGAAGTCTTGGAGCCCAAATTTAATCTAGTTTGTAGATCCGAGGATGCCTGGGAACTACCCCAACCGTCGAATATATGATATAGTCAATCCGACGTTTGCCACTTCGGGAAGAAAGGGGTGTTGTAACGTCAAAACCCCCGAAGGACAGAGTTGCAAAGTAATGTAGACCATGGATATATGGATCCTGTTAGTGCTAGAAGTTTCCCCTAGACTGCTATAGGGTCAATCCTAGCACATCTTCGATTATTGCAATGATTTTATAAATAAGGATGTGTTTTGGGCTTTGAAAGAAGGTGGATCAGGTATATGGAAAGAGAAAGAATAAGAGAAATAGGATAAATGCAAATCAGTAAAAACACCATTGGGAATGGATTCAAGTAAACACCCTGTTAGATTGAAGGCCAATGGACTTTATATTAGACAAAATACTTATATGATGGTGGATGGAAGAATGGAGAATGTGACAAATAGTAGAACATCCACCAAGCAGAGATTCTCTCTACAAAATAGATTTGACAGATACTTGAAAAAAGCACACAAGAAATAGGAAGATCACAACAAATCTTGATTCTCAAGGATCTATTGTTTATGGACAATCATTGATTATCAATTTCTGTAACTAATTCAAGCAATAGGAAAAGAAGAATGGAAAATAAAAAGATGTCAATCTGATAGCACAATTCATAGGGATGTTCAATGTTAGAAATGTATACTTAATAAAATGCCCCCAGGCTTACAGTAATACACACTAGATGCTACTTAATAAAATTCCCTCAGGCTTACAGTAATACACACTGGATGATATCTCATCAAATTCCTTCTCATGCCTCACCCTCTTGGGTCTCCTCTCCCCTGTTACATTCAACACCATAGACTAAATAGCCTCTCCAATCCTGGATATGTTACAAATTTTAAGGGATCAAATATTATCCATAGACTGAAAATGGAAATCAATCTTGAATCAATGCAGGAAATATGGAAATGATGAGGTTGATTGACACCTGGACTTCCATCTACTGTTTCCAGGTTCCCCTAGAAATTTTGGATATGTGGTTGACTATTTGAATACTTTGCCACTTTTCTCTCTTCAATGGAATTTTTTGACTGCCACCCTCTACTTTACATCTTCCTTGCCACCTTGCCTTGAAATCTGGGATTTGATTTCTAGTGATGGTCCTCTACTGTGAGGTGTTTTTTCTTCAAATGCTTCCTTGAATGCTGACTCGATGCCTAAAATCCTGGAAGAGAGACTAATTCTTTGAGAGGTTCAACACTTTATGTTGCTGGACACTTATCAACATCTTCCAGAAATGCTCTGTCACCTGCCAATTAACTCCTTCAAATCTGGAATGATCTAGATATGATTCTCCATATAACAATTTTTATAACTGTACCAGAATGAAATTAGGATCTAACAATTTTTCATTAATTCTAGATCCTATTTTAATGGTTTATTTTGACCATAAGATATTTTCGATCCATATTTATATAAAAGATGAACACTGTAAATACCATGCGATGCTTGTAATTTTGTAAATGAGGGATTCTTGATACCTCTCTCCATTGAAAATTCTTTCCAGACATTGACATTATGGGAATTTTCTACCACAACTTCTACATGAAATTGATGACCTGCATCTAATATAGAAACTGCAAACTTTTGCAATATAAAACGTAGTGGTGAGATCAGGTCTTTTACTAGTTTCTATTCACTCTCATGTGTAAACAAAAAACTAATTCCAATGCCAATAGATGTTCTTTACAAAACCTTTAGGCACTCTGGTGTGCGTTTACTATGACACCTTTTGGTGTTCTTATTTATATCCTTCTTTGTTCCTTAAGCCCCAGGGATCTTCGCTGGTATGAGAATCAAAATAGAATGTTTTTCCTTTTTTTATTACCATAGACATCATCACTCCAACTTTCCTGGCATATTATGAATGGGAGCTCTTCCATGTGAATGATACCTTGGTACTTGACACTTGTGTGTTTCCTCAATCCCTTGATCGATCATATAACTGTTTGCAATTGAAAACCCCTCATGCACACTAGATCAAGGTACAAATTGAATCTGTGATAATAAGAATTTTCAAAACCTGAAATGGAGGGATTATTCCATGATTCACATGATCTTTTGAGTTATGCAAACTCATGCCACTTGTCACCATAATTTTGGGATAGAATCACATGTTAAAATCATAAAAAATTGATCTTGTACACGAACATACCTATGTTGAATTTGATGCCAAGTGCACTCGGCTCTAGAAATTTACCCATGAGCCAATATTTTGCTAAAATAAGCATGAAGACAAACTGACCTTTTCGTGTGTTGAAGAACCTCTAGAAATGCATCTTCTCTTTGTATTTTCAGCTAGAAAATTCTTGACACCTGTGTGTTAGCTCTCTAACTCCTTGACGCTTCTAGACTTTAAATTTCTGAGTTTACTTCTGGGAATAATCCCACATGAATCAGGCATTTGAAGAATATGACCTTTGATGTTGACATAACTATATCGATTAGACATGGAATGGTATGCTATTGCATGGTTCTTGGTCTTGGCTTATGACTTGATTTGGGGCTTGCCCTGTCGACTTAGCATGAGATTTGGGCCTTTGGGGCCCCTAACATTTTGGTAAAAGTCATAGACCCGAGAGGCCTAGTTTGGCTTAGAAACTCCAAGTGTATTAGTATGTAGAATTGGGCATAATGTTGGTTTAGTATAAATACCAAATACATGTAGTGTGACTTAGGCACTTTAGAGCACACACCACTGTTATTTTGGTAAAAATCAAATTACAAATCTAAAGAAGCATAAAACTAGGATTTAAGAAATACTAACAATTCTTTTGGAATGCAGGTCAGAAGACAATCTTGGGAAAAAATGATCAACAGGAGATTGGATTAAAAACCTAGAGGTTAAGACACTGGCCACAAGACTTTAAGGATTTTCAAATGATATGATGTTTTATGATGGCGCTGCAAGAATAACACTTTTCCAGTAGCATGCTTTTATCCGACACATGTTCTGCTGGAACATAGCACCAAACCAAAGATTATTTTCTCTTGTAGATGAGAGTACTAACACTGGCTCCTTCTGGACGATGATGTTCTCCCTATGGGATATCAAGAACTTGCAGACCAGTGTGCCTTATCATTTCTACTCATTTGTGCAACCTGTCCCTGCAAATCTTCCACTCTGCAGACATACACAACTTTTTTGTTGTGCCTAATTCATTGGGTTAGTGGAGTCATCCATATTGCTGCTAAAACTCCATAGCTTATGCAAATTCTGAAGTAACAACATACTACAACAGACTAATGAACTTAAAATAATCTACCTTCTCATATGATGACCTTATTTTACACATTGCCTACTCTATCCAACTGCTTCCATTAGATCAGGTAAAATCATGCTTCCAGTGAAGCCATACAAGTATTCGACTAACTGGTGAAACCCTTAATCTGGAGATAATGAAAGAATGAACCCATGGAATACAGAAATTCAATTCAAAAGGATGATATAAGAACGATTTGACATTTGAATTTTTCAAGGATTCCAAATAATCGGCAAAAGAATCATGAAAACCATAAAGAAATACCTCTTCCTGATTTTTTAGTTGAAGATCAAAAGGTCTAGGCATATCTTCTTTCTGATAATGGTTGCCTCCTTCAGCGATTTGAAAATCTGAACATGGTTGTAAGATGATTTCACTGTTTCTCGATTCTTGTTTGATGTCAGCTCTGTAAGTGATATCAGTTTTTTGTTCGTGAGATATTGAACTGGACTCTTCAATGATCTCAATCCCAATATGCTTAATATCTTCTGAAGATGGTGAACCATTAATATCAGATATTGGTTTGTTGACTTCCAGAAAAGAATCTATTACAGCTAGTGAAGGAATAGGATTAGTAATTTGTTCATAAAACTGCTTCAGGTCCCCATCGTTGCCTTGCTCAACTTCGGATACATAGTTGTCATAACGTGGCTTACTGCTGAAGTTTTCATTATGTGTTGATGTGAAAATTTTCCCTCCACTTGAACCATGAATATCAAGGAGAGAATCTAAATTTTGATTGTTGTGATAAATATGCTGATCAAAGGCCTTAGAGAGAAAATATGAGTTCTATTGTTCATATAAATTATCATCATCTTCAGAATTATAATACTCATTATAGATAGGTGAGCCAAAAACCTTTGTGTCTTGAATAGAAGGACGAGAAACCTCATGTTGTAAAACAAATTTAGAAGAAGATTCAGAATATGATGAAACATCTTTTTCTTCCTCAACATAATCATCCTCTATATCATAGTCAAAATTACTAGAAACATTTGAACAAAGGACAAATGTGTTTTGGGTTTTGAAAGAGAAATAATAAGAGAAACAAGATAAATGCAGATCAATAAAAACACCATTGGGCATGGAGTCAAGTAAACACCCTGTTAGATTGAAGGATAGTGAACTGTATATCAGACAAAATACTTATATGACAGTGGATGTAAGAATGGAGAATGTGACAAAATAGTAGAACATCCACCAAACAAATATTCTCTCTGCAAAATGGATTTGATAGATACTTGAACAAAGCACACAAGCAACAGGAAGACCACAACAAATATTGTTGCTCAAGAATCTATTATTTATGGACAGTCATTGATTCTCAATGTCTATAACTCATTCAAGCAAGAGGAAAAGAAGAATGGAAAATGAAAAGATCACAATCTGATAGCACAATTCATAGGGATGTTTAATGTCAGAAATGAATACTTAATAAAATGCCCTCAGGCTTACAGTAATGCACACTGGATTCTATCTCATCAAATTCCTTCTCAGACTTCACCCTCTCGGGTCTCCTCTCCCCTATTACATTCAACACCATAGACTAAATAGCCTCTCCAATCCTAGAGTTTTTAAAAATTTTAAGGGATCAAATATTATCCATAGACTGAAAATGGAAATCAATCTTGAATCAATGCAGGAAATCTGGAAATGATGAGGCTTCTTGACACCTTGACTTCCATCTACTGTTGCCAGGTGCCCCTCAAAATTTCAGATATGTGGTTGAATATTTGAATACTCTGCCACTTTTCCCTCTTCAATGGAAGTTTTTGATGGCCACCCTCTCCTTTACATCTGTCCTGCCACCTTGCCTTGAAATCTGGGCTTTAATTTCTAGTGATGGTCCTCTGTTGCGAGGTGTTTCATCTTCAACTGCTTCCTTGAATGTTGACTGGATGCCTAAAAATATGGAAGAGATACTAATTCTTTGAGAGGTTCAACACTTTATTTTGTTGGACACTTATCAACAAATTCTAGAAATACTCTGTCACCTGCCAGTTAACTCCTTCAAATATGGAATGATCTAGATATGATTCTCCATATAACAATTTTTCTAATTGTACCAGAATGAAATTAGGATCTAACAGTTTTGGATTAATTCTAGATCCTATTTTAATGGTTTATTTTGACAAGAAGATATTTTCGATCCATATTTATATAAAATATGAACACTATCAATACCATGCGATGCTTGTAATTTTGTAAATGAGGGATTCTCGATACCTCTCTCCATTGAATTTTTTTTCCAGGCATTGGCATTATGGGAATTTTCTACCACAACTTCTACATGAAATTGATGACCTGCATAGAATATAGAAACTACAAGCTTTTGCAATATAAAACGTAGTGTTGAGATCAGGTCCTTTACTAGTTTATGTTCACTCTCATGTGTAAACAAAAAACTAATTCCAACACCAGTAGATGTTCTTTACAAAACCTTTAGGCACTTTGGTGGGTGTTGGCACTCTGGTGTGCATTTACTATGACACTTTTTGGTGTTCTTATTTATATCCTTTTTTGTTCCTTAAGCCCCAGGTATCTTGGCTGGTATGAGAATCAAAATGGAATGTTTTTCGTTTTTGTATTACCATAGACATCATCACTCCAACTTTCCTGGCACCTTGTGAATGGGCACTCTTCCATGCGAATGCTACCTTGGTACTTGACACTTGTGTGTTTCCTCAATCCCTCAATCGATCATATAACTGTTTGCAATTGAAAACCCCTCATGCACACTAGAGAAAGGTACACGTTGAATCTGTGATAATAGGAATTTTCAAAAACTAAAATGGAGGGATTATGCCATGATTCACACGGTCTTTTGAGTTATGCAAACTCATGCCACTTGTCACTATAATTTTGGGATCGAATCACATGTTAAAATCATAAAACTTTGATCTTCTACATGAAGAGACTTGTGTTGAATTTGATGGCAGGTGCACTCAGCTCAGGAAATTTGCTCGTGAGCCAATATTTTGCTAAAATAAGCATGAAGACAAACTGACCTTTTCGGGTGTTGAAGAAACTACAGACATGCGTCTTCTCTTTGTATTGTCATTTGGAAAATTCTCGACACTTGTGTGTTAGCTCTCTAACTCCTTAACACTTCCAGACTTTAAATTTCTGAGTTTGCTTCTGGGAATAGTCCCACATGAATCAAGTGTTTGGAGAATATGGCCTTTGATGTTGAAATAGCTATATCGATTAGACATGGAATGGTAGGTTAGGTGCATGGTGCTTGGTCTTGGCTTGCAACTTGATTTGGGGCTTGACCTGTCGACTTAGCATGAGATTTGGGCCTTTGGGGACCCCAAAAGTTTGGTAAAAGTCATAGACCCAAGAGGCCCGGTTTGGCTTAGAAACTCCAAGTGTATTAGTATGTAGACTTGGGAATAATGTTGGTTTAGTATAAAGACCAAATACATGTAGTGTGACTTAGGCACTTTAGAGCACACACCACTTTTATTTTGGTAAAATTCAAATTACAAATCTAAAGAAGCATAAAACTAGGATTTAAGCAATAATAACAATGCTTTTGGAATGCAGGTCAGAAGAAAATCTTGGGGAAAATGATCAATGGGAGCTTGATTAAAATCCTATAGGTTAAGATAGTGGCCATAAGACTTTAAGGATTTTCAAATGATATGATGTTTTATGATGGTGTTGCGAGAATAAGACTTTTCCAGTAGCATGCTTGTATCTAACACATGTGCTGCTGGAACATAGTACAAAACTAAAGATTACTTTCTCTTGTAGATGAGAGTAATAATAGATCCTTTAGGACCTCTCTCGACCATTTGATCGAGGTAATGTGTGTGTCACGTCGAGAGAATGTGGGGATCCATGTGTCGAGTGATGACATTTCCATGTGTGGAGGACATGTGGCAGGATATTTCAGGGTCCGAAGTCTTGACACTCTGGAGGAAGTTAGACGAGAGTATTCAAGGTATGAAGACTCCTGAATTTGCAAATGATGGATTAAATCTTAGTCTTTGACATGCAGGGGATGCGTGGCACTAGATCCTTTAGTCCAGATACTTGACATTGTGGGGGACTCAAGAGGTGGTGAGTTGATAAGCTCTATAGCCCAGATTTGTGAAGCAATGAGAGCCATGGATCTATGGATCTATGAGGATAGATCTTGACCATGAGATCTGAAGGAATTTAGAAGACTATTTGTCTGGGGTCGACGTGGCTCACTGATGTCATCCAGGGTGACGTGGGCCCACAACTAAGATGCCACGTGTCAACAGGATATGGACATTTTGTAGCCCCCTTATGCCTATTAGCACATTCAAAGTTTCACCCCTTGATGAGGACACGTGTTACCCCTGGCACTTGCAACGTGTTAGCCTCTGGTTCGTGCCCGCCTGACCAACGTGGTTGGTGATGCGACTGGGAATCTGGGAGTCTGATACTTCAGGAGTTCAGAAGATTTTGGGTGTAGTATTATAGAGGAACATTCAACGCCAAACGTCGATCATTGAATGGCTGAGGCCGAGTGGAGATATTTCTGGACTCCGAGAGGTCTCCTGCATAGAAAACAAAGGGGTGCTCAGCATCGAACGTCAAATTATCCTTAGTCACATGCCTTAACGAGGAGGAATATCCATCGTAGAATTTAATGGTTAATGGATCTCCATGATAGATATAGGAGCGTTGGGAGCTTCAGGGCTTCGGGGAATTATGGATGATATGTATGAGTCGGACCCACGTGGATGCCACATGTCCCTTGACTAATAACACCAAAGAGCTTCGGGAGGCAATGAATTGTAAACCAGAACTCAGAATTTAGTGTGGTAGTGACCATTAGAAATCTTGTGGCGAGCAAAAGTCGATGGAGATCTCAGAATTAGGCTTTAAGATAGTTAAGGAAAATGAAATTATGATGCCCCACCCCTTAAAAGAGTATTTAGGGGTCAGGTGTGTTACATTATCCATAATATTGTGTAGTTCAAAATATTTTTCTATTTGGTTCATATAGGTAAAGACCTTTGTTCCATAAAACTTCCTTAATTCAACCTTGGGAAGGCTCAATCCTTTTGGAGATCATCCATAAGTAACTCCATCATTAGAGTTAAATCCCCCTGGATTTGTTTTATTATTGGAAAGTTGTTCAACCTTAACACTACCTTTATTTTCATAAGTCCCTTTAGAAACCTTATCAATTTTAGGGAACCTCCCATTTAAGGATTCCATAATATTCTATTTTGTTTGTTCCATATTTCTTTTCATCTCTTCCTTATTTTCATCCATTTTCCTTTCCATTAGTTCCTTATTTTCTTCCATATTTCTTTCCATCGGTTTCTTATTTTCATCCAAATTTATTTCCATTTCTATTTGAGTATTTATCAAATAAATCTTTTTCATTGACCTATCATTCAGTTCATTTATTTGACTATCCAATTTGGATAGATCATTTTTTATATCCTGATTTTCTTCATGATTCATTGACGATATTTCTAGAGGTTTATTTGGTGAAGTAAGTTTTGGATATTTCTTTGGAGCCATGGAAAAATGTTAATGGGCCCTAAGGAAAAGGGAGTTTCATGTTCTATATCTCTATAATATATGTGTGTGGTCCAAAAATAGTAATCATCCCAATAACTCAGGGAACTAACTAAGTAGGCTCAATCATGCCCTTAGTCATACTACCCAACTACCCAGGTACTATAGAGTGATCACCCAGAGTGTTGTTCTTGGTGTATTATAGAAACAAGATAGCCAAATAGCTTATCTAAGGTTGGTTTCAGGTATATCTAGGGGAATTTCTATAAACCCAAAGGTACATGGAAGTGATCTTCCATCTATAGCTGATGTCTAATGCAGTACCACTCGAAGGGGTTCCGATAGGGGTTATAGAGGTTTCCAACTAGGTGAAACAACAGTTTCAAGTAACCACGTGAAACTTTTTGTATGTACCACATGTATTAATCTTAACTGTAGTTTTACTCATTGAATGAAATCTCCTATGTTATTTAAATACAATGGAACATTTCTCTAAAAAATTAAAAAAATTGATCTTGTTAACCATGGAAAAAGCTCTTAAAATCACTAGAAAATAACTTGTGTAAAACCCTAACTTCCACATGAAATATATAATAAAATATAATAATTCAAAATTTGAAATTGTTTCCACATATACTTCACTGTGTCCATTCAGGATTCTAAAAATTTCATAGTTTGAAACTTCACTAAAAAAAATTACAACAAAAATGGCGAGATAATTGATTTAAGGATTAGTGATAATCCTTGTCTTCTATGGACTATATCTATAAAAGTATAGCGAACCAGAAATTGAATTTTGGCCACTTGTACTATGACATGTATCTTCATTCTTCACAAAATTTCACTTTTTGAAACCTCCTAGAAAAAAAACTATATCGAAAATCCCAAGATGACTTGTTTAAAAATGAATTTATGATGAGTCAAAAAACCTATCTTCCACAGGCTATACCTCCAAAATTATAACAACCCAAAACATGAAATTTTTACTAGACGTATTGTGACATGTCTCTTAAGTAACCTAAAAATTTTATTGTCTTAAGAATCCTAGAAAAAACGTTATAGAAAAAATTCCAAGATGAATCACTTGAAGCAACAAAAACCTAGGATCGATGCTCTTGATACCAAATGTTATGACCCAACACCATAAAAATGATAGAAAGTGATGTAGGAGAATCACTCTACCTCAACACGCGCTAGTTGATTAGCACGAGTGGTGCACATTCAAGGAAGGGAGAGGCGTCGCCCTCTCATTTTTCCTTCGAGAATCTAAATCGTGATTGAGGAAATTAATGCTGATAGGTTGGTAAGAGCCAAGTTGTGCCTTCGCATGAGCTATAGATGAGGTCACCATTAAGTGGTTGATGGTAGGTGGGATCTACATCCAATTCAGATCAGATTTCCATCATTGTAATCTGCCTCATTAGTCATGCATTTTGAATGGTGATTAGACACCACTATCTTATCTAGGAGGGAATATCATCGAGCCCCTATTGTATAAACTCTTGTATTGTTTCTAGAAGAGGATAAGAAAATATAGGGGGAGAAACATAGAGAGATGAGACTCGGTTGCAGTTCGAACTCATGTATTGTAATGGACATTCCACCATTAATAGAAGAAGGACATTTTATTGTTTGTTAATTTCTGTGTAATGGATGTTTAGTTATGAATGTCATTTGCATGTGCTTATGTTGTAGATGTATGTTAGAAATTGTCTGCAGGGATAGAGATAAATTCTTCTATTTGTGAGTGTGTTGGATTAAGTTTGGTTCTCAAGGATAAGTGCAAGGAGTGCGCGACAGAGGGTGGAAACTTTGTGAGTCGATGTAAGGAGTCCGTGTATGAACTCATTCAAGTTAGAAGAGAAGTTGGCAGGATGTCACTCTAAGATAATTCACTGACTCAGAGGGAAATTTCAAGGTGGTTGAGTACCTTGGAAAGAAAGACTTTGTGGGAGGAATCACAATGCAGAGTTACTGAATACTCTATAATACTCTGGCAGGAAGGCATAGAAAAATTACGAGAGTGCACAAAATCCACACATTTTGAAATTGTGGAATCATCGAGAGAACCCAAGGGTTGTTGAACACTCTAAGGAAGGAAGGCTTTGCAAGAGTGCATTGACAAACAAAAGGATATTCCTTAAGACTTGTGGAAGGGATCAGGGACAAGCCATCAAAAATATTATCTAAGCGCAAGGAGTGCACCAAGGATACAATAAGTTAATCTTACAAGATCAGAAGGAAAGGAATTAGGTTTACAGGAGGGAACAACAATGTCCATTGAAGGATGTAAAGGAAATAAGAACCTCAAAGGTTTCAAGCCGAGAAAAGTTGTAGAATAATTTGCACAGGACTCAGGACTCTGTAAGGAGTGCAAAAGAAGGCCGAGAATAGTCTAAGTCTCGAGCACAAATTGAGTTAAGTGTGTAAGAAGGTCGAGGAATTTTTGAATTCCCGAAGATCGTGAAATCGTCCATCATCGGGAGGAGATAGGTTACAAAATATTGGGATATCTAGGAGTTGGAACTCCGGGAGGTTTTCCAAGAGCAAACATAGATATTCACGAATTCGCGAAGAGTGGTTTGAATCCAGACTGTTGAGATATGGAATGGACACATGGAAGAAATCTACAGACTTGAAGGAGTAGTACTCCATGATATATTCAAGGAGGATAGCAAGAGACCCTTGAAGGCTGGAGTCCGAAGAGATCATAGCGTCGACTGGAAGGAATACAAGGACCGTTGATCCTCACGCCATTGAAGTTCGTCGATTCGGAGTTAGAGAACGTAAAGAGTTGGCTGTCGTGGAAAGAGTCGAAGCCCAAAGCACTTTGTATGGTTGAACCCCGGGACACAGTCCAAGGACACGTGATAGAAATATACTGGCATGGAGAATGAGTGCCACCGCCAACTTTCTTCAAAGGGCCAAGAAGAGGGATGCAGGGTTAATAGGACCCACACTTTGGGGAAATAAGGACTTGTGATAGAGTTTGTTGGGTTCCAAAAAGGATCCAATGAGTCAATTCATCTCATGTGTTTGAAAATGATCCTAGAATGAGAGGTCACATAGCCCCAGAGGGGGTGGGGTCTGGACCAGGTGGTATCAAAGAAAATACATAATTGATTTATGTAGGCAAGGGAGACAGAGTGCAATACTCTATGGAAACTATTTCTAGGTGTGCAACAGATGGTAAACAACCAGGTGGGTTGTAGGTGAAGCGAGATGTCCATTATAGGTCATGAGCGCAATCGAGGAGAATTCTACCCACTGAAAATCAAAGTAGATATGGATAAGGAGCTTAGTGAAATATGATCAAATATGGAGACACTAGAATTGAAGATGCATTAGGAAGAAAAGGTGTGTTGGAGATATGAGTGGCCTTTGAAAAGCACAACTAAGTGGCATGCTCAAAAGTTGTTGGACCAAAGGAAACAACAGGTGTTGAAAAGGTGGTTGATATATGTCGAAAACCCCAATGGAAAGGGAAAGATATCTAAGAGGACCCTCGTAGGTTGTCAGGTGGGAAATAATAAGGGTTCAGTTGATCTCATAAAATTCTGGGAGGGCAGAGGAGACATCCTAAATTTCCAAGTGGGCAAGGGAGAAGAGATGAGCTCAGTTGAGACTTCATGTCAGCTGGGGGTGTTGATAGATGGAGAGGAGGAAGAAAGGCCTCATCCATATGAAGATTCATACAGAGCTGCAAGCCGTGTGAATGAAGATGATGACAAGTTAGAAACTTTAATCACAGAGGAGAAGGATCAGAGGAGCGTTTTTGTCATTGGAGGAGTCAAGATATTCCTACCAAGCAGTCGAGGAGAGGTTAGCACAAATGTTGCAGATGCAGCAAAAGGATAGCTAGATGAGACTGTCATGGAGGAGAAGAAGATATTGAAGTTTGTACCAATATGGGAGGAACACCCAGTTGAGTTACTCACTCAATGGGATATGGAGTTAAGGGAATTGGAGGATTGGTTGTATAGTCCAAAACTAGAAGGTGGATTCCATGAGATATCCATGCTAAAAGAAAAATACCAACACAAATTGTAGCTGGAGGAAGCTTGAATGGAAGCACTTGAAGAACTGAAAAGATTTAGTCTATCGGAAGAGGTGGCTGAAAAACAATTCAATGGTGAGACTGCAGAAGTGGAGTATGCAACAAGTTTCCAGTCAGTGTCACAAGGGATGAAATCAGCATGGGAAATCAGGATGATCTACCCATAGAGCGGTGTGAAGAGTTGCAACTGATATGGGAAATCAGGATGATCTACCCATAGAGTGGTGTGAAGAGTTGCAACTGATGAAGCCAAAACAACCTATGAAGTATTTGGAAGAAGTCGTAAAGGAGATAAGGAGACTGATGTTGAGGTTAGCAAAATAAGTGGTCAGCAAAGAGAAGCTGAACAAAAAGGAACCTGAATAGGGAATATGCTGAAGAAACAACAGAAGTGAACCAGGGGATTATAAAGATAGCTCTAGGAGAAATTTTGGTATCCAGGAGGATTTCAACAAAGTAGGGAAGCTCATGAGAAAGAGAGCTCATGAATTTTCATAGCTGTGGAGTATGACTTAGGAGAATCACTCTACCTTATCACCTACTAGTTGATTAGCACGAGTGGTGCAAATTCAAGGAAGGGAGAGGCGCCTCCCTCTCATTTTTCCTTCGAGAACATAAATCGTGATTGAGGAAATTAATGCTGACAGTTTGGTAAGAGCCAAGTTGTGCCTTCTCACAAGTTGTAGATGAAGTCACCATTAAGTGGTTGATGGTAGGAGGGATATGCATCTGATTCAGATGAGATTTCCATCATTGTAATCTGCCTCATTAGTCAGGAGTTTTGAATGGTGATTAGACACCACTAGATTAAATTGGATGGAATCTCATTGAGCCCCTCTTGTATAAACTCTTGTATTGTTTCCAGAAGAGGATAATCAAATATAGGGGGAGATACACAGAGATTCAAGACTCAGTTGCAGTTCAGACTCATGTATTGTAATGGACATTCCACCATTAATAGAAGAAGGAAAAATTTTCCCGTTTGTTAATTTTTGTGTAATGGATGTTTAGTTGTGAATGTCATTCATATGTTATTATGCTATAGATGTATGTTAGAAATCGTCTATATGGATAGAGATATAATCTTCTATTTGTGAGTCTGTTGGATTAAGTCTGGTTCTCAAGGCTAATTTCAAGGAGTGTGCAATAGAGGGTGGAAACTTTGTGAGCCAACGCAAGGAGTGCATGATAGAGGGTGGAAAGTTTGTGAGCCGGTGCAAGGAGTGTGTGTCTGAACTCGTTCGATTTAGAAGAGAATATGTTAGGAGGGAACACCAGGATAATTCTCAGAATCAGAGGGAAATTTCAAGGTAGTTGAGTAACTTGGAAAGAAAAACTGTGTGGGAGGAAGCACAATGCAGATTTACTAAATACTCTATAATAATATTCCATAAGGCCATATAGAAAGTACGAGAGCATACAAAAGAAACACATTTTGAAGTGTTGGAGTCATTGAGAGAACCCCAGGGTTGTTTAACACTCTGAGGAAGGAAGGCTTTACAAGAGTACATCGACAAAAGAAAAGGAGATGCCTTGATACTTGTGTAAGGGCTCAGGGAGAAGATGTCGAAAATCTTAGTCGAGCATAAGAAATGCACCAAGGATACTATAAGTTCACCTTACAAGCTTAGGAGGAAGGGTGTTAAGTTTCCAGGAGGGCACAAGAAATTCCATTGAAGGACATATAGGAACTGATAACCTCGAAGGTTTCAAGCCGAGCAAAGTCGTAGAGAAATTTGCACAGGACTCCACAAGGACTACAGAAGAAGGCCGAGAATGGTCTAAGTCTCGAGCGTAAATTGTGCTAAGTGTGCAAGAAGGTAGAGGACTTGCCGAAGTCCCGAAGGCCATGAGATCTTCCATTGTCGGGAGGATACAGGTGGAAGAATATTAGGAGATCCAATATTTGGAACTCCAGGAGGTTTTCCAAGAGAAAACAAAGATCTTTGTAAAGCCGCGAAGAGCGGTTTGAATCCAGACCATTAAGATTTGGAAGGGACATGTGGAAGTAATCTATGGGCTCAAAGGAGTAGCACTTTGGGAGATCTTCAAGGAGGATAGCGAGAGACTCCCAAAGGCCGGTGTTCGAAGAGATTGTAGAGTCTATCAAAAGGAGGGGCGAGGACCATTGGTCCTTATGACATTAAAGTTCATTGATTCAGAGTTCAGGAATGTAAAGAGTTGGCTGTTGTGGAAAGAGTTCAAGCCTGAATCCCAAAGTGCTTTGTATGGTTGAGCCCTGTGATCCTTGGGACATTGAAGTTCATCGATTCATAGTTTGGGAATGTAAAGAGTTGGTTGTCATGGAAAGAGTCGAATCCTGAATCTTGAAGTGCTTTGTATGGTTGTGAATGTCATTCGTATGTACTTATGCTGTAGATGTATCTTAGAAATCATCTGCAGGGATAGAGATATAATCTTCTATCTGTGAGTGTGTTGGATTAAGTCTGGTTCTCAAGGATAATTTCAAGGAGTGCACGACAGAGGGTGGAAACTTTGTGAGCCAACACAACGAGTGCATGATAGAGGGTGGAAAGTCCGTGAGCCGAAACAAGGAGTGCATGTCTGAACTCGTTTGATTTAGAAGAGAAGATGTCAGGAGGGAACACCAGGATAATTCTCAGACTCAGAGGGAAATTTCAAGGTGGTTGAGTAACTTGGAAAGAAAGACTATGTGGGAGGAAGCACAATGCAAATTTACTGAATACTCTATAATACTCTTCCAGAAGGCCATATAGAAAGTACAAGAGCATACAAAAGAAACAAATTTTGAAGTGTTGGAGTCATCGAGAGAACCCGAGGGTTATTGAACACTCTGAGGAAGGAAGGATTTACAAGAGTGCATCGACAAAGGAAAGGAGATGCCTTAATACTTGTGGAAGGGCTCAGGGACAAATTATCAAAAATCTTAGCCAAGCGCAAGGAGTGCACCAAGGATACAATAATTTCATCTTACAAGCTCAGGAGGAAGGGCGTTAAGTTTCCAGGAGGGCACGAGAAATTCCATTGAAGGACGTAGAGGAACTGAGAACCTCGAAGGTTGCAAGCCGAGCAAAGTCGCAGAGGAATTTGCACAGGACTCTGCAAGGAGTGTAGAAGAAGGCCTAGAATTGTCTAAGTCTCGAGCAAAAGTTGTGCTAAGTGTGCAAGAAGGTCGAGGACCTGCCGAAGTCCTGAAGATCATGAAATCATCCATTGTTTGGAGGAGACAGGTGGAAGAATATTAGGAGATCCAGTAGTTGGAACTTCAGGAGGTTTTCCAAGAGAAAACAAAGATATTTGTGAAGTTGCGAAGAGCGGTTTGAATCCAGACCATTAAGATCTGGAAGGAACGCGTGGAAGTAATCTGCAGGATTGGAGTAGTAATACACTAGGATATCTTTGAGGAGGATAGTGAGAGACTCCCAAAGGCTGGTGTTTGAAGAGATCATAGCATCTATCAAAAGGAGGGATGAGGACCATTGATCCTCGCGACATTGAAGTTCATCGATTCATAGTTTGGGAATGTAAAGAGTTGGATTTCATGGAAAGAGTCGAAGCCCGAATCCCAAATTTCTTTGTATGGTTGAGCCCTGGGACACAATCCAAGGACATGTGATAGAAAGGGCCTAGCATGGAGAATGAGTTTCGTCACCAACTTTTCTCAAAGGGCTAAGAAGAGAGCCACAGGATTAAGAAGACCCGCACTTTGGGGAAAGAAGGACCTGTGATAGAGTGTGTTGGGTTCCAGTAGGGAGCCAACGAGTCAATTCGACTCAGGTGTTTGAAAACGATCCTAGACCAGGAGGTCGTTAAGCCCTGGAGGGGGTGGGGTCTGCACCAAAAAGTCATTGAATACAATTCACTTCAAGGGGGAAACCTCCTTTTATAATATATCTAATTCATAAGACAATATGAGATATGATTATCCTATATATATATATATATATATATATATATATATATATATATATATATATATATGAGACAAAGGGTACAATTATAATGAAGGGTTCTAGCCTACATACAAATATAACACTAAAAATATAATAATTCAATACCCAAGGCTTAATAAGGGATTTTATATATAACATGGGGATTTGTCTACATATTAACATAATTTCACGATTTTGTTGGTAACAATTTGAATAATTTTGACTAAGTGAGCCATGGTAGCGTTCCATTCCTAGATTTAAGGGACAATCGACCTAAGATAAAAGTGGAATTTACCAATGGTTTTTTACGAGCCCATGGTTTTGGAAACCCATGGTATTTATTATTTTTAGCCAATGGACGCACTCTTCTCAACTTCTTCCTTGATTTTAGCATCTTAATATCTATTTTTGGATTATATCTTATATGTTTGTGTTCTTTGCACTATTCAAGGAACCTTCTCCCTAGATTCAAGGAAGGGAGGTGCTCCACTTAATTATTTTTCACTATTTTTCTATTTTGTATGATCTATTCATGGATTAAATCCTCATTTTTGGGTAATTGAGTCAATAATTTACATCCCAGGGTAGTTAACTGATTATTGAGAGATTGCATGGCTAAATTAAGCTCTCAATTAAGTCTAACTAGGTTCTCATGCACCATGCATTATGCAATTTCTCTTTTTAGGATTCAAATTTCTTATTTATACTCACATTGTGGGCTAATTATAATCAAATATTTTTATTTTGTACTTCAATAGTTCTTCTTCTCTTCTTTATTTCTTTCTTGCAAATTGCTATTACTATTGTTATTCTTTAGGTTTATACATCTCTTTGATCTCCTTTCATGTGATCATGAATTATTACATGGTATTAGAGCATTTTGGAATCTAGGATTTAACATATTAGTTTACAGGAAGTAGTCACAAAAATATTATCCTCAATAGTTATAATGGATCGGCCTCGATACACAATCCTCGCTCCATTCAATTACTTTGAATAGAATTCATAGATGGTCATACTCCTACAGAGTAAAAGCTTGTACATGATTACCATGGGAACAAAGACTAAACCAAATTATGCAATGGAGAAATAAAATCACTTCAATAGGGTGGATGAATCCTTTGGATTTTTGTTCCTCTCTACTTCTTTGGATCTTCTATTTCACATCGAAGCTGCTAATATTGCTAAAAATCTTAGAGGTCACCAATTGGAGAATGAGCTCAATGCTTTGAGCCCGAGTAACTTTGACACTATTTAAAACATATTCACCAGATTCAAATATTTATTGACCAATATCAAGGTACGTGGGATTGATAAGAAATTAGATAAACTCATTCTCTCTATTCCATCAAAATTGGTTATGAATACTTAGTGTTTGTCTCTTCTTTTCATGCTACAAAACTAACAATGTGAGCTTCTTGGAAGATGCCTCCCTTGGATTCTTTTGTTGATTCTCTCACTTGTGAGAAAGATAAACTTATTAAAATGGGTACACTCAAGTCCTCAAAGGTGCATGCACTTGAAACAAATGAGAATTTTAGTGATGCAGGAGCATCTCCCGAGACAAGCGAGCCAGCACAGAAGACAAAGGACAATTGGAAGACATCTAGCGCAAGTTTTTGAAATTTCCCTTGAAGTTGTTGCGTGATCTTAAATGAATCCATTTATGAAGGAGTGCCTTTGTATATTGTAATGGACTTTGAGCGGATAGCTCTCGTCCTTAGTAGACAGGAGGCATTTAATCTAGTTAATGCAAGTAGGTAGAATTGAATTCTTAGATTAGACAGTTCTAGATAGGAAGAGGGAAACGAAATATAGACACCCTCATTGTACATTGTAATATTATTCAGAAGCAGGAGGAAGAGAAAGCAGAGAAATGTGCAAAGAACATCCATGTACTGATATTTGAATTAATAGAAGAAGATTGATTCAAATCCATTGTTATGTGGTTGTTCCCTGTGTATTGATGTTATGCTCATGAATGTTTATTTCCTGTTATGCATTTTCTTTTATATGTTGTGTATGTGATTTCATGGTTGAATTGAAGTCTGAAAGGGTGAAGGAATGAGTTTCAATTGTTTCTCTATTTGAGCCATAGGATTCCTGCAAGGAGTGCACTCGAATTGTTCGCAAGGAGGGCGTTGACAGAGGGTTTAGATAGAGATAACTTTTGTTCTAATTCATCCCAGAAGGTGAAATTGGGCACAGGAGTCGTGCAAGGAGTGCGTAGGCTGGGTGAAGTTCAGGGTTGTGAACCAGAGTGAAAACTGTAAGACTGCTACTGCAGGTGTATGTAGAGTCGAGTGACTTCATCACTTGGACGTGTTGAAGGTTTGTGCAAGGAGTGCGCACAAGGAGTCTTTTCTAGGGCTCAGAGTCATAGAAAATCTCAGGATGGATAGGCCTTTGAGTTTGTGGGAGAACAATGAGGATAAGTTGTGGTTGAAGTATTCAAGCTGGAATTGTAAGTTTGCACGTAGGTGAACAAGTCTTCGTGAAGGAAGTACTTGATCCTTTCATAGAATTCATCCAGAAGGAATAGACGGTCGGTATTCTCCGAGGAGAATTCGCAACATCCCACGATTCGTTAGATATTGGAGAGGTGTAGGGGAGATACCATGGTGTATTCCCGAAGGTTTAAGCTCACGAGGGGTGGAGCCGTTGATCAGGACCACGAGGGCCATTGGATTCAAGTGCATATCATAAATCGGAGTTTCATGAGTAGAAGCTCCAAATTATTCTAACAAGAGTTGTGATATCGCGATTTGAAATATCCCGACGAGCCTAGAACCGTCCATCGTTTGGGACGTGTGTTAGAAGTTCCAAAGAGGTCGGGGTTTGGAGTATCGGGAGTCTCGAGGACAGAATACTCTTGTGGTTTAGAATCGCGAAACGCGATATCCCGACGGGGAAAGGACAGTGGGTCCACAAGAATCGGTGAGTGGAGGACAGGTGGCATACATCGGAGTTCAGGAAAAGTAAAGTCCCAAGATCATTGTCATTAGGATTCATGATCCCGTGAACCCCGAAATCCCGATAGAGGTGACAGGACATTGAAAGGTTAACTTGCGCGTGTGTCGGGTAATCGACACATCGGGTATCGGGAGTCGGTAGACGAAAGTGTTCGATATCGCGAGTAGCGAAATCATGATAAGAGAAGTTCTGACAGAGTAAGGGAGAATTCAGCATTGATTGGCCATCGGGTCTTGGGGATTCGAGAGCCCAGTGATCGACCTTTGACATCGCGAAGTCATGAAGTCCGATTCCCCGACAAGAAAAGAAAGAGGATCGAGCGATAGTTCTATGGGTGTGAATCTCCCGATAGGGAAATAGAATAACTATGGAGTTCTTCGGGCCGAGAAGGAATTGAAGATCCTATGAGAGGGCATACCTGCGAGTGAGGCTGCGTCAAGAGTGGTATCAGAGCTAAGACAGATTGTTCTTTTCTTTCTGTAGCAGAGAAGAAGAGAATTCGCCATGCCGCCGAGGAGAGAAAGGAAATTACCTGATCCAGAGGATAGGGAGGTGCGAAGAAGAGGCAGGTAGGTAACAAATCCAGAGATGGAGAGACAAATGTGTGATCTCCGAGCAAGACTTGAGGACATGGAGACAGTGCAAAGACGCACAGCTAGTGCAGGGGATCTGAGTGATTTCGATAGTGAAATCGAGGTTGAACGTGAGGAGGAAGTCACGGCCGAAGACGCCTCAAATGAACGTCTAATCAAAGCCATTGCCAAGATGGGTGCAAAAGAAAAAATGGACATTCCAGTTTATGAGGGAAACTTGGATGCAGAGGAGCTACTAGATTGGATTAGATCTCTGGACACCTACTTCGACTACGAAGATGTCGAAGAAGACAATAAAGTCAAGCATGATGTCACGTGCTTGAAGGGACATGCAACATTGTGGTGGGATGAACTACAAGATGACAGATGCTGCAAGGGAAAGCAGAAGATCAAGAGCTGGGACATGATGATTGCGAAGATGAAAGAGAAATTCATCCCCAGGGACTATCAAATTTCTTTGTTTAGGAGGATGCAGAACCTAAGATAGAAGTTGATTACAGTGAAAGAATACACTGAGGAATTCTATCGACTGAATATTAGGGTAGGTCATCGGGAGAGCGATGATGAGAAAGTCGCCAGGTATATGAATGGCCTGAGATATGATATCCAGGATGAGATGAGCATGGTAACCATCTGAACGGTGGAAGATGCTTACCAGATGGCTCTGAAAGATGAGGAGAAGCTGACACGGAAACAGAGTCAGAGGGGCCGAGGCAGGAGCTAGCCCAGAGGAAAAGCAACTGCCCAGGACAAATATCAGAAGCCCAAGGAGGAATGGAAGAAACCTCAGGGTAAAGTTGAGAAAGGTGGAACCTCACAGAGGAAAACATACGTTGAACAGAGAGGGCAACATAATGAGCAGAGCAGAGGATATGTTGACAACAACACTTTTCCTCGTACTAGAGGTAGAGGAAGAGGAAGAGGTGGAGTAATCACATGCTTCACATGTGGAAAGAATGGGCACAATTCTTACGAGTGTCCAGAGAAAAAGAAGGACATTGGAGAAGCTCACATCACCAAAGCATAGAGGCGATATGTTGAGGCAGAATACGCTGAAGGCAGAAGATCGCTTATGATGCGAAAAGTCCTTTTGAAACCTGAGAAGGAGGTGGAAAGTTCAGTCCAAAGGACTAGAATTTTTAGAACAACTTGCAAGACCAAGGACAGGGTGTGCAAGGTAATCGTGGACAGTGGTAGCACAGATAATCTAGTATCTATAGAGATGGTAGAGAAGCTGGAGCTGGAGACGACTGATCATCCAAGCCCATACAGAGTTTCGTGGCTACAGAAAGGACACCAGGTAACTGTTACTAAACAATGCTTGGTTGAATTCAAGATAGGTGGATATAATGATAATATTTTATGTGATGTTATTCCCATGGATGTATGTCATCTATTTCTGGTTAGACCATGGAAATATGACAGAAATGTGATTCATGATGGGAGAATGAACACATACACCCTAGAGAAGAATGGGAGGACACACATGTTGCTTCCGATAAAGGATAAGGAGGTGAAGCCAGAAGTAAGAAACACAGTACTTCTCATGAGTGGGAAGGAACTTCTTACGGAGGTGAAGAAGAAAGAAGATCCACAATTCTTTGTGTTCAGGAAACCGAGGATTGTTCTGACTAGCACGAGAGTGGATGATTTGCCAAATGAGATTAAGGAACTATTGGAAGAGTTCGTTGACATCATAGTGGACGAACTACCTCGTTCGTTGCCACCGATGAGGAGTGTGAGTCATCATATAGACCTCATACCAGGAGCTAGTTTGCCGAATAAAGCCGCGTACAGGTTGACGCCGCAAGAGAATGAAGAGGTCAAGGAGCAGGTCCAGGATTTATTGGACAAAGGGTTAGTCAAAGAAATCTTGAGTCTGTGTGCTGTTCTGAAAGTACTCAGTCCGAAGAAGGATGGAGGTTGGAGAATGTGTACCGATTCAAGAGCGATCAACAAGATAACCATCAGGTACATATTTCCATTGCCGAGGATGGATGATCTGATGGATTTCCTGAGTGGGGAAAAATATTTTTCAAAGATTGATTTGAAGAGCAGATATCACCAGATTCGTATGAGAGAAGGCGATGAATGGAAGACAACATTCAAAACAAACGAAGGTTTGTATGAATGGATTTTTATGCCGTTTGGCTTAACAAATGCATCGAGTACCTTCATGAGGTTGATGAATGAAGTCCTGAGGGAACTCATCGGGAAATTTGTCATCGTATACTTGGATGATATACTGATTTACAGTAAATCAGTGGCAGAACACTTGAAGCATTTGGCTATAGTGATGAAAAAGCTACAGCAGGAGAAGTTGTTGATAAATATGAAGAAGTCCTCATTCATGAAGACAGAGCTCATTTACTTGGGGTTTGTTATTTCGGCTAATGAGTTGAGTATGGATCCAGATAAGGTGGAAGTAATCAAAAATTGGCCATCACCGAGAAATATTTTTGAGGTGAGAAGCTTTCATGGATTGGCTAGTTTCTACCAGAAATTCATCAGGAATTTTAGTGGAATTAGTGCAGCGATGATGGATACAGTGAAGAAGAAGCATAAGTCTTTTCACTGGACAGCAGAGGCTGAGAATAGCTTCAACCTGTTGAAGCGGAAGATTACAGAACAACCAGTTTTGGTGTTGCCGGATTTCCAGAAGACATTCTAGGTGAAATGTGATGCAAGTGGGTTTGCAATAGGAGTGGTCTTGAGTCAGGAAGACAGGCCTATTGCATATTTCAGTGAGAAGCTGAATGAGGAAAAATTGAAGTAATCCACGTATGATAAGGAATTCTATTCCATCATCCAAGCATTGAAGAAATGGAGGCATTACTTGATCCCGAAAGAATTTGTATTGTACAGTGATAACCACGCATTATAGTTTGTGACTCAACAGGAGAAGTTGAATCATAAACATGTAAAATGGGTAGAGTATATGCATAATTTCACATTTGTGATTAAAGAAATTTCGGGTACTGCTAACAAAGTTGTTGATGCTTTGAGCAGGAAGTGTTTGTTGTTGCAGGAATTCCGAGTCAAAACGTTGGGTTTTGAAAATCTCAGGGACATGTATGTAGGTGATGCAGATTTTGCAGAAGCGTATGAAGCAGTTGAGAATCCATTTCTTAGAGACAGAAGTCCTTGGATAGACTATATGATCCAGGAAGGGTTGTTGTTCAGAGGCAATCAACTGTGTATTCCAAATTGCTCCATGAGGGAGAACTTATTGAAAGAGAAACACAGTGGTGGATTAGTAGGACACTTTGGCCATGAAAAAACATTCGCGAAGATGAATGATTCATATTTTTGGCTGGGAATGCGAGAAAATGTCAAAATATTCATTGACACATGCAGAATTTTCCAGCATTCGAAGGGGAGGAAGCAGAATGCAGGATTTTATCAGCCATTGCCCATACCAGAGAGGCCGTGTGAGGCGATAAGCATGGATTTTGTATTGGGATTGCCAAGGATGTAAAGAGGATTTGATTCAATCTTTGTGGTAGTGGATAGGTTTTCTAAAATGGAAAATTTTATCCCATTCCAGAAGACCAGTGATGCGACTCACATCGCAAATCTGTTTTTCAAGGAGGTTGTTCGACTCCATGGGCTGCCGAAAAGCATTGTTTTGGATCGTGACACGAAATTCATAGGGAATTTCTAGAGGACACTGTGGAATAAGTTGGGGACTAACTTGGCATTTAGTTCTGCTTATCATCCTCAGACGGATGGACAGACGAAATTGGTGAACAGAAGTCTGGGAGACTTGCTGAGAAGCTTGGTGACAGAGCACCACAGCAGTTGGGACCACATATTACCATAGGCAGAGTTTGCATACAATGACTCAGTGAATCAGAGCACAGGGAAAAGTCCATTCCAGGATATATATGGCACGCAGCTGAGAGGAGTTTCTGAACTAAGAGATTCAGAGCAGACTGCTACTAGCAGCGCTAGTGCATAGGAATTCGCAGAGGCGATGAAGGAACTTCACATCCAGGTGAAAGAGCGACTGCTGAAATCAAGCCAAGAGTATAAGCGCAGAGCAGATCAACATCGAAGACAACTTCAGTTTGAAGTTGGTGATCTATTTTTGGCACACTTGAGGAAAGAAAGGTTCCCGAGGGGAACATACAACAAGATGAAGATGAAGAAAATCAGACCATCCAAGGTCTTGAAGAAAATGGGACAGAATGCTTATAAGATTGAATTACCAGATGGGGTCGGAATATCTTCGATATTCAATGTCTCGGATTTATACCCATACCATCCTGAGGAAGCATGAACAAGTGATGAACAACCAGAGGTTCAGTGGACGAAGCAAATGCCAGTTGCAGAGAAGCCACAGATGGAGTAGATACTGGATAAACGAATGGGTAAGAAAACCAGAAATAAAGAATATTTTGAATATTTGGTCAAGTGGAAGGGCCATCCAGTTGAAGATGCTAGCTAGGAGGCTGAAGCAGAGATTCTGAAGCATGGACAGACCATGCAGGAGCTCATGGACAGGAGCCCATGCAAATTTTCAAGTGAGGGAGTATGATGTAGGAGCATCTCCCGAGACAAGCAAGCCAACGCAGAAGACAAAGGACAACTAGAAGACGTCCAACGCAAGTTTTTGAAATTTCCCTTGAAGTTGTTGCGCAATCTTAAATGAAGCCATTTATGAAGGAGCGCCTTTGTATATTGTAATGGACTTTGAGCGGATAGCTCTCGTCCTTAGTAGACAGGAGGCATTTAATCTAGTTAATGCAAGTAGGTAGAATTGAATTCTTAGATTAGACAGTTCTAGATAGGAAGAGGGAAACAAAATATAGACACCCTCATTGTACATTGCAATATTATTCAGAAGCAGGAGGAAGAGAAAGCAGAGAACTGTGTAAAGAACATACATGTACTGATATTTGAATTAATAGAAGAAGATTGATTCAAATCCATGGTTATGTGTATGTTCCTTGTGTATTGATGTTATGCTCATGAATGTTTATTTCCTGTTATGCATTTTCCTTTATATGCTGTGTATGTGATTTCATGGTTGAGTTGAAGTTTGAAAGGGTGAAGGAATGAGTTTCAATTGTTTCTCTATTTGAGCCAGAGGATTCCTGCAAGGGGTGCAGTCGAATTGTCCACAAGGAGGGCGTTGACAGAGGGTTTAGATAGAGATAACTTTTGTTCTCATTCATCCCAGAAGGTGAAATTGGGCACAGGAGTCGTGCAAGGAGTGCGTAGGCCAGGTGAAGTTCAGGGTTTTGAACCAGAGTGAGAGCTGTAAGACTGCGGCTACAGGTGTATGCAGAGTCGAGTGACTTCATCACTTGGACGTGTTGAAGGGTTGCGCAAGGCGTGCGCGCAAGGAGTCTTTTCTAGGGCTCAGAGTCATAGCAAAGCTCAGGAAGGATAGGCCTTTGAGTTTGTGGGATAACAACAAGGATAAGTTGTGGTTGAAGTATTCAAGCTGGCGCTGTAAGTTTTCACGCAGGTGAACAAGTCTTCATGAAGGAAGTACTTGATCCTTTCGTAGAATTCATCTAGAAGGAATAGACGGTCGGTATTCTCCGAGGAGAATTCGCGACATCCCGCGAGTCGTTAGATCTTGGAGAGGTGTAGGGGAGATAACATGGTGTATTCCCGAAGTTTTAAGCTCACGAGGGGTGGAGCCGTTGATCAGGACCATGAGGGTCGTTGGATTCAAGCGCATATCGTAAATCGAAGTTTCATGAGTAGAAGCTCCAAATTATTGTAACAAGAACTGCGATATTGCGATCCGCGATATCCTGATGAGCCTAGAACCATCCATCATTTGGGACGCGTGTCAGAAGGTCCAAAGAGGTCGGGGTTTGGAGTATCAAGAGTCTCGAGGATAGGATACTCTTGTGGTTTAGAATCGCGAAACGCAATATCCCGACAGGGAAAGGACAGTGGGTCCACAAGAATCGGTGAGTGGAGGACAGGTGGCACACATCGGAGTTCGGGAAAAGTAAAGTCCCAAGATCATTTTCATTAGGATTCACGATCTCGCGAACCCCGAAATCCCAATAGAGGTGACAGGATGTTGAAAGGTCAACTCGCGCGCGTGTCGGGTAATCGACACATCGGGTATCGGGAGTCGGTATACCAAAGTGTTCGATATCGCGAGTAGTGAAATCACGATAAGAGAATTTGTGACAGAGTAAGGGAGAATTCAGCATTGAATGACCATCGGGTCTTGGGGATTCGAGAGCCCATTGATCGACCTTTGACATCGCGAAGTCGCGAAGTCTGATTCCCCGACAAGAAAAGAAAGGGGATCAAGCGATAGTTTTGTGGGTGTGGATTTCCCGATAGGGAAATAGAAGAACTGTGGAGTTCTTCGGTCTGAGAAGGAAGTGAAGATCCTGTGAGCGGGCGTACCTACAGGTGCAGCTATGTCATTTAGCAACAAATTCAAGAAAAAAAGTCAAATGCAAGAAAGACCCAAATCCTAAAAGGGACAGTTTTCACAAGTATGTTGGGGATACCTCCAATCCAAAAAGGGGGAAATAAGCCAAGGAGAAAGTGAAGTGTTTTTATTTCAATAGAGGATTTAATTTTGAACATTCATACATTAAGAATACAATTGATCAAATGTCACATATCCGTCAACATAACAATTTAGTTGGACAGGTATCAGAGAATGCTAGGAAGAAGGAAGTGGAAAATCCCTATGATGATAAAGGTAAAGGATTAAATGGTCATCCTTTAGTTGTTTTTCATGCATCATGAGACATATTTTTGGGTGGGGAAGGGATTTAGGTATATGGTTTGTAGGGTCAAGTCCCATATAAATAAAATTTCCTCCTAAAGTTGACACTTCACATCCCTCTTAAGAAAGTACTTTTTTAGTGATTAGTTCCTCCTCTTAAAAAAGTTACTCCACTTCTATGGATAATAAAATAAATAAGGGATTAAAATGGACCTTACAATTCAAATCAACTGGCCCTTTTATGGATTCTTGATTTAGGAGCCTATGATCATATGGATTCCTCAAAATATTCCTTCAGTTTCTTGGAGCCATGCACTAGTCCTCCCATTTGAATGGGAGATGATACACCTATTCAGGTATGTGGGACATGTGTAATTGATTTAGATAATGGTTGTTTTAAAAATGTGATGCATGTGCCCTCATTGTCTGCAAATTTTCTATCCATATATCATCTCACACATTGAAGTTTTAGAAAGTAAGTGCTCTTCAATCTAGATTCAGTAGTGATTTTAGAAATTTTTGATGAGTCACATGTTGTAGTTGGGGTAGAATATCACAATTCTAGGTTCTATTCCTTTTCCAATTTCTTTCCTCAAACTTTTTTTCTTGTACTACTAACACATTTAATGAGGAAAACAATTTATGGCATGAAATATTTGATCACCTCAACTACTGCTACTTGTAGTAGCTTAGAAAGAAGGGTATGGTGAAACGTTTTTTGAACACATGATTTCTAGATAGAGTTTTTCAGAGTTTCATTCTTGGAAAGAATACACAAGATAAATTTGAGAAGGGGAAGGAATGGAGGGCCTCTTCTCCCCTAGAGGTTATTTATAGTGACATAATGGGCCCATTCTCTCACCCATTCATATTCATGGATAATTATGTGTTGAATTTTATTGATGATTGGTCAAGGTAAACATGGGTGTATTTTCTCAATAAAAAATCTGAAGTGTTCGAGTATCTCAAACAATTCAAAGCACTTGCAAATAAGCAGTTTGGGAAGGTGATCATGATCCTACATAAAGATAATAGGGTGGGAGCATGTGAACAAGGATGTATAACATTTTTTTTTTTAAGCATATATTGAGTTGCAACATACAGTTCCACATACTCCACAACATAATGGTGTTGCTAAGAGGAATAATATATCTTTGAAGGAGATGGACAACTGCATGATAAAATCCAAATATATTTCTCCAAAGATATAGAATGAAGACATTAATTATGTAACCTACACAAAGAAAATTGTTTCTCATAAATATTTGAAGGATGTCACTCCTTTTGAGGCTTGGACAAGCAAGAAATTGGAAGTCACAATTTTTTTGTTTTTTGGATCTCGTGCTTGGGCACACATACCAACAAAGAAGCGGATGTCTCTTGAATATCAAAGTCAAGAGTATATATTTGTTGGGTATCCTGAAGGTGTTAAGGGTGAAACAACCTATATCGATTAACACCTATAGAGTATAATATTTTTGGTATCTTGACGGTGTTAAGGGCTATAGGTTGTTGCACCCTTTTTGTGTGCCCAAGAACGAGATCCAAAAATCTATAAGTTGTTGGGTATCCACCAATTCCACTTGATGTAGTTCTTTCAGATTCCAATCATAATTTAGATTCATATCATATATCAAAGGATGATGGGGAAAAAAGTGACTTATATGAGAAGGTTATTGTAGATCTAACACTAAGACCACTTTGGGCACAACATACTCTACAAGAAGCAAGCTATTTAGTGGGTGATCCAACGGATAAACAGAGGAATAGATCTCAGTTTTAGGATGCTCCACAAGAAATATCTACTACTCATTATTTGATTCCAACTCATTTCTATATGGTATCTACATCAAATCCTCACTCTTAATAAGAGGTAGTAGGAAACACTAACTGGGGGGCAACGATGGATGATGAATATGATTCCTTCATTCGAAATCAAACATGGGAGTTGGTTCCACTTCCTCCTATTAGGATTTTTTTTTGGTGTAGATGGATATAATAGACAAATATGGAACCTAATAGAACTGTTAGCAAGTAAAAATATTGAATTATATATAGGGGATTCTCACAGGTTCATGGGATTGACTACACAAAGACACTTTCACTAGTTTCAAAGATGGACTCAATCTGGCTAGTTTTATCCATTGTAAAAACCATAAGTTGGGAGGTTCATCACAAGGATGTGAACATTTTTTTCCTTCACGAAGAACTTGAGGAGGATATCTATATGGAGCATCCATAGGGATATGTAGATGATTATTCACTTGTTTGCAGGTTGAGGAAGTCTTTGTATGGCCTCAAGAAGGAACCCCAAGCTTGATATGAAAAGATGGACTCTTTCTTGTTGTCACAAGAATTCTCTTAATTCCATTCAAATATGAATGTGTATACACTGATATAGGTAGACTCCTCTTATTGATAGTTATTTATATAGATGATTTACTTATCATAGGGAGCTCATCACCATCCATTGCTTCAACAAATTATGCATAACATGACATGTTTTTTATGGAAGATATGGGATTGTTGCATTATTTTATTGGACTTGAGATCAACCACTTTGATTTAGGGATCTGTTAGCGATAAAAAATAATGGTATTTTTTTAGAAGGTCCTCATTACTTTCTACTCGATTTATCTTTCCCCCAAGTACTTCGGCCAGTGTCATACTCCCATTCCTTCATGAAAACTCTCGTTGATAGCTTTTACCTGCATTCCAAATCATTGTCAGTTATTACTTTGAAACCCTAGTTTTTGCCTTTTTCAAACAAAAAATAATATAATTTTTGTGGTGTGTGTGCACTAAATGATCTATGGCATAATGTATATTATTATATGTCAGATTCCACATATTAAGCCAAACTTAGTCTTTCGGGTTTCTGGCTTTAACCAAAATTTGGGAGGCCACAGAAATGCCACGAGTCAACCTACAAGCCCAATTCAAGAGTCAAACCAAACTATAAGTATATACCAAAGACAAGCACAAGTGCCTAGCCACTTCACTCTATAATCTCATCAAAATACCTATATAACCATTCATGTATATAAATAACTAAATCTTAACAAGATGCATGTGAAATTTAGTCTATGTGCAAATAAAAAATAAAACGAATGCCAGATGTTGGAGATTGTAGGTGTCAAGCATTGGTTTAGATAACAGATTGGATATCCAACTGCAGGGATTAAGACATTGGGTGTCAAATCAGTAACCCAATGACTGAACACCAATCCATGATGTGGCAATGCAAGCAATCTACACAAAGACGTTTCCAGTTTTATCTTGGTTCTATGCTTGGCAGATGTCCGACCTTCTTCTTCATGACATTAGTTCTCTAGAGGCGACTCATGGTGATTGCAAAAATTCTATTACAAGAATCTCGTCAGAATGAAAATGGTTTTGACTTCTATAGATGAACAATTCCATGAAATTCATAATTAATTTTAAGAATAAGTAATAAAGAAGCCACAGAGCTTATGATTAAAAGAACTGAAGGAGGATAGGAAATACAGAATCAAGAAGTTGAATTTTCCATACAATGATAGTATGTGGATAGTTGACATAATGAGTTTCATCGTGGCCATAGGCAACAAAATGTTGGCTTCCAACAGAGAGAAGATAACCTGGATCATGTGTGAAATTTTTATGTGCCTGATCTGAACGTTGTTATTTAGGCAGTTCTGTCTTGTATGCTAGTGGTCATATAACTGCTATCATGCTAAATTCTGGAAATGGTGTTAGTCACACAGTGTCAATTTATGAAAGATACACACTGCCTCATGTTATTCTTAGGTTAAATCATGCATGGCGAGATTTTACAGATGCGTTAATAAACATCTAGCCATGAGAGAAACCACGGGTTAATTAACAATTTTTCAAATCGACAGGTCAGATCATATGTAGGCATATCATATGTTGGGATCTTTAAGATTGCACTACTTTGATACATGTAGTTCTTCTCAAGGAACCAGGTGTATCTGTAAACCGTGTTGTGTGAAATCCAGATGACACTCTGTTTGGAGTTGTCTATTCAAAGAACATAGTTCATACCTATACCTACAATGGTGGTGGAGATGTTCAACAACACTTGGAGGTTGATGTGCATGTTGGAGAACCTACTCATGATACAGAAGACCCAAAGGAGAAAAATTGAAGATCAGAAAGATGGAAGGAAACAAATGTTTGCAATTTTGGAAGCTAAATCGAAAGCAAAGCTTTCGGTGGCTTACAGGCTCAAATTTTACCTCTTTCAGCCACCGAAAGCACTAACAAGGCAGAAAGCTAATGTTTTTGCATAGATCAAAGTTTTTCTTGCTCAAAGGACTAAAAAATGGTTCCAATCATTGGAGGATAGTTAATGACATCTTTATCAAGTGTTGGTTTCAGTTTTGAAGATGTTTCAGATGAGCAGAAAGGATAAGCAACGGTTAGCTATTGACAAGGAGATAAGATTGTTGAAGGCCAACAGGTGTCAAGCTTGAATCCTCCCATATCATATGAGATCCAGCAGCCTCAGAAGGCTTACTACACCTACCCATAATCTGAAGACGTAAAGATTAGTTGAGAAGTTTAATTGATCTAGTTTACTTAGGCCAATATTTGATTTTCTATATTTGACAAGATTTGATCCAGTAATCTAGGATCTGAAAAATGTTTTGTAAAAGGCTATAAAGCTGAAAAATTTTGATGAACAGAGGGGTTCGACTTTGAGTTCAGATACACTTCTATTGTAATATAGACCCTTTCTAATATAGCCAGGCTTACAAGCTTCTTTCATTGGTGTTATCAGACCTTCTCTTTCTTCTCTGTTTTCATGCTTATGAGTGAATGAAATTCTCTGTCTATGCTTATATAATCCATAGGTGACTGTCATCTCACCATCTAATTGTTAGGCAAAGGATCATAGGTGATTATACTAGTTTCTTAGACCCATCATAATTATTGTTTTATATAATGTGTGATCTAGTTTAGTGATTAGTTATGTTCTACTTGATATATTATTCTGTTTGAATTCATCTCTTGAAGGCCTTGTGTTGTTTGATATCCCTAGACAGCCTTGAACACACAGTACAGTTAGTTATATATTCATCTTGATCTGACCCCTTACCCATAATTGAGTTAATTATTGAGAAAATAGTTACAAAAAGATTAAGTTACCAGGCATCTCTGATATACAGCCTAGGAGAGTTTCCTGGAGTGATAACAAATTGGCGTCGTTGTTGGGGAGAAGAGACTGAAGCTCAACTTCCCTGGGAGAACGACATAGATTTGTTTCTTGATGGCAAACAAGAGATAGACATTAGAATCGACTATAATCATTTGCCTAGTGACTCCACGTTCAAGACTCCATTGGGGAGGATCCAACTGATAGAAGATGATGAGGTTGAATTCAAAATCCAGGTATCGTTTCATTAGTTTACTGTACGAACTACTGTTATTATTTATCAACTCCTTTATACTTTTCCCTTCACATGTTAAAAGAATTATCCTTTTTTTTGTATACTCTGAAGATTATCAACCATCTTTTATAAGTCCATATTTAGAATAGGATATCTTGTAGCATCCTTATGTTGTTGATGTTGATCCTATTTATTTCCCTCAGCCTGTCCATAAAGATGAGCTTTGCATACAAATATCTCTTGAAACTGATCAGCCTTGTAACCACGAGAATGATGAATTTGAATCTAAATCATCTCAAATTTCATTACTTTCACCTATTTCTCCTGAACCTTGTCATCATCTCGTTAAACCTTGTTTTCAGCCCACAAAATTTCAGTCTAAGATTAGACAAAGGGTGTTTAAACCTCTCAAGCTACCAGATCATCTTCATCCTTATCCTCCATATTTTGTTGAGTACCTTCCTCACTTTACCGGAGAGAGTCATGTTTCAGCTGAAAAACATTTGGAGGCTTTTGAAAATTTTATTGATAATTTGGAAATTGTTCATGAAGACATTGTTATGAGATTATTTTCTAAATCTCTAACCAGAGAGGCTGCTTTATGGTTTAGACTTTTGGAACCTAGTTCAATAGATTCATGGACTAATTTCTATTATGTTTTTTCAAAACATTGGGGTGAGAATAAATGTCTTGATCAGTACCTTGATGATTTTTGTACTTTGAAGAGAGAGAAGGAAGAATCTTTGACTATTTTCAACACAAGGTTCTATAGGACATATTATGACATCCCATTGGAGATTCAACCTACTGAGATTGCTGCCATGATATACTATCTTATGGCTCAACATAATGAACTTGTCCTTCTCCTTCTAGAAAGGAAGTCTTCATCGTTATGGAACTTGTTTGAAGACACTCAAGAGGTGGAGGAGAAAATCTGGGCTAGCAATAAGATTCAAGAGCAGGCATATTTTGAAGATCTGCATGCATAGGATGAGCATCAAGAGGACTATGAGTATACTCTAGAGTTGCAACAAAAAGACAGTGAGTATGAAGCAGATCTAAGACAACAACAAGAATGGAAACATAGTTCATATTTTAAGCAGGAAGGTTATGACTATGAGGCAGTTTTGGAATAGCAGCAAGCAGGTAAATTTATTTCAGGTTGTGAATCAGATTTTTCAATATTTGCAGAATGCCTTAAAAACAAATATGAGCCTAAAGTCTATAAGCAGTTTGAAATCCAAGTGGATCCTATGATAACTGATGATTTCATGAACAATTATATATTTTCTGTTGATTTTTATTCACATGACTTAAACATTGATGTATCATCATCTTCTAAGCACTTTTCTGAAGAGAAAATTATTATGATTGATAAAAAAGATCTCATTTCAAGGGAACAAAAGGATGAATAGTCTCCTAGCTTAGAAACAGTCATGGCTGAGAAAGAGTTCTCCGTGGATCAACATTTTTCTAATCTTGGCTTCAAAGACTCGGTGGCAGTATTCATGGAGTTATACTTTTTAGAGGGCTTGAAAGTTTCAAATTTCTTCATCTCGCCCATGTTTTTCCGGCGAGTATGATTTCTGAAAAGAGTTCTTATTACGATTGTTACTTTCCATACATCATTTATTGATCAGTGATAAAGATGATATTTCTTCAGTATTAAAATTGCTTGGATGATTGTTATGGAAATCAACCTTTACCTAACCCGAATGCAGACCCGGTTAGAGTAAGAGTAGGCGAATAAGCTTGTTTTACGAGCAAGTAGTCATTTTCGGTTAATTGATTTCATGAATAAGAAAAGCAGGCTACAGGAAGACTACAGGTTCACAAAATATCAATTTTAAAGGCCAGATGATTCCATGCCCAATGATAAAGGCCAGATGACTCCATGCCCAATGGTAAAGGCGACTGGAACTACTAGGTTCTTGGAAACCTCACAGGGAGGTCCCCATCCCAGTTGGAGCCAGATGTTAGCGATAAAAAATAATGGTATTTTTTGAGAATGACCTCATTACTTGCTACTTGATTTATCTTTCCCCCAAGTACTTCTGCTAGTGTCATACTCCCATTTCTTCATGAAAACCCTCATTGATATCTTTTACCTGCATTCCAAATCATTGTTAGTTATTACTTGAAACCCTAGTTTTTTCCTTTTTCAAACAAAAAATAATATAATTTTTGTGGTGTGTTTGCACTAAATGATCTATGGCCTAATCTATATTATTATATGCCAGATTCCACATATTAAGCCAAACCTAGTCTTTCGAGTTTCTGGCTTTAACCAAAATTTGGGAGGCCACAAAAATGCCACGAGTCAACCTACAAGACCAATTCAAGAGTCAAACCAAACTACAAGTATATACCAAATAAAAGCACAAGCACCAGCCACTTCACTCTATAATCTCATCGAAATACCTTTATAACCATTCATGTATATAAATAACTAAATCTTCACAAGATGCATGTGAAATTTAGTCTATGTGCAAATAAAAAATAAAACGAATGCCAGATGTTGGAGATTGCAGGTGTCAAGCGTTGGTTTAGATAACAGATTGGATATCCAACTGCAAGGATTAAGACATTGGGTGTCAAATCAGTAACCTAATGATTGAACACCAATCCATGACATGGCAATGCAAGCAATCTGCACAAAGACGTTTCCAGTTTTATCTCAGTTTCTATGTTTGGCAGGTGTCCAACCTTCTTCTTCATGACATTAGTTCTCTAGAGGCGACTCATGGTGATTGCAAAAAGTCTATTACAAGCAGCTCATCAAAATGAAAATGGTTTTGACTGCTATAGATGAACAATTCCATGAAATTCATAATTAATTTTAAGAATAAGTAATAAAGAAGCCACAAAGCTTATGATTAAAAGAATTGAAGGAGGATAGGAAATCTAGAATCAAGAAGTTGAATTTGCAATACAATGACAATCTGTGGATAGTTGACATAATGAGTTTCATCATGGCCACAGGAAACAAAATGTTGGCTTCCAACAGAGAGAAGATAACCTGGATCATGTGTGATATTTTTATGTGCCCGATTTGAATGTTGTTATTTAGGTAGTTTGGTCTTGTACTCTAGTGGTCATATAACTGCTACCATGCTAAATTAAGGAAATGGTGTTAGTCACACAGTGTCAATTTATGAAAGATACACCCCGCCTCGTGTTAATCTTAGGTTAAATCGTGCATGGTGAGATTTTACAGATGCATTAATAAACATCTAGCCACGAGAGAAGCCACAGGTTAATTAAAAGTTTTTCAAATCAACAGGTTAGATCATATGTTGGCATATCATATGTTGGGATATTGAAGATTTCACTACTTTGATACAGGTAGTTCTTCTCAAGGAACCTGGTGTATGTGTAAACCATGTTGTGTGAAATCCAGATGACACTTTGTTTGGAGTTGTATATTCAAAGAACATAGTTCATACCTATACCTACAATGGTGGTGGAGATGTTCGACAACACTTGGAGGTTGATTCAAATGTTGGAGAACCTTCTCAGGATGTATAAGACCCAAAGGAGCAGAATTGAAGATCAAAAATATGGAAGGAAACAGATGTTTTCAATTTTGGAAGCTAAATTGAAAGCAAAGCTTTCGGTGGCTTACAGGCTCGGATTTCGCCTCTTTCAGCCACTGAAAGCACTGACAAGGCAGAAAGATAATGTTTTTGCACAGATCAAATTTTTTCTTGCTCAAAGGACTCAAAAATGGTTCCAATCGTTGGAGGATAATTAATGACATCTTTATCAAGTGTTGGTTTCAGTTTTGAAGATGTTTCAGATGAGCAGAAAGGATAAGCAACGGTTAGGTATTGACAAGGAGATAATATTGTTGAAGGCCAACAGGTGTCAAGATCGAATCCTCCCATATCATACGAGATCCAACAACCTCGAAAGGCTTACTACACTTGCCCAGAATCTGAAGATGTAAAGAGCAGTTGAGAAGTTTAATTGATCTAGTTTACTTAGGCCAATATTTAATTTTCTATATTTGGCAATATTTGATCTAGTAATCTAGGATCTGAAAATTGTTTTGTAAAAGGCTATAAAGCCAAAAAATTTCGATGAAAAAAGGGGTTCGACATTGAGTTCATCTTCACTGCTACTGTAATAGAGACCCTTTCTAATATATCCAGGCTTACAAGCTTCTTTCATTGGTGTTATCAGACCTTCTCTTTCTTCTCTTTTTTCATGCTTATGAGTGAATGCAATTCTCTGTCTATGCTTATATAATCCATAGGTGACTGTCATCTCACCATTTGATTGTTAAGAGAAGGATCATAGGTGATTATACTAGTTTCTTAGACCCATCATACTTATTGTTTTATATAACGTGTGATCTGGTTTAGTGATTAGTTATGTTCTACTTGATATATTATTCTATCTGATTTCATCTCTTGAAGGCCTTGTGTTGTTTGATATCCCTAGACAGTCTTGAACACATAGTCCATTTAGTTAGATATTCATCTTGATCTGACCCCTTACCCATAATTGAGTTAATTATTGAGAAAATAGTTACAAAAAGATTAAGTTACCAGGCATCTCTGATATACAACCTAGGAGAGTTTCCTGGAGTGATAATAGGATCAATATGGCACATTCAAAGTATGCCTAGGGATATACTTATCAAGTTTCAGATGATATATTGTAAACCAACAACATCACCATTTCGTTTCAGAGTCAATCTTGAGGATGGTGGTACTACACCTTTGGTGGATATTACTTGGTATAGATATTTCATTGGGAGTTTTCTATGCCTCACTCATACTTGTCTTTACCTCTCTTATAAAGTTGGATTAGTTTCCAAGTAAATGCAGACACCTCATGAGTTACATTGGAAATTTTCTAAGAGAATTCTGCTTGCATGAAATATTTGATCACCTCAACTACCACTACTTGCAACAACTTAGCAAGTAGGGTATGGTGAAAGGTTTGTCAGACATATAGGGATGATTTTAAGGATGGAAATTTATTTTAAAATGTAGAAACCTTGGCGAATCTTACTAATCCTTCATATGCCAAATATAAATTTTTAGCGATATTTTTGTAAAAATAATCAAAATTTTAATGATTTTATTTAGTTTTTATAAAATTTTGGCGATTTTTAAGGTAAAATAATTTTATCCTATAGAATTTGGGCGAATCAATTTTAAAATAACGAATCTCGTTTTTGGAAAAACCATGGAAAATTAGCCCATGAGCGCAATTTAGCCCCTAAAATCATCCATGCAGACACATAATTTATAGATGGAGTTTTTTATGGATTCATTCTTTGCAAGCATCCAAAAGATAAATTTGAGAAGTGGAAAGCATGGAGGGCCTCTTCTACCTTGGAGATTATTTATAGTGACATCATGGGCACATTCCCTCACCCATCCATGAGCAGGGATACATATTTTTTGAATTTTAGTGATGATTGGTGAAGGTACACATGGATGTATTTTCTCAAGAAAAAATCTCAAGTGTTTGAGTATCTCAAATAATTAAAAGACATTGCAGAGAAGAAGTTTGGGAAGGTGTTCAATATCCTGCAAATAAATAATGGGAGGGAGTATGTGAATAAGGATTTCCAAAATCTTTCAATTGAAGCAGGTATTGAGTTGCAAAATATAGTTCCATATATTCCACAAACAAATGGTGTTGTTGAGTGGAATGATAAATCTTTGAAGGATATGGATAACTGCATGTTGTTGGACTATTCAACAATACTAAGAGAGGGGGGCTGAATCAGTATTGAACAGATTTAACACATTTTTCTTGTTTACCACTTTGATTGATTAGTACATAATTAATCATAATTAATGCATATAATCAACCATATCAATAGATATCAACAAAAGGACACAATAAATAAAGCTTTAACATGGAAACCCAAATGGGGAAAAACTACAAAACTTAAAAAACAAATTGTAGGCAGTACCAACCTACGTTTATAATGCTTGTAGGCACCAACCTGTAGGAAACACCAATATCCTTGACTAAGCACCAATTCAACAATATTTATAGGAACCAACATGTTAATAATATGAGGACATCAATCCTCTCCCTTGCACCACCATAACACCCTAAAGTAACTATGATTATGATTTATCTTCCTTGCATTTTATGATGTCTTCTACCTCATAAACCTAGACCTTATATTCACATGATATATTCCTCCCACACACTAATCCACTACCTGAGATTATTATCTTCCCTTAAATTTTGGAATCCACGGACCCATGAGCATTAGAGGTCCTCCTACTCATACATATTGTTCTTATTTCAGTTATGCAGCTTTAGAGATCGTATTTGTCTCCCATCCTTTTTGCACACTCACACTTCATAGCCTCAGAGCTCACATCTCACTCTCCCAATCCATATATTTCACTCGATTAGGGCATGAATATTTATAAAGTTCATGCACTCAATCATTTTTCCACATACAAAATGACCTCATTAAGTTGGCTCCATATATCCATTAAATTAGGATATAGAAGTCCTTAAAAACACCTTCATGAAATATGGTGTTGGTTTTCTTTTGTTTCTCATAATATATTTACTAGACCTCAACACTTGGCCACCGTTGGATCGTTATCTTAATTGGATCTTGACCACACATTTTTTCTCTATCCACCAAAATATGCAACACCTCCTCATGGATTATAAGTTGTTAGATTAAACCAAGATTAAATTTGCACCATCGATCTACGATCTCATTCCTATTATATTGGGACCATCAACACAAAAAAACATTCAACAAAACCTTGATGCTCAACAATCGTTTGATCTAGTCCTTGAAACGATCATGGCCATTGATCTATTCTCTCCTTTCCACCAGGACCGATGATCGTCGTCGTTGGGAGAAAAAAAAAACATGCAAACCATTTCTACATATCTTCTCTGATGATCCTTTCCAATGGATCTAACAATCCTCGATAATCAAGATCAATGGAATTGATCCTCATTGTCACCTTTATTTAACCGATGGTTATCACCTATCTTCTTCATTTTTTCGTGGGATAGTCAGGTGGGATCCACGACAGGTCTATGGTTGAGATTCTCCTTATTTCCAATTTACAATTAGATCACTCCTCAAAGCTCCTTTTCATTGTTGTTGGTATTTTATTACTGGTAACACGGTCCACTTTGACCATCTCCAATGATCATCATCATTAGGATAGCAAGAGAATGGGTAAAAATTTAGTTTTAATTTCTCTTAAATGATGATATTCCTTGATGGATCCTATGGTCCTCGAAGTTCTTAATCAATAGTTGTCATTGTATTTTTGTCATCGTCATCGTTTGTTGATAGATATAACATTTGAAACTGATGGTTAGGATTTTATTCGATCAAACCTTACAAGGGATCGATGGTTCTTGTTGGCTCACAAAATCACTTGTCATCGTCAAGAGTTTTATACAATTTACATAGTCCACTTTGGTGTTACTTTTCCAACGAATGACTCTACTAGCAACCTAGATCAATGACTGACCAGATTCAAGCTTATGCAGGCCCACACTCAATAGACCCATGAACCAAGATATGACAAGTGTCACTCCTTGGGAAATGATGGATTCCATGCTGGCATCTTCGTCTTCTTGTCTAATATATGTCACATTATGTCTCCATGACATAACCTTTCCTCCATGAAATGGATCATCATGGATCCAACAATTGAGGTAGAATCTCCAATGGATATATGGTTGTCTTTGCACTTGATAATTCTTCATGGAACTCTCGTCATCATCGAAAATTCCTAAGTGGAGTTTGAGTCTCTGATATGGCAACCCCTCACGCTATAATTTTGTCGAAATTCCATTTTTTCATCCACCATCGATCTTATCTTATGATCAATATTGACCGTTGATTTATTGAATATTTCCTTAGCTTTTATCATCATCGGGACCAAAAGGAATTGGATTTTGAGTCACTGATATGGAAATCCATGACAATATAATCTCAATCATCAATTTTATGAAAGATTCTCCATGATAAAATATGAATCGTCCATTCAATCAACGTGTAGAATTCTACACATGCCCAATTCAACTCTAGTTGATTCTGTTATACCCACGTGCAAAAGGATTAATTATTCTATGATTTAGTAACCTCGATCTAGTTCAAATTCGTGGCAAGAATTTGCACACGATCTCCTTCCTCTCTTCGTCCATGGTTTCATGTTACAAGTTATGGTTCGATACTTGGACCTGAATTTTGTGTAGTGTAGATATGAAGTGACTCATCAACACAACAAACAGAAACATTCATGATCTCTATCATATTAACAACAATCTCCCCCTATCATTGACAAATGTCAGTCTACCTTTGACATAAATGACAACATAATTTCAACAAACTCCCCCTTTGTCATTGATGGAAACAACCATACTGGTCTATGGAAGTATCTCCCTATCTCTTTTCTCCCCCCCTTTGACATCAATGGAAAATGGATTTTCTCCCCGTTACATTGTACTTTTCAGAAACCAACAACCTTCTTATTTTTCTACAACTCCCCCTTAGATTTTGTTTTTGCTGAGCTCCCAATAGCTCTCAATTGAAGTCATCATACCTTAAGGAGAGATGGAAATGACTCCCATATTTTTTCTAAGATACACAAATGTATCTTTTGGAAATGGTTTTGTAAATATGTCTTCAATTTGTTCCTTTTTTGGTACATATTCTATCTATAAAACTTGGTTTTCAACATGTTCTCTGAGAAAATGGTACTTGACAAGTATGCGTTTTTTTTTTTTTTTTGTAATTCATGATAGGGTTCTTAGAAATGCTTATTGAACTAGTGTTATCACACAGTATAGAGATTAGTTGTTTATAATCAATATGAATTTCTTGCAAAGTTTGCTTCATTAAAATAATTTGTGTGCAAAAAGTTGTTACTGCAATGTATTCGACTTATGTAGTTGAAAAAGATTGATGATTTCTTTTTTCTTAACCAAGAAACTAGGAAATTGCCTACAAAGAATGAACTTCCACTTGTTATTTCTTGGTCATCTACACATCCTTCCCAATTAGCATCAGTGAATGATTTCAAGGTAAACTATTCACCTTTTGGATAACGCAGTCCATAGTCCAAAGTACCCTTCATATATATAAATATTCTCTTGATTGCATGTACATGCGATTATTTTGGTGCAGATTGAAACCTTGCAAAAATTCCAACTTCCTATATCACATATGGCCTCGAGGTTGTTACATATAGTAAGCTTCCAATAATATACATGTACAATGTTTGATCTTCTTCCATGGATTCATCATTTCTGTTGAGCTTGCATCCTGTGGTCATAGGGGTGTTGATTGGTTTACAATCCTTCATTTTGAACTTCTTGAGCATCTCCTTATTGTATTTCATTTGAGATATGAAGATACCTTTGTTTCCTTAAGATATTTGCAGTCCTAGGAAGAATGATATATCTCCTAACATTGACATATAGAATTCACTTTGCATCTCTTCAACAATTTTTTTGCTTATCTTGTCATCATTCCTTCCAAATATTATATCATCCACATAGACAACAATTATTGTTATTTCTTTGTCCTCCTTTTTGATGTAGATGTTGTTGTCTATAACTCCTCTTCTAAATCCTTGTTGGTGTAAATGTTTTTCTAGTTTGGAGTACCAAGCTCTAGGGGCTTGTTTCAGGCCATAGAGGGCCTTTTTGAGTTTACACACATAATATCCATCTTTTGATAACTGAAATCCTTCAGGTTGTTCAATGTATACTGCTTCCTCTAAATTTCCATTTAGGAATGTTGATTTAACATCCATTTGATAAATTTCAAATTTCTTGTAGCAAGCAAATGAAAAAAACATCTTGATTTATTCCAATCTTGCTACCAGGGAAAACGTTTCTTCAAAATCAAATACTTTAATTTGAGCATATACCTTCCATACCAATATTTCTTTGTTTCTCACTACCTGACCATTTTCATTTTGTTTATTCCTAAAAACCCATTTAGTGCCTATTACATTTTTATCCTTAGGTCCGGGAACAATATCCTAGGTTTGGTTATTATAACTTTGGTCCAATTCATCATTCGTGGAATTGATCCAATGTTTATCTTGGATGGATTCTTCAAATTCATGAGGCTCTATTGTAGATATTAAGGAAAATTTTACTTGATTATTTATTCTTCTCCTTGTTTGAGGTCCTTCACTCCTATCTCCAAGATTTTGATTTCCAAGATTATTCTTTTGTACATACCTTGAAGGAGTTTTTGTGTCATGTCTTTCTGTTTCATCTGCCTCTTATGTTTGTTGATCCTTCATTTCTTGTTTTTTTTACTCTGATACTTCTTCTTCTTGTTGTTCCTCTTCATTTTTTCCTTCTTCTAGATATTCATCTTCATTTATGCATTTTGCTTCTTTTGAAATCTAGTTTGTGAGTTGTGATTTTTCATCATCCACTTTCACATTTGTACCTATTACTATCTTTTTCAACCTTAAATTGTAGCATCTATAGGCTTTACTATTAGATGAGTAATCTAGAAAGATTCCTTCATCCGTTCTAGAGTCAAATTTACCTAAATTCTCTTCATTTCTCTTTATGTAACATTTACTCCCAAATAATTTAAGATAATTAATTATTGCATGTCTACCTTTACACAATTCATATGTTGTTTTATCATGATTTGTTCTAAGAAAACATATGTTTATAATATGAACAATATTATGTATTTCTTCTCTCCAAAACATATATGATAATTTGGAGTCATTTAACATAGTTCTTGCCATTTCTTGCACGATCTTGTTTTTTATTTCTACCACACCATTATATTGTGGTGTCCTAGTTGCTGAAAATTGTCTTTTGATTCCATGAATCTCACATAATTTATCAAATTCATCTGAGGTAAAATCACCTCCATTATGTGATCGAAAGCACTTGATTGTAAGGTCAGTTTCATTTTCCACTAGTTATTTAAACACCTTAAATTTATCAATTTCTTCTTATTTATTCTTTAGAAAGGCAACCCATGTCATTCTAGTGTATTCATATATAAGTAGCATAAAGTAGTGCTCACCTTGCAAGATTTTAGTTTTGGTTGGTCCATAGAGATCAGTATGAATGAGCTCCAAAGGCTTAGAAGTTGAATGCTCCTTTGTTTTGAATGATACTCTGGTCTACTTTCCATGTTGGGAATGTTTGCAAATGTGATTTGAATGTTTTAGAATTAAGGGAAGATCCCTGACAACCTGCTTCATGTTGATTTTTACCAGATTGTCAAAGTTAATGTGTCCCATTCTCTAGTGCCAAAGTTAGTTTTGATCTATTTTTCCCATGAAACTCCTCTCTCCTTTTACTTAATCTAAAATGTATATATTATTAGGAGTTCTGATAGTTGTAGCAACCATTCTACCATATTTTTCACTTCTTATTTCACACTTTTGAGAGTAAAAAAAAAGAGTGTGTCCTTGATCATGTATTTGACTAATAATGAGAAGATTTTGTTTTGTATCTTTAATCAACGATACATATTCTGTTTTGAATTTCTTACTTCCAAGACTGACTATTCCTTTTCCAATTATTTTGGAAGAATTGTCATTTCCGAACATGACATTTCCTCCTTTTGTCTTCTTATGAGTTAGAAATTTGTTCTGATCTCTTGTCATGTTCTTGGAGCATCCATTGTTAATATACCATTGGCTTGTGTTGTTTTGAGCGTGTAGAGCTAGATTTTTCTCTTCTCCTTTTTGTTGATCTAGTTTTTTCATCCATACCCTTGTGTTTGCTTCTTCATTGTTAGTATAATGTTTCTCTTTCATGTTTTGTCCTGTGGATTTCAATATGATTTTGCACTCATGTGCTTTGTGACCAAAGTTATTACATTTGTAACATTCAACATTGGAGTCCATAAGTGGAGAAAAAGAATTATAACTAATGCCCGCAAATTGTTGAGATATTTTGTTGCGTATATATTCATTCCTAGTAGTATTGTATATATCTCTACTTCTCAGATAGTTTTTTTTTTACGAAAACGGTTATGTTGCATTAAGCGGCATTCTGGCCAGCCAGAATAAAAAAGTTACAAATCTGAAGAAGATTGGTGACCTCTAACAGTGTTGCCAACCTTCTTGTGAATGTCTTGGGAGACCAATCCCCTCTGCTCCTTGAGCTATTTTGGTGATATGACAAAGATTTCGTACATGAGTAAATTCTCACAAACTGTGAACATAGCAAAAGACAGAAGCAAAGCATTATACCAAGGGGGATGAAGTTTTCCCCTTAATGTAGGGGTCCAGCTTTTTCTGAGAACCTAAAGAAATGTTGGAGGCTGCCTCCTTTTCTCTGCACGCTTTGTTGGTCCTTCGCCCTCGGGTTAGAGGTGGGGACGGGGATGAATTGTCTTCAGGTTCAGAATTTCCCCCAGAGCCGCTAGAGGGGACTGTAACAACTAGGCCTGCATGGGTAGAGGGCTCCAGATCTGAAGCCCGAACTTCTCTCGCTGCTACTGAATCTGGGGGGGTGGATTCTGTAAGGCTTTCGTCTGCTGGAGGATCTTCCTTGACTGTTGTTACTTCTGGTTCTGGGGCTTCATCTTCCTTTAGCACATCAAAACTGTTTTTATTTTCTAGAGTTGCCTCTGCTCAATAAGTGGCCTTGGGGGCCTGGACTTGTGGATCCTTTCGCTTTGACTGCCTTCGTCGGTTAGATACGGGCTGAAAATCATCTGCTTTGACTGGTCCCAGTTCTTCAGAGGCTTTGGGGAAGTTCCTTGCGAAGTGATCGTAAGCATGGCACCAGAGACACTTAAAAGGAATCTGCTCGTAGTCCAGCTCTTGGATATGGCACCATTCCCCCATGGAGAGCTTAATGGCTTCTGGAAGACCTTTCTCGAGGTTAACCTCAACACAAATGCGAGCGCAGTTATACTGGTCCCCTTTCGGCTCCGCGTTGTCCAGGAAACGCCCAAGCTTATTCCCAATGTCCTCCAGAGAACTTGTCCCCCAGAGATGCAAGGGAAGGTGAGGCAGCCTAACCCAAACAGGAGCTGTGGTGATCTCGACTTCGGGGTTGAAGTCAATAGTCCAGGGGGCTAAGAAGAGTCCTCTCGACCCCATGAAATAGGGTCCAGATATGAAAAATAGGTCACAGTCTTCTTTGGTCAAGAAACTGAAGACAAAAAAACCCCTGCCTACTGCGAACAGAGAAGTTGTTCCCTTTATCAACGATTTCCAACGATCATCCATCCATGCCTCCACCGTTTTGGGGCTAGGCCATAACCCCGTAAACTTTCCGATGAGGGATTTTTCTACTAGAAGGAGGGCAAGAGAGCAAGGCTTCTCTGGAGATAGTTCTAGAGAAGGGATCTCCTCCATCTTCTTAACAAACTTAGACGAGAGAGAAGGCTTGGATTTGGGTCCTGCCGAGCGAACTAACGCTTTGAATTCTTCCAAAGGGTCTTTGCCCCTCTCGGCAATCGGATCTGGGGCCATCGTAGCCGACCTCCAGCAACAAGAAGACAACCCGCATGCAAAAATGCGTATCCCCCTGACCGGCTGCTGTGAGAGGCCAAGACCACGCGCTGAAACACCGAGTCCACGCTCTAAAACACCGATCCGTTGTTACTCAGGCCGCGCAGGAGGAGACGATTCGCAACTTTGTATGCACAGGGCGTCGAAAAGGGGGTCGCGACCTTCAGATCTTCAAACACCGCCCTTGAGCCAGATCCGTGTGCTGGCATCGAGGGCATCCAAACAAATATCTGGAGCAGCAATTCGAGGTGCCGTTCAAGCTAAGCCTGGCCGCCGAGAGGGCCGAGGCTTCCTGTGCGCGTGGCTAGGGTTCCCATCGCTTTCAAAAAAAAAAAATCTACTTCTCAGATAGTTATATCTTGTACTGGCCTTGCAATTAATGGCTTTATGCCCTAAATTATGACAATAGAAATAGTAACCAAGAAAAAAAAATTGTTACCTTATTGTAGGATGTCTTCTTGGTGGAGCATTTATGTTGCAAAACCTTTGAGATGTTATGTTCCTCATATAATCATCCTTAGCATCATTTCTTGTGGTCGGAGGTCTTCTGTATTGATCTGGATTTTTTTCGGCACGAAATGAGAGCAGAGACATAACACAAAAATATTCAGAGATATTGCAAGAGAGACAAAAATATAACATAGATATAGTGGAAATAAAACAAGAGTCACAGATATATAGTAATACACAATTTCTATTAACGAAATAAATGTACAAAGACTATAAAATACATAGTGAAAGACTTGCTAGAATGGTGGTAGCTTATCTCTGAGAAGAGATGTGATGGCTACTCACATCCGTGAGAAGATGATTATTATAATGAGGCTCTAAGGGCCTTTTTTAACACAAGGAGATCCAAAACCCTAACCCCGGAAGATGAAAATCCAAAAGGTTTGCGGGCCCCGATGGGGGTAGTTGATATGTCAACTTCCCAGGGGTGTAACTTTTGCATACGATCTCTGTGTAGGGCGCACGATAGCTCGCTGGAAATATCTATCCGAGAACTACAACTTTTGGGTGAGAAAAATCGATCTACAATCCATGATGCTCCTCATTTTCTCAAAAAACATTGTTTAGGGCCTCAAAATGGCCCCGGAAGTTAAAAACTGCTAAAAATAGTAAATTACCAAAATTGCTAGAAACATGTGTTGGGCCAGTTGGAGGTGGGTGGCCACCGATATCCACCTAGATCAATACTCCCTCCTTAGGAATCAATGGTCTCCATTGCTTTGAGTTCCCAGGGGAGAGGGGAAAGTGATTTCTGAATCTGAATCTTGGCGAGTTGCTTGCCTTGTTGGAACCATCGCGCTACTTGGTTTGTTGAAGGTCGTCACGAACCTGTGGCTGGAAGGGTTGGACTTTTTTAACTAGTTTGGATACATGAGATGACTGTGTGCATAAGGAATCTTTGCATTTTGCTACAATCTTGTTGACCTGCTTTTGTTGGATAGAAGGTGCTTGGGCCAAAGTTGTGGTGGTTGCAGTATCCTTCTATTCACCTTTTGAACAGATTGTGAAGAAGCTGAATTTTGTAGTATGCACTGTTTAGGTGGGGCAGTAGTTGGAAATACCTCTGGTATCCTGTAGAGATGACTCTCCAGAGTAACAATGACACTATGGGGTCGAGACTCATAGATAGCATGGCGTTTCCACATATATGGTTGGCCCAAGAGAACATCACAGACATCCAGTGCAACAACATCACATAATACCTCATCCCTGAAGGGTTGGATGTTGTATGAAAATCGAAATTGTTGGATGACATGAAGATCTCGTCCTTGGAGAAGCCACCCAATGTTGTATGGTTGTGGGTGTGGTGTTGTCTGTTAACTACCAAAAACGCACCAGCATTTTTGAAGGAAATATGCCTAATCTTGTAGGGAAATGTTGACTATCTTCCCTAGCTCCAAATCCAAATCTGATTGTACCATTGGAAAGCCTACGATCTGTATATGCCGATTGACTATTGGAACGTGCGAAACGGATATTCCATGGCTGAGAAAATTGATTTTTCCCAAAGGCAGTTTTTTCTGAAAATTCTGACTTTCGGTGGTTAAATTACCCAGGAACTGTTCCAGTCAACCACCGAAAGCCTGTTTTAACCAGAATTTTTCAAAATTTCACCCATATCAGGAATTTTTGAAGTATAATGAGATGAAACCTCTTGGAATAAACATGTGGTGAATTATCAAGTCCAGCACAACAGTTAGTTTTGACAAATGGTGGAGAAAGAAGGTTTTTCAAAGGTTTTTGATGTCTTTAACAAAGGCAGAAAATCAGGACACCTTGCCACATCAGCCAGCTCGACTTGGTCTCCATGGGAGAAGGATCTTTTAGCCTTGGAAGTTTGCTCTACACTGCACCAACAGTCAACAAAGGAAAATCAGGGATTGACCTCCTTTTGAGGAAGTATCCCACTTCTTTTGCAACATATTTTTACTTACTATTTTTAGTTGATTTGATCCATGTTTTCAGGATCTAAAAACTGTT
>ML781653.1:628203-650344 GCA_009831015.1 Picea engelmannii | reverse complement strand
ATTAATCAATCCTTGAGAGCACTGTCTATTTGTTTATCATTTTCACGTTTGAATGCCATAAGCTGTATTGAGTTGTCCCATTGATCCACCTTTTAAAAATACAAAAACATTCATTTCTTAAGTTACCAAGCACCTTTGGTCTGGAACCACAAAGGGTTTATTGGAGTGATAACATTGTCGATAATCCCAACTGTTTGATGACCTCTGTTGAGATGAGGTTCTTCTGGCTTTTTCTATCAACAATAAATGTAGTGGGGTCCCCTTCACCCACATCTATGAATGAAAAAGGTGCTCCCCCTCTTCTGGATCTGTTGGTTCTTCTGGTTGAATTGTTGCGGTCACGAAAATAGTAGTGGGGTCTACGTCATTGATCTATATTTTACCAATATTTTCATAATCAGATTCTTAATTAGGGTTTGGTTCCTTGTCTTTGATCTCAGCCACCAATGACTATTTTGAGTGAAATTCATCGGTGTTGTGCCAGGAGATTTTTTGGAAATCACACCATTTTTCAGTGTCATTCTTTGTCTTCCCGTGGCCTTTCTTTTCTTGTGTCTTGGACTGGTTTTCGGGAGACTGTTTGTTAGGGCTGTATTTTTCATACTTTGACTGTTGCAGATTTGTAGACCCGAATTCTCATTTGTTCTGGTGCTTAAATTTCTGCTCAATTTTAACAGCATATCAATGAGCAACATTGAGTGATGAGATGTCTAGAAAATCCATTTTAGTCTGGATGTATCTATGTAGAGCCCCACGGTATTTCAGAACCAAATGTCGTTCAGAGTCTTTGATACCCAGCTTGGTGCGCAAGGTATGGAAGGTATTGGTGAACTCCTTAACTGCTTGGACCCTCTCTTGTCGCAGTGTGGTCCATCTCATGTACTGGTCCTCATAGTTGCCAACAAGGTAGTACTATTCCTTTACTGCATCCACAAAAAAAATCCCAAGTGGGATCGACCCCATATATTCCAGACTACTCTGTGGAACTCTTCTCCAAGTAAGTTTCCCACCAATGTTTTACATGCAGGAGAGCCTTAAGGAGTGCGAAGGTGATCTTTTCCTTGTCGGAAAAATTATGAACAGAGAAATAACTTTCTAGCAGATTTAACCATTTATCTAGGGCATCTGCATCTATTTGACCTTCAAATACGGGAATGTCAAAATTAACCTGTACCTTGAAAGGCGATGTGCCTCCAAAGTGGTTTCTTGATGAAGATGCACCTGATGCTATCGAGAGGCATTGAAGGATGTGGGAAAAATTCTCCATCATTTCGTCCCTCTGTCACATAAGAGCTTGCTCAAGCAACAGACTGATAGGATCACCTACTCTGTCATTTTTATTTTCTTTCTCCATTGAGGGTTTCTTGGGTGTGCGAGAGAGATTGTCCTCAAGAGAGACAAGATTGAGACCCAACTTTCTGTACTCAGACCTTGTCAGGGACATGCACTGAAAATGATCAAGAACAACCTGCTCTGATACCACTGATCTGAATTATTTTCGGCACGAAATGAGAGTGGAGATATAAAACATAAATATTCAGATATATTGCAAGAGAGACAACAATATAACAGAGATGCAACAAAAATAAAACAAGATTCATAGATATATAGTAATACACGATTTCTATTAATGAAATAAATGTACAGAGACTGTAAAATATAGAGTGAAAGACTCGCTAGAATGGTGGTAGCTTATCTCTGAGAAGAGATGTAATGGCTACTCGCATCCGTGAGAATATTATTATTACAATGAGGCTCTAAGGGCATTGTTTAACATAAGGAGAATCCAAAACCCTAACCCTTGAAGATGAAAATCCAAAAGGTTTGTGGGCCTCGATGGGGGTAGTTGATACGTCAACTTCCCAGGGGCGTAACTTTTGCATACGATCTATGTTTGGGGAACACGATAGCTTGTTGGAAAGATATATCTGAGAGGTACAACGTTTGGGTGAGAAACATCAATCTAGGAACCATGTTGCTCCCCATTTTCTCAAAAAACATCGTTTAGGGCCTCAAAATGGCCCCAGAAGTTAAAAACTGCTAAAAATAGTAAATTACCAAAATTGCCAAAAACATGTTTTGGGCCAGTTGGAGAAGGTGGGTGGCCACTGATATCCACCTGGATCATGTATGGAGCACCTTTTTCAAATTCAACTTTTTTATGGAGAGGAGTGATCTTCTATAGATATTCTTTTTTTTGTTTGTTATATGCTTTAATTTTTATAGCGTTTCCACCAAGATTAGAAATCCTAAGCACATTTGCATAGATTTGAGTCTTCTCCCCTTTCTGTAGCATCTCAGAATCAATATTTTTCTAACTATTGTTATAGCCGAGATCAATTCTATCAAAAGCTGACCTTTGGACATTTAAAATGTCTTTTAGGACTGCTAAGCTCTTTCCAAACCTGAGATTTGTGTTCAATTCTGCGATTGTCTTATATAATTATTTTCTTAGGAAAACAATTTTAAGCTCTCTTTTATGGAATATATCCTTAATTTCTTTGAGTTTATTTGCCAATATTTATTCAATTCTTTTTTCTTCATCTAATCGTATTTTTAGACCAATAGTCTTAGTTTCATTATTTGGTTCATGATATTCTCCTTTTGATATCCTTAATGTGAGAGACTCAGTTTTCTTTCTTAGTTTTTCCAATTCACTTAGAGAAAAAACCAGTTCACCTTCAAGATTAATCTCTCCTTCCTCATCAGGGTCTTCATGGTTTGAGGTTTCGTCATCAGATAATATATTGATGGCCATGAATAAAACATATTCTGGGCTATTGTCTTCTTCGTCAGAGGAGCTTCCTTCGTCATTTACATACATATTTTTATTTTTCCTATAGTTCTTCCCTTTCTCTTTTTTTTTTTTCTTACATAGTGAACTTTGTTATTCTTAAAATTAGAGTCCCTTTTGAATGGACACTTAGAAGAAACATTTCCTACTCTACCACAATAAAACACTTGAAAGGGAGCTTACCTTTATATTTTCCAGTTCCTTTCTTGAGACTCGTGATGAAGTTTGCTTCTTTTGCATATGATTCCTCTTCAGAGGAGTCATATGTTTAGTGTCCTTTTGAGATTTTCCCTTTTGATACTTTGAATGTTGCATCATTTTTTTACACAGTTCTCATTTCAGAGGTTTTAAGGATTCCATGTAATTCATCCATTGTTAGACTATCTAAGTCTTTCATTTCTTCAATGGAAAATATCTTGGGATCAAATCTTGATGGAAGTGTCCTGAGAACCTTTTATATAACAAGTTTTTCATCCATGGTTTCCCGCAGTCCTTTGATAGTGTTAACGATCTCATCCACAAAAATAAAGTAGGTTGTTATATCTTCTTCTTCTTTCATTTTTAGGTTTTCAAATTCCCCCCTATGAGTTTGTAGTTTTTCCTTCTTGAATTTAACATTCCCTTCATATGTATTATGTAACTTGTCCCAAATTTCCTTTTCTGATCCACAGTGTATGACTTTTGTAAACTCTAAACTTGATAATCCTTCCAGAATAACATTCATGGATTTGCAGTTATTTTCACTAAACCTTTTAGTAGCTACATCATAGTTGGATTTCAGGGGAGGTGCAACCATTTTTGACTGACTGTTAGACATCATATCCCAGTGACTATAGGTATACTCTCATTTTGATGCTCCAAAATGCATAATTTGATCCATCAAAGAATGGAGACTTGCTTTTGGAAGATCTTTCCTGGTTGTCCATGTGTGCCATAGATATCTACCTTCCAGTAGTTAGAATGTTTCTAAAGGAAACCGCTCTGATACTAATTGTTGGACTAGTCAAAATACTAAGAGGGGGGATGAGTTAGTGTTGGACAAATTTAACACTTTTTTATTGTTTACCACTTTGACTGATCATTACATAATTAATCATAAGTAATTCATATAATCAACCATATCAATAGAGATCAACACAAAGAAACAATACACAAAGGTTTAATATGGAAGCCCAAATGGGATAAAACATCAATTCGTTTTTTTTTTAAATCTTGTAGGAACCAACCTACAATTATAATGCTTGTAGGCACCAACCTACAGGAAACACCAATCTCCTTTACTGAGCACCAACTCAATAATAATGTTTGTAGTAACAAACCTATAGGAGACACCAATATCCTTGTCTAAACACCAACTCAACAATATTTGTAAGCACCAACCTATTAAGAAGATGAGGACACCAATCCTCTCTCTTGCACGACCCTGCCACCCTAAAGTAAATATGATTCTGATTTATTTTCCTTGCATTTTATGATGTATTATACCTACGAACCTCGATGATTATCTTCAAATGATCCAATCCTCCCACATGTTGATCCACTCTTTGTTATGATAATATTTCATTCACTTATGAAATCCTCGGACTTGTGAGCATCATAGATCCTCTTACTCACACATACTATTACTCTTTCAATTCTGCAGCTTCATAGCTCCTCTCTCTCTCTCTCCCATCCTTTTTCGCACACTCACACTTCATAGCCTCAGAGATCACATCTCACTCTCCCAATCCATACATTTCAATAGATTAGGGAATGAATATTTATACAACTCGTGTACTCAATCATTTGTCTGCATACAAAATGTTATCATCAATTTGACTCCATATATCCATTAAATCAGGCTATAAAAGTCCTTCAAAACACCTCCATGAAATCTGGTCTTGGTTTCCTTTTGTTGCTTGCAATATTTTCACTAGACCTCAACACTCAACCACCAGTGGATTATTATCTTGATTGGATATTAACCGTGAATTTGTTCTCTATCCACCAAAATACACAGAAAATACTCATGTCTTGGAAGCCATTATATTGAACTAATATTAAAAGTAGACTGTCAATCTGTGATATCATTCCTCTTATATCGAGACCATCGGAGAAACAAAACACTCGAAAACACCTTGATTCTTAGCAGTCGTTCGATCTAGTCCTTGAAATGATCATGATTGTTGATCTATTCTCTCCTTTCCACTAGGGCTGAAGATCATCGTCGTCAGGACAAAAAAAAAACCACAGGAAAACCATTTTGACAAATCTTCTTCGATGATTTGTTCCAATGGATCTAACGGTCCTTAGTAGGAAGGATCAACAGAACTAATCCTCATTGTCACCTTTAGTTAACTAGTGGTTATCACATATCTTCTTCATTTGTTTGAGGGATAGTCAGGTGGGATCCACGACAGATCTACGATTGATATTCTCTGTCTTTCCAATCTATGGTCTATATCACTCAAATCTCCTTTTCATCATTGTTGATTTTTTATCACTAGTAGGTAACATGGTCCACTTTGACCATCGTCGATGATCATTATCGTCAAGGAAACAAGAATTTGGGTAAAAACTTAGTTTTGATGAATCTTCACCTAGGATATGACCTGATAGATCCTACGGCCCTCAAAATTCTTAATCAATGGTTGTCATAATATTTTCATTGTCATCATCATCTGCTGACAGATATAACCTTTGCAACTGATGATCAATATTTTATTTGATCAAAACTTCCAAGGGATCGATGACTCTCGTTGTCTCACGGAATCCCTTGTCGTCATCAAGATTTTTCTATAGGTTGCATAGTCCACTTTGGCATTATTTCCTCGATGAATGGTTGTGATATACTATCTAAATATATCAAAAAATGGCCATATTCAATCTCATGCATGTCCACACTCAATACACCCATGAACCAAGAGCTGACAAGTGTCACTCTTTGGGACACGTTGGTTATCAGGCTAGCATCTTCGTCATCCTTTCTAATAGATGTCACATTGCATCACCATGACATCACCTTTCCTCCATGAAATGGATCATCATGGATCCAACGATTGAGTTAGAACCTTCGATGGATATACGGTTTTCATTACACTTGATCATTCTTGATGGAACTCTCGTTGTCGTCATTAATTCCTAAGTGGAATTTGAGTCCCTAATATGGAAAGCCTTGATGATACAATTTTGCCAACATTCCCTTTTTCAATCCACCATCGATATTCTCCTTCGATCAATCTTGATCATTGATTTATTGAAGCTTGCTTTAGATTTCATTGTCGAGACCAAAAGGAATTGGAGTTTGAGTTGTTGATATGGTAAGCCCCGAAGATATAATCTCAGCCATTTATTTTATGAAAGCTTCGCCATGATCAAATATGAATCATCCATTCACTTAACTTGTATAATTATACACATGCATGATTCAACTCTATTTGATTCTAGTTTACCCACGCAACAAAGGGTTAATTCTTCTCCTCTTTAGAAGCCTCGATCTGGTTCAGATTCATGGCAAGAATATGAACATGAACTCATTCCTCTCATCTTCATTCCTTTTTTCATCCATGGTTCTGTGTTACAAGTTTTGGTTCGATCCTTTGACTTGAATTTTGTGTAGGGTATATATGCGGTGATTCATCAACACAACACATATAAGCATTCATGATGATCTTTGTCATCTTAACAACAATCTCCCCCTATCATTGAAAATTGTCAGTCTTCCTTTGACATAAATGATAACATCATTTCAACATAGGCTACAATCCAAATATCTTGCTCCAAATCTATGGGATGAAGCTATTGATTGTGAAACCTACATAGAGAATAGAGTTCCTCATAAATATTTGAAGGATGTCACTCCTTTTAAGATTTAGATAGGCGAGAAACTAGAAGTCACAAATTTCTATGTTTTTGGATCTCGTGCTCGGGCACACATACCAACAAATAAGTGGAGGGATATTGAACCTCAAAGTCAAGAGTCTATATTTTTGGGTATTTTGAAGGTGTTAATCGCTATAGTTTATTGCACCATCTTACAAAAAAAAATTACATTGCGAGAAGTGTAAAATTTGAAAAAGTTCCCATACATACACTTCAAGAGGAACCTATTGTTGATCCACCACTTACAGTTGATGTAGTTCTTTCATATTTCGATCATAATTTTGATTCAGATAATATATCAAAGGATGATGGGGAAAAAATGACTTATATGAGTAGGTTATTGCAGATACGAAAATAAGACTAGTTTGGGAACCCCAGACTCTACAAGTAGCAGGAGGTTTAGTGGGCGATCCAGTGGATACACAAAGGTATAGATCTCAGTTTTAGGATGCTCCACAAGCACTCTATGCTATTGAATATTTTATTCCCACTCATTGCTATACGGTCTTCACATCAGTTCCTCATTCTTATTTGTCCCACACACTTTGTTGTGTCATGTTGGATTGGATATTGGAGTGCATTCATTCGACATTTTTATCATTGCAAGTAAGTGGATTTCTTTAGCACCAAGATAAGTTTTTCACTGCTCACTTCTTCTTTTCAATTATGTAAAAAAAAATTGATGTGTCTTTATGTTTTTCAGTCAATGGTTGTAAATTACTATGTTTATATATGCATTTAGTTATATTATAATTTGGGTCATTACATGTGGTATCAAAGCAAAGTTCAAACCCAAGGATCTTTGTGTTGCAAAATTTTACATGTTAGGTGTTACAAGTATATAAATATATAGTGAAAACTTTACAAACTGTTATAAAAATTATTGAAATTTATTACTTATTTTATATCTAGAGATGACACTCATCCCATATTTATTCATTTAAGAGACGATCTTCTTATCCTTCTTCTTTACTCTCTTGCAGAGTTGCAAGTTGAATTGTCTATGTTTTACCTCCTTCGTCTTCCCTCTCTCTACTCTCTTCGCGTCCTTTTTATAATCTCCACAAAATTATGATTTATTTTCAAGATAAAAAGTGATAAGAAACTTCATGGTTGTGGAACACTAACACTAACACAAACTATATGACTGAGATAGTAGCTTTATACATTGGAATCAAGAGCCATTGTTGTTGAGTATGTTATACCCATAGATCTTCAATTCAACTTTTTCTTGTTCTAATTGCATGTAGTTTGGCACGTTTTGATAACATACCACATCTTCTCATGAGAGATTTATATCGGTGTGATGAGGCATCTGAGTTGATAAATTAAAAAAACATCTGATCTATTTGAATGCTAACATGAAATACTTCTCCAATTTAGGTAAAAAAACTTTTCCTTGATCTTCCAAATTTAGATCAGCATCGTATTGGCATAAAATTTGATACATCTTCCATAGACAGAGGAATACAAGTTTTTTACTATAAAGTATATGATAAACACCATGTCAAATAAGATTAAAACAATATTTGGCATTGCGAAAATACTCTGATCCTAGTTTAATGTGTGTTCTCAAGAAAAGTTGAAGAGGAATTGCATAAGTAACAAGGGAAGTTGCAGAGAAACAAGTCCCTACTTTAAGTGGAAGGAGTTTGTATTTGATTGATGAGCATAGGCTAGTTCTGGAAGCCTGAGCCAGAAAGAGCAATAGTCATGATCATAGTTATCCATATCCAATAGTCATGATCAAGAAGCTAATGCAGCTCCTCCAAATATTAACCCTCGAGCCCGACGTACTTGAAGAAGAAAATCCACTTCATTTGTTTTCATTGTTTCCTCCTACAGTATAACACATGTAGCATTATAAACCATATAAAACATAAATCTTAGAAACAAAGATGCTAGGTATCAATCTTATTACAATGAATATTAGAAACAAAGCGATTACCAGTTACAAAACATATTATCATCTTCAGTTGTCTAAAATAAGTTCCTCTTCATGTACGCAAGGCTTCCCATAAAAAATATTTAAAAGAAACCATTTATATGGCAATTGTCAAAATCCATATTTTCATAGTACATGCATGAAGTACCTGTCTCTGTCTCTGATACTATAGAATATTCATTGCCCATGCCATAATGTAGCATGGAAAAAGGAATCCAACAGTTCTTAAGGTACCATATAACTGTACCTGTTCACCCACTAAAAGAATCAATGAACGGGCCACAATTTTTAGGAGAGGTACTAGCATTGTTGGAAGAATGGTTGTTGTCATTGATGTCAACCCTAGTCATTGGTTTGTACCACAAGATTGATGAATGTATTTGGACATGAAGGATAGTGCACATGAAAACACAACACCCATGGATAGATATTATACATCATGTTTTTTTTGGTGGTAGGTGGAACATCACATGGATCCTCATGGTTGAGGAGAAATTAATTTTTGAAGATGACAAAGTGAATTGAAGATGGAAATACGGGTTGACCTTGGAGATAATTAAAGAAAAGAATTACAAAATAAGAAAGTGTCAGGTTGGCCCTAATGTTAAAAGGAATTGAAATAAATGGTATAAATACATATCATTATACATTCATTATACACACAAGTCAAATTTCAGAGGAAATCTGAAGAAAAGAAGGTCGGATTTCAAGGGAGGATGAAGTCTTTTGGTGATGTGTTGTAAGTATCAACAATTGGTATCAGAGGGGAAGACAAAATTTCAAATGGGATTCCACCATTTGATGGAAGAAATTTTCAATACTGGAGTAATAGAATGGAAACTTACTTGAAATATCTTGGGGAAAATGTTTGGTTCTCAGTTTCTTCAGGATACAATGCTTTGAAGAAACCAAAGACTGCAGCTCAGAAGGAAGCACAAAGGAACAAAAAATTGGCAATAGATACCATCCTAGATGGATTGACAAATTCAGTGGAATCCAAGGTGGGATCATGTGCATCATCAAAAGAGATTTGGGAAAAGCTAGAAGAACTTTATGCAAGGGAAAAAGAAGAAGAAGATGAAAAAGTTGAAGCAAATTACAACATCTCAGATTTCAAAGAAGCAAATAGAGGTCAATTCTTTTGATTTAATTGTGAAGGAGTAGGACATGTTGAATTTGAATGTCCTCATCCAAGGATTGAAAGAAATGACATTGAAGAAGAAAATCATCAAGCAAAAATTATTCAACAAGAAGATGAGAATATTAAAAAATGGAATCATGTTGAGATTGAAAATAACAAGCTCAAAGACATGCATAGAAAACTAAGAAGTGAATCGGGTAGTTGTGAAAAGACAGTTGTAAGCTTGAAGAAACATTAGAAGACTTTGAGAAACTAAGAGAAGAAACCATTTCCTTGAAAACTCTACTTGAAGAAGAAAGAAGAATAGGAGAAGTAAGGAATGTCCAAATGATGGAGAAAGAAGAAGATTGTGAGAAACTTGAACGAGAAGTTGTCTCATTGAGGAAGATATTAAGAAACTCTCAAGTGCCAAAATACTTAACACATATTGGATGCATGGGTGAAACTTCATACAAAGAAGATGAAAATACCAACAAGAAGGTTGAAGAAAGAGATACACAGACAGTTTATGAGAAGTGGACCAAGATGCCAGAAAGAAGGAATGATTACAAAAGAGATGAATATCCAAGAAGACCTCCTACCTTTAGGAATCAAAGAAGCTTCAATCAGTATGAAGGAAAATACATATGAGTAGATCATGAACCCAAGTGGACTACATCACAAAGAAGGTCACTTACTCCAAGGTATAAAATTTCTTTCTTGGTCATTGTTATACTTGCAAAAATTTTGGACATAAGGCAATTAATTACAGAATCAATGAAAGGAACAAATACACAAGAAACATGAATGGTGTAAATAGAAGATATGGAAATAATCGTGGATTTGTCAACATAAGTTATAATTCATTTTCCCCATTGATGGAAAAAAATATTGTATGCTACAAATGTAATTATCTTGGTCACAAAGCACGAGATTGCAGATATATGAATGAAGATGTCCCTATGCCAACCACTGTACAGAGAAGGAAAGAGATTCCAAAAAATGAAGATTGTCGAATAGCATTGACTGCTGAAGAATGTAAAGAAGAAGATGAATGGTACATAGACAATGGATGTTCTTCACACATGACCGGGGATTAAGACAAATTCATCACCTTGAAGAAAAAGGGTGGCAATGTTGCATTTGGAGATGACTCATTTGCCAAAATACTTGGAGAAGGTGTGTTGAAATAATGTAACTGAGAAGAGTATTCTTATTATTATTGTTATTTTATTTATTGGATTAATCCCCATTGTGGATTAATCATGTCCGTAATTGTATTAGGACCAAATCCCCTTTTGCGGATTGGTCAATAGACAATTATAATAGGCAGAATAAGAAGTCGGCCCCAACAATTATTATTGAGACCCAGAATTAAATTAAAGGTGGGTTTACCCACCCAGAGTGAGAGGTCGGCCCTGCCAGTGAAGCCCCTTCACACGTGCCAGACTTCTATATATAGGGAGGCTAGCGCCTCACTTTAACACACAACTCACTTGCTCATTCTCTTATGAGGCAAGATGCAATTACCAGTTAGAGAGAGGAGAAGAAGAGTGGTGCATCTTTTGGGGAGGACTATCTGTATTAGTTTGAGTTATCTCTTGAACATTGTATTGACAATTTATGATAAGGAAGGTTTTGCTGGGTTTTCTTCCCCTAGAGGGTTTCCCAGGATAAATGTTGTGTCTCTTGTGAATGTGTATTTATCAGTGATCTTGTTCTTATGATGCTCTTATCTATTGAAATGCAAAGAAATATAATAACAGCATAAACATTAACATGGTATCAGAGCCATCTTGAAGGAAGCATATTTCGGAAGAGGAAAAACATCATTGTTACCGTACCCAAAAATTAGGGTTTTGCAAAAGTGAATCTTTTTAGCTCCCAAACCACCTAGAAAGTTGTGCCCTCCCCCAAGGATCATTTTGGCACTTAGAGCGCACCTTTTCAATGGATAGATCTCCCGAAAAGTGAAACCCTAGTTTCACAAAGTACTAGAAAACTAGAAAACCAGAGTACCAGAAGTACCAGAAAACCAGAAGCACCAGTCCAGAAATCCGTAGATCAAGTTTGAGGGGGTAAAAGTTGGATTTTCAAAATTCCGACTACACCAGCTAACTCGCCTCAGCTCAGCGCACCTATCCCCTAGATCATAATTTCAAAATTCGAAGTTTGAAAAATTAGGGTTTCCTCATAAAACCCTAAGCTGCAGTTGCAGTTGCAGTTTCAGAACCAGTTGCAGTTGTAGCATCAGTTATAGTTGCATCCGTAATACCAGTTGCAATCACCCTTGAAGTTTTCTTAAAATTTGGTAATGATTATCATTGCTACCAGAAGAAGCCACTACCTACAAATGTCATCAGAGGTATGTACTCACATATGTTTAATCGTTAAACCCTAAAGAATATTTGCAGGAGAAGGGATCTCTTGCCATAGATCCAGAAGGATCTCAAGATCCAACACATCCAGAGGAATGATGAAACCCAGGTGTGATTATTCTAATATGCATCTATTTGTTATGAAATTATCTTGATCAATGTTGCATGTTGAAGCTATGATCAGATTATTAGAAGAATTAAAAGTTGATCATAGAGCTTATCCTCTAACCTAACCTTCTATCAAGATAGCGTATTGTCTTAGTACAACAGACAGGTTGAAGAAAGCACTCGTCACTTGAGTGAAGGAGACCTAGAAGAAAAGAAAGCACTCACTCTTGAGGACAAGGCCCCAGGTTTGATTAATCAAGATTCAAAGGTACACATGACAAGCTGATGACTTTACTTGAGATAGAAATCGTCGTAAAGTATTATACTTGATAGCATGTGAGAATATAGATGTAAATACTTTGCCTGATATGACTAACACCTCCTCTAGGAGAAACCTCCTATGTTAGTTCCATATTTCCATGGAAGAATGCTTGGTCACAACATTATGAGAGTGTTGACCTCATTTCGTATTGTATTCCTTACCTTTAATCTTTTCTTCAAATAAATTATAAGTGATAGCTCTAAAGGAGCTACTGTGATGATTTTTCGTGCTATTGCTTTATATTGTCAGAAGGATATTATTCTTTCTTGTTGTTTTGTTGACCTTGCTCCAGGTCACATGAGGAAGCTATAGCGAAGGTTGCAGAAGGCAACATGCTAAAGGAGAGATCATAAATGAAGCAATCATCAGTGAAAAAGAAGAAGGTGGGTCACTCAGAAGCTACCATGACCCATGCTATTAAAGAATCCATGTGAATTCTAGAAGATTAGCTCACATCAACTTCAAGGTGCTACCATACATATGCAAAGAGGTCACAAGTTTACCAAAACTCAAAGGTGACCATGAAGGCATATGCAATGGATGTGCACAAGGGAAGAACATCAATAACCTATTTTCTAAGAGGGATAGCAAGGCAGAAGGAGTCCTAGAACTCATTCATTCAGATGTATGTGGCCCAATGCCATCATCCTCCATTAATGGGTATGTATACTATGTATCATTCATTAATGCTTATTCTCATAAAAGACCTGGATATATTTGAATTTTTGAACAAGATCAAGGAATTCAAAACCTTGATAGAAAACCTTTATGTAAGGAATATTAAGATACTCAGGTCAGATAATGGAGGAGAATATAACTCAAAAAAAAAAAAAATCGTGAATATCTGCAAAGATTTTGGGATCAAGATCCCCAACAAAACGATGTAGCTGAACGGAAGAACAGAACCATGTTGGAACCCTGCGGAAAGAAGGGAATATTTGTGGAATACTGTGAGGTATCCAAGGCCTTCAAAATATACATACCTAGTCACCACCATATTGAGATCAGCAGGGACGTGACCTTTGATGAATAAGAAACACTTAAGAAATCAAGAAGATGTCAGGTTGAAGAAATACATGAAGAGGAACCTGTAAATTCCAGGACTATAGAATCCATGAGGGAAGTTCCAAGAGCTGCAGAACCTGTAAGGGAAGTCATAGCTTCCCTTGATGAGGAGACTCCTGAAGATTATGATATAACAGAAGTTCAAGAACCTCCTCAAATGACCTTCTCCCATAAAAGAAAGCCTGCTTGGGAAAGAGAGCTTATTCAAGATGGAGAGAAGTATGGTGTTCCAGAAGGAACCACGAGACAGGTGAAAAGACCAAATCCATTCTCCAGTTACATGACTTTGATGTGCAATCAAGAACCTACATGCTTTGAAGAGGCCATTCAAAGGAAGGAATGGGCAGATGCCATGACAGAGGAATACCAATCCATAATAAATAATGATGTATGGGAAATAGTTCCCAGACCAAAAAGTAAGGATGTGGTATCATCAAAATGGCTCTTCAAAATAAAACATGCTACTGATGGAAGTATTAAGAAATATAAAGAAATATTTGTCACTCGTGGCTTTTCCCAGAAGGAAGGCATTGACTATGAAGAGACATTCGCTCCTGTGGCCAGATACACTTCGATCAAAACCATTATATCTCTTGCTATCAATATGAAATGGAAGTTTCACCAGATGGACGTGAAGACAGCTTTCCTGAATGGCGTTATCGAAGAGGAAATGTATATAGAGAATCCCCTAGGATTTGAGGTTGAAGACAGGAAGTCTCATGTATGTCGATTGAAGAAAGCCTTATACGAATTGAAGCAAGCTCCCATAGCTTGGTATGGTCGTATAGATAGTTTCTTGACGAGCTTAGGCTTTACCAAGAGTAAAGAAGACTCAAATCTCTACTTCAAAATTATGGATAATGAACTAGTAATATTACTACTATATGTAGATGACTTATTCTTAACTGGAGAAGAAAAGCTCATCACTGAATGTAAACAAAGACTTGCTGCATAATTTGAAATGAAAGGCCTTGGCCTAATGCATTACTTCTTAGGTCTTGAGGTATGGCAGAGTCCAGAAAGGATCTTCCTTAACCAAGGGAAGTACACGGTCAAAATCTTAAAGAGATTCGACATGCTAGAATGCAAGCCCATGAATACACCCATGGGAGCAAAGCTGAAGCTGCTGGTCAATACTTCATCAGACTTGATAGATGCCACACTGTACAGACAGATTATTGGATCGTTGATGTACCTGACAAACACCAGACCAGACATCTATTTTGTAGTGAACACCTTGAGTCAGTTTCTGGTAGAACCCAAACGTGTTCACCTATGGCTACAAAACATGTGATGAGGTACCTTAAAGGTACAATGGATTATGGTCTCAACTATGATGAAGATCATGACTTCACATTGAGTGGATATACTGATTCAGATTGGGCAGAAAGCGTTGAAAACAGAAAAAGCACTTCCAGATATTGTTTCAGTTTGGGATCAACCATGATCTCGTGGCAGAGTAGGAAGCAATCCAGTATTTCTCTCAGCACAATGGAAGCAGAGTACATTGCCGCATGTTCTACTAGCTGCGAAGCTATATGGCTTCGAAAGTTGTTGACTGGCCTATTTGACTTGGAGATGAGAGAAACCATGATTCTATGTGACAACCAAAGCTGCATAAAGATGACAGGGAATCTTGTATTCCACGATAGGTCGAAGCACATAGAGATCTGCTATGATTTCATCCGTGACATCGTACTGAGAGGAGCCTTGAAGGTCCAGTACATTAGCATGAATGAACAGGTTGCTAATGTGTTGACCAAACCTCTATCTCGTGTAAAGTTTGAACACTTTTGAGATAAGCTTGGTATAGTCTGAAAGGACCCTCCCTGAAAGGGGGAGTATATTTATTCCTTTCTTCTGACCCCGCTATTAGACATAAAGCAAGATGAGTCATTTCTTCTGACCTCACTGTTAGACATAAAGCATGACGCTGTGTGATTCCTTGCTTATGACCTAGTTGTTAGACATAAAGCAAGATGAGTCATGCTTCTGACCTCGTTGTTAGACGTAAAGCATGACATTGTGATTCCTTGCTTCTGACCTAGTTGTTAGATGTAAAGCAAGATGATTCCTTGCTTCTGACCTCGTTGTGAGACGTAAAGCAAGATGATGATGTTCCTTGCTTCTAACCTCATTGTTAGACATAAAGCAAGATGATTCATGCTTCTGACCTCGTTGTTAGACGTAAAGCAAGATGAGTCATGCTTCTGACCTCATTGTTAGATGTAAGGCATGACATTGTGATTCCTCGCTTCTGACCTAGTTGTTAGATGTAAAGTGAGATGATGATGTTCCTTGCTTCTGACCTAGTTGTTAGATGTAAATAAAGATGATTCCTTGCTTCTGACCTCATTGTTAGACGTAAAGGAAGATGTGACTGACACTGAGCTACCCTATTAACCACTTTGACATTGAGCCAGTGTAGTACTGTGATGTGCCAGCCTAGTGCTGTGATGGGGTATCATTTTTACTGATGCATTTTTATGCAGATGATGATGGCATTCTTTCGAGAATGATAATGCTATCGATGAAGAAAACTTCCGATGACTCGTAAATATGCTAGCCAATGTTTCAAGATGATATTGATGATACTGTCCTCCTGATGCCACTGATGATGCAGACCCCTCTTGCCTGATGCTGTTGAAGAAGACCCTTCTTCTTAAGGGGGAGTGTTGAAATAATGTAACTACAAATAGTATTCTTATTATTATTGTTATTTTGTTTATTAGATTAATCCCCATTGTGGATTAATCATGTTCGTAATTGTATTGGGACAAAATCCCCTTTTGTGGATTGGTCAACAGACAATTGTAATAGGCAGAATAAGAAGTTGGCCCCAACAGTTATTATTGAGACCCAGAATTAAATTAAAGGTGGGTTTACCCACCCAGAGTGAGAGGTCGGCCCTGCCATTGAAGCCCCTTCACACGTACCAGTCTTGTATATATAGGGAGGCTAGTGCCTCACTTTAACACACAACTCACTTGCTCATTCTCTTATGTGGAAAGCTGCAATTACCAGTTAGAGAGAGGAGAAGAAGAGTGGCACATCTTTTGGGGAGGACTATCTGTATTAGTTTGAGTTATCTCTTGAACATTGTATTGGCAATTTATGATAAGGAAGTTTTTGCTGGGTTTTCTTCCCTTAGAGGGTTTCCAAGGATAAATGTTGTGTCTCTTGTGAATGTGTATTTCTCAGTGATATTGTTCTTATGATGCTCTTATCTATTGAAATGCAAAGAACTATAATAATGGCATAAACATTAACAAGGTGTAGTATATCTTGGAAGCAAAAACATAAAATAAAAGAATGTCCTATTGGTTGAATACTTGAAGCGTAATCTACTCAACGTTAGTAAAATGTGTGATCAAGGATACACTCTTATGCTTGACTCCTAGAAATGTAAAATCAGAGAAAATAACTTAGGAATATTGGTTGCAGCTACAACAAGAAGACTGAATAGCATATACATCCTAGAAATGAATAAGAGAGAGAAGATAGAAGACACACAAAAGGATTCCAAGTAAGAAAAAGTTCCAAAGACCAAAAATAAGGATGAAGTATTATTGAGTGCCACATGTTTAGGGGGAGAAACCCCAAAGAAGAAGGTCACCTTATACCATTGAACTCAGGGGGAGAAGCCCTACCCTTTTCCATTAATGTCAAAGGGGGAGATAAATTGGGATCATGATGACAAGGGGAGCATGAGTGTTTCCATAAATGAGAAAGGGGGAGATTGTTGGAATATTTGTTGTTGTCATTGATGCCAACCCTAGTCATTGGTTTTGGACCGCAAGATTGATGAAGGTATTTGGACATGAAGGACAGTGCACATGAAAAAACAACACCCATGGATGGATAATATACATCATTTTGTTTCCGATGGTAGGTGGTAGGTCACATGGATCCTCATGCTTGAGGAGAAAGGAATTTTTGAAAATGACAAAGTGAATTGAAGAAGGAAGTATAGGTCGGCCCCGAAGATAATTAAAGAAAAGAATTAAAAAATAAGAAAGTGTCAGGTCATCTCTAATGTTAAAAGGAAGTGACATAAATGGTATAAATACATATCATTATACATTAATTATACACACAAGTCAAATTTCAGAATAAATCTGAAGAAAAGAAGGTCGGATTTCAAGGGAGGATGAAGTTGTTTGGTGATGTGTTCTAAGTATCAACAAGCATTTCACTGAGATCCACAACCTGCCTACGTGACACATGGTAAACCTAATCAATAAAATAAATATGTGAATAAATAAATATAATAAAGATAAAAAAAAATGAACATAAAAAATACTAAAGTAAATTTTTATAATCCTTATTATTACAAAAGACAATGATGATGAATTGGGGTTGCACACTTTCCAAAAAAGTGATGCACTACTGGTTGAAAAATACGTTCAGCATTTTCAATGTGTTTATGATGTGGAAAATCTCTTTTCCAGTGCCATGCATCAGGGTTTTCCAGTGCCATGCATTGGGGTTACAGTCAATAGTTCTTTTAAGTGGCAGTGGAAGTTTTTACCACCTCAATGATAACCAATGGAAGGATAAAACATTGGAGCAGTAGCCTGACACATTTTTATGGAAAAGAAAACCTCAACACGTGTAATGTTTATGTGGATAGAGGTAATATGTTGAACACAACACATTTTTTCAAGAAATGTTGGAAACAAGGATTCTAGTTTGATTCTAACAACAACAATGTCACACCTGCCTCTAGTTTGATTCTACCATTGGATTTCGTTGTTGGAAGGGTGGGGTTTTCTATGGCTATCATGTTGGCTTCTCTTGGGCTCAAATAAAACTAGCATAACAAGAGAAAAGCCTATAGCATAGAAAAGCATTAACATATACATATGTGTCAAAGCTGCCATTAGAGTTGTAAAGGCTAGGAAGACCACGCCCATACTTGTTGAAGGAGACTTGTTCCAAAGGGAAGTTGATACAACATTCGGGAGGTTTTACATATTTAACAGATATATGTTATGATTTTTCCAAAAGGCGGAGGGAAAATATTATCTGAAGGAGACTGGAGCCATTTTTTCTCTCGTTATTTGTTTTGTGTTTGGAAGGAAATAGGGATCTCGTTATTTTTTTACTTGTTTGATGTTTGGAAGGAAATACGGAGGAAAATTACATTCAATCAACATACCTATTCTCTTACCCTCAAAGTTTACGTGAATCCATCCATCATAATTACTCACTTCCCCATTCGAGTTGGAGATCTAAATTTGTTGGTTGGACAATATGGATGTATTTTCGGAAGGTGGGATCCCCATTCCTATAGACTAGTTCATTACTGAGTTAAATAAAGTAAGATTATGATGCAAGAGCATCATAAGCAGCCAACCAAGCAAGCATAAAGGCAGAGGACAACTGGAAAAGCACCAATGCACATTTTGAAGTGTTTTGAAGATTAATGAATGGACATTAATGTAATAGCTAAGGGAAGCGTACTTACATTTATATCTAGATGTTGTAAACAGATCTTGAGCGTTGCTCTCATCTGTAGAATGTAGAGTCATTTATGCATAATGAATGCAAGTAGGTAGATTTAATTTAATAGATTAGATAGTTTAGAAGTATAGGAGGGAAAACGGATATAAACACCCTCACCCTTGTATCATGGTAGTTTTTTTTTTATCATTCAGAATTCATAAGAAGAGAGTTGTAGAGAAGAACCCATGTACAGGAGCACTTGAGTTAATATATGAATCTTTGACTCAACTTTCATGGTGTTATGATGCTTATTATTTACATTTGTTGAATGGTATGTTTGTAGTTGATTTGTTTCTTTGTTATGCATTTATTTCAATGTTGTGTTGTGTGTATGATTTCATGTTGAATGGTATGTTTGTAGTTGATTTGTTTCTTTGTTACGCATTTATTTCAATGTTGTGTTGTGTGTATGATTTCATGTTGAATGTATGAAGTCTGAGAGAGGAGAAGAATGAGTTTCAATTTTTTCTCTTCCTGAGAATTCCTGCAAAGAGTGCAGTGAACGTCTGCAAGGTGTGTGTTGATGAGGATCTGAGTTTTATCTCAAAAAGCTCAGGTGAGATATCGTTGTTCTCATAACCAGCAGAAGTGCAGGTGAGGCACATAGTCGTGCAAGGTGTGCACAAGCTGGTTGAAGCCTTAGAACTTATCAACTAAGGTGAAGGTTGAAGGACTACTGTTGCAAAGAGTGCACAGGGTCGAAGACTCAAATAACCAGAGGTTATTTGAAAGTTGGCACAAGGAGTGCGAGTAGGATTCCTTTTGGGGGCTTGAATTTTCAAGTGAGATCTCAGGAGGGATAGAATCTTTGAAGTGTTCAAAGGGAGGTGGAGATCGAAATCATCTCGCAGAAGTCAAGTTCAGGTGGAAGGACGCCAAGTCATTTTGGCTAGAGATCCTTGAAGAAGAGTGAACGAAGGGTGAAATTACTTCATGGAAGAATTGTTAAAATCCCGTGGACCATTGGATCTCGCAGATCTGTGAGAAGGTTAAGGCTGAGTGTCTTTTAGCATTCAGGAGCTCAAGAGGAGTAGAGACCATTGGACGAGAAGTAGGAGGAGTTGTTGATCCCCCTTTGGAGTGGAATTTCATCATTTTGTCATTTCGGGGTTTCGCATTTCGAAAATTCCGATGACAAGTAGCTGGGGCACTTTGCATTGAAAACCCTGAAGTCACGAAACACGACGTGTCTTTGGAGTAGGGCTGTGGTCATAGAGGAAATAGTCACAGGCACCGAGATTTGGTTAGGGGATAATTGTCGGTGAGCCCATTTCTTCATTTCATCATTTTGGGGTTCGGGAAGTAGAGGAGGTTGTGATTTTGGAATCGAGAGTTCCAAACTCCCAGTTCACAACATCTCAAAAGATCCAGAGCCGTCGGATCGAGGAAGATCTCAACCGTAGATCACGTGGGAGGTGAGGGTTCAAGAATTCAGGAATCGAAGTTTTGAAAGGTAAGGAACCTCTCTTCTGTGGATTTCCGTGAGTCGCAAAATCCCGAAGAGCAAAAGGGAAAAATTCTTGAAAGGTTTAGGGACAATAGCCGTTGGGCACCAATCGGGTTTCGGGGTTTCAGGACTCAAGAAGTAGAGTTGCATGGTGAAAACAACTCCCAAAATCATGAAGAGAGAAACGTCGAAAGGTGGGTCCCAAGTATCAGCCAGAGGATACATGCGGTGGAAGTCAAAGGAGTGGTCAAGCTTCGGCGAAAATCCCGAAAGGCCATCGATTTCACCAAAGGAGAAATTTTGGAATTCAGGGAATCATAAGGGTAGAGGAACGATTGTTGGTTGTTCTCTCAAGTCTCAAAAAACTGAAATTAGTGGGTAACAAGTGGCGTGTGCTCGTCTCATGGGAGGAGTCAACCTTCGTTGACATTCCACGTTTCGGCGATTGTAAGAGTTGTAACATTGCATCGAGAACCTCCAACCTGCGAAGCCCGAAATCTTTCATGGCTTAAACAAAGGGTTTAATTAACTCTTTGTGTGGTTGGGAAAATATCCTGTGCTGATCTCGGCCTCAGGGTAGGGGGTCTTTGCCAGTTGTGGTATCAGAGAATAGAACAAATTCTTTGCTTTCTGTAGCAGAGAGAAAAGAGGAAAAAATTTCAGCCATGCCGCCGAGAAGAAGAGATAGGCAAATGCCTGATCCAATAGTGGAAAGAGAAATGCATGAGTTACGTGATCCAGGTGGATATCGATGGCCACCCACCTTCTCCAACTGGCCCAAAACATGTTTCTGGCAATTTTGGTAATTTACTATTTTTAGCAGTTTTTAACTTCCGGGGCCATTTTGAGGCCCTAAACGATGGTTTTTGAGAAAACGGGGAGCAACATGGATCGTAGATCGATGTTTCTCCATCCAAAAGTTTTAGTTCTCGGATAGATCTTTCCAACGAGCTATCATACACCTAAAACGGAGATCGTATGCAAAAGTTACGACCCCAGGAAGTTGATGCACCAACTTACCCAAACGGGGCCCACATGACTTTTGGCGCTTCATCTCCCAGGGTTAGGTTTTTGGATGTCTAGGGTTTTTTGCATTCCTGCTTATTGTAAAAAGGCCTTCAGAGCCTCATTGTAGTCATCTTCTCACGGATGCGAGTAGTCGTCACATCTCTTCTCAGAGATAAGCTACCACCATTCTAGCGAGTCTTTCACTCTGTATTTTACAATCTCTGTACATTTATTTCATTAATAGAAATTGTGTATTACTGTATATCTGTGTTTATGATTGCATATCTGATACATTTATGTTATATTGTTGAATATATGCAATATCTCTGTGCATTTCCTTATTATATCTCCGCTCTCATTTCATGCCGAAAATAATCCGTATCAGTGGTATCAGAGCAGGCTGCTCTTGATCATTTTTTCAGTGCATGTCCCCGACGAGGTTCGAGTATAGCAAGTTGGGTCTCGAGCTTGTCTCTCTTGAAGACAATCGCTCTCGCACACCCAAGAAACCCTTAATGGCGGAAGAAAAGAAAATCGACGGAGCAGACGATCCTATCAGTCTGTTGCTTGAGCAAGCTCTCACGC
>ML781653.1:562591-610676 GCA_009831015.1 Picea engelmannii | reverse complement strand
GCTGTATACTTGATTATGTGGAAGGATAAGGAACTAGGTGCATGAAAAATAGGATCCAGTGTTTCTCAAGACAGTCAAGAGTTCTGCGGGGTGCAGTCGGGTTGAGTCCGGGATGGTGCAGTCACAGGGTTGCTTGAAGAGAAGGTGATTAGTTACGGTGACCATAGCAGGAAGGAATATTACAGGGGAATAAGACCTCAGAGAAATCCTTAGAGTGCGAGTGAAATCGAGGCGGAACACTTTGGAAAGAAAAAAGAAAGAGACTGGCCCATTGAGCCGGAAGTCGTGACGACGAATTGTTTAAGTCCGACAAACTTCCTTTCTTTACCAGGGAATCATAGGTCATTGACGGAGCACGCGATTTCGGGCCTCGCAACCTCGGGAAACTGGGTCTCAGGAGGGGGAAGACTGACGGCCGAGGCGCGAAGTCACGAGAAGGCGAGATCGCAGGATCGGCATTTCGGGATTTCGGAGTCCGGGTGTGGGAGGACAAATTCTCCGAGCGGCGAGAAGCGAAGGAAGAGTCAACGTTGACTTTCCTCGGTCTCGGGAATCCGGGAAAGAGACATTCGGCGTCGGGACTCGCGAGAGGCGAGACTCCGATTCTTTTCCCCAGGCAAGTTATAAAGGGGAAGCGTGTGTGAGAGAGACTGTGGGTTGCGAACCCCCGTTAAGGGAGGGAAGAGTGTCAACTCTTCGGGCCACGGATTTTTGAAGGTCCTGGTGGGGCGACCGTGCTCGCTGAGGGGCAGGTTGCGTTCAAGTAGCAGGAGCTATTGATCCACCTTTAGAGTGGAATTTCGACATTTCGGCATTTCGGGGTTTGGAATTTCAGAAATTCCAATGACAAGGATCTGGGGCACTTTGCATTGAAAACCCCAAATTCGTGAAACGTGACGTGTCTTTGGAGTAGGGTTGTGGTCATAGAGGAAGCATTCACATGGACCGAGATTTGGTCAGGGGCTAATCGTCGGTGAGCCCATTTCGGCGTTTCAACATTTCGGGGTTCGGGAAATAAAGGAGGCTGTGATTTTGGAATCAAGAGTTCCAAAATCCCGGTTCATGAAATCTTGAAAGATCTAGAGTTGTCAGATCGAGGAAGATCTCAACCGTAGATGACATGGGAGGTGAGGCTTTGGGAATTCGAGAATCGTAGTTTCGAAAGGTAAGGAAACTCTCTGTTGTGGATTTTCATGAGTCGCAAAATCATGAAGAGCGAAAGGGAAACATTCCCGAAAGGTTTAGGGACAATAGTCGTTGGGCACCAATCAGGTTTCGAGACTTAAGAAGTAGAGTTTCATGGTCAACAAAACTCCTAAAATCACGAAGAGAGAAACATCGAAAGGTGGGTCCCAAGTATCAGTTAGAGGATACGTGCGGCGGAAGTCAAGGGAGTGGTCAAGCTTCGGCGAAAATCCCGAAAGGCAGTCGATTTCACCAAAGGAGAAATTTCGGAATTCGGGGAATCATAAGGGAGAGGAACAATTTTTGGTTGTTCGCTCAAGTCCCGAAAAGCCAAAATTAGTGGGTAACAGGTAGCGTGTGCTCGTCTCATGGGAGGAGTCAACCTTCGTTGACATTCCACGTTTTGGCGATTGTAAGAGTTGTAACATTGCGTCGAGAACCTCCAACCCATGAAGCCCGAAATATTACGTGGCTTAAAAAAAGGGTTTAATTAAATCTTTGTGTGGTTGGGAAAATATCCTTCGCCGATATCGACCCAAGGGCAGGGGGTCTACGCTAGATTATGAGACCCTGGATCACAACCTTAGGTAGGCATCTCCCTAACTTTACAACTAATATAGGTACTGCCAAAGGAGAGAAGAGGAATGAATGTTTGTCTAGGCCAATTAAATCTTCGATAGGAGGTGCGTGAAGGAAAATAAATAGTAGGGGTTGCCTCTCCATCCCATACGGTTTAGGAGCATGCTTTCAGAAGGAACCCATCTCCTATAGTTATTCAACTAGCAACAACTATATTTCTAATCGGCGTTAGATCAACCAAAAGCTAGAGAGAAGTTCACACGGAAGAAACTAGGAAGGAACCACATAAACAACAAGACCAAGTAGCATCTTAAGGACGAAATAAGCCAGAAAGGAAGAAGACAATGAAGGTTCAAGTAACATGAAGATAGCCTCCGATAATCCAAGAGAAAGGTATGTCATGGGTTCTGCTACTAAAACAAATTAGGTATTTTCTATTTTAAAATAATTTGACACAGTAGTGAATAGGTTTGTTGCATGCAACCACTGCTATAACTGCACGACTTCTTTGATGTATCATTACACAACTTCTTTTCTCTTTGAAATCATTCTTCCTGCGAATAAATTAGGAAAAATATTAAAAAATATTACATGTCTCTATGTAGAATTTTTCATAAAGAAAAAGTACTCAATTTTTTGAGAAAGAAAATTCAGATCTCATTTCAATCTTACAGAAAAATATACATTTAATTTTTCTTTGTTTCAATACAGAGATAGTTTTCACTTGTTATACCTTCTTTGTTTCATTATACAGATAGTTATCACCTCCTATATCTTCAGGAAGCTTGGGGATTTAGCTATAGCGCAAGAACACGTGAAATGAAACATCTAGATTGAGAACGATAACGTGAAAGGAAACTTAAAGGTTGAGAATGAGAACTTGAAAGGAAACTTCAAGGCTAAGAACTGAGAACAAGAACGTGAAAGGAAACTTCAAGGCTCACAATAGTAGAGGGAAGGCCAGACTGAGAGTGGCCCTAGTGATATGATTCAGGCTATTCGGGCCACATGGTAAGAGGCCTGACCAAAATATGGATGATCAAGTAAAACAATATGTACGAGGGATCTGCATGGGAATCAACCTTGTCTATTAGACACGAATTATGCATGGAATCCAGTGTGCACGGTTGGACATGTAACAAAGGGCAGGAAAAATGTCTATGTTATAAATATGGGTTAAGCACATAAACATTTAATTCCATGAATTAATGCTAGCCTAAAGGCTAGCATTAATCTACCTCACCGTAATGTAATGAAAATATATTGTTTATTTCCTAAGTTTCAAATGAAACATATCGATATGAGGCCAAATAAGACCTCAATTTTTTCAATTGGTTAAACAAATGTGTTGTAAGTATTTAACCGATTGAGAAAAAGTGTTAAATAAAATATGAACTAAAAACATTAGGTAAATACTTAGATTTGTGTGCCAGAGTAATAGAAAGATTGGAATCTATTTACAATAGTCTATGTTGCCTTAAGGTAGGGACAATAAGAAAAAGAAATATGAATAAAATTATGAGTTAATGTATTTTATGTCCTTAATTTTATGTTTGGAAATATGCTCCACTTTAACAACATATAAGTAGAAAAGGATTCCTTCAAAAAATGCTATAAACTAATACATGTTTTATGTATCTTGAAAGCAAGGATTTGAGGTAGGGTCAATGGGATGCTTATTGTTTACTTTCGGGATTTAGTACCTTAGGGTATAAAATGGTTTTTTTTTATAATTATTTTTAATTTTTATTGTTATTTTATTTTTATGGATATTAAATTTTTAATACATTGTAGTTAGTTCAATGTTTAATTAATATTGTTTAGTTAGTCATATGAAGATAATATGCATGGCCTTCCAATAATTTGAGAATTCAACAAGTGGCCAATAAAATAAATAACTAATAATGATGAGTTTCACATGAAATTATGATTGAGTAATGGATGTGTTGAAATGCACTTTAATTTATTAAGTTTGTTTTTGCACAATTACACTTTTAATTAAAACTAAGATGCAAGGATTGAAACATTTCGGATTGCTTACACAACCAAAGGAAGAGAGTTAATGAAATACTGACCTAGTAATAATAATGTGACTTAATGAGTTCGAGAGGAGTGAGTGATTGAAATTTTGTAAGATGGATTTATGGTGATTTTTGGTCAACTTTGTTCCAAGGACGTCACATCTTGAAGAGGGGAAGAATGTTAAATAATTAATATCATTAATTTGTATCTAGATTTATTTTATCATCTTAAGTCATTATCAATGATAGGTAAAAATCATAAAATGGACTTAATGGTTTTGAAACGTTTGATAGGAAAGAAGAAAAATCAACTTATAATTAGTATAAGTAGGATTGTGGTTCATTTGATACTCTCCCTGTAGCATGTTAGTGCTCATAATCAAGTAAGAAGATAATGGAATTATGTTGTGGAAATGCATTGATGACTGTGTGAGAAGAATCAAGATACACATTAATAATTTCTCTTGTGCTTGATAATATAGACTTAGAATCTTGGACATGGACATTAAGAAGAGACCATCATATATGGATTAATTTACAATCACATAAATTTTCAATGGGTCAAGGAAGTAAAAGAAGATACTAGCTATTTAGACAAGATGTGAAGAAATTATAATGTTCAATTTGAGATAATATTTGATGTAGACCCCCCTTCTCCCCTAAGGGCTGTGTGACCTCCCGGTCTAGGATCGATCAAGAAACTGAGTCTGATTGACTCTTTGTCCCCTCAAGAACCTCAATTAATTGAATAGGCCCCCTTCTTCTTAAGGTGCAAGTTCTATGGAACACATGGGATTCTCCTTAATGCTTTAGGGCTTCAGTGTAATTAGGCGCTAGATCTCCTTTGACTAATCCCCTTCCCTCACATGACCGCTGGTGGTGTCCACACACTTAAGTGAAATTCACATTGTGATTTCGTGTTTCACAACTCTAGGAGTATCGGTACCTCCATTCTCCCGATATCCAAAATTGTGATGGCCCTAGATGGACAGTCCAGATATTTCTTTTATCGAAGGTTGCGATCAAGTCGGGATTTCACATTTCATGAGTTCTCATGACTCAACCTTTGACCCCTTCAAGTCACGAGTCAATGAAATGATGATCTCTCGCCACGTATCCTCCTTGATGACGGACGGTCCCAATGATTTCAGAACAATCAACAACTATGATCTTTTCACAAGTTCAAACTTTGCGAATCCTTACGACTCTTCCCTTTTACCTTTTTACTCTATGAGCCAGTGAAATCCTGCTCTCTCACGACGTGTTCTGTCTTGATGGACAATTCAGATGATTTCATAATTTCGTGACCTTGTTCCTCCTGCGTACTTTCAAGGATTTAACATTAGTGCACTTTACCTTGATTGCATGGCTACGATCCTCGTGTGCTCATACCGAACGAATGATATCCTTCCTCCTCTGCGCTTGCTCCTCGTTGTCTGGACACTGATCAGACGGTTCAAATATTTTTCTTTGAGCTTACGCTTTCTTCTAACTTAGAAGATTTTTCGAAAGATTTAAAGGCTTCAAACTTTATCCTTCCTATGAGTTTGTTTCTTGGATCTCATTCACACTTCTTGGAAATTGCTACCCCTCCTAAGCTTGATCTCCTCAAAGATTTCAATCTCCTAAGAACTTCTTTCTTTTTTGGGAATTTCTTCAAACTCGGAATCAAATATTCTTGAAAAGAATCCTTCCCTGTTGTCTTGGCATTCCACTATTCTTGATTCTTCAACTTCTTTACATAATCTCTTCGACACTTCGTCGAATTCCCGATCTTTGCGATCCTTGCAATAGATATTTACACAAGGTTTTGAATTATTGTGATGACTGTGCACACCTTGTGGTAGTCATTTTACACTTCCTGCAAAGGAAATATTACGTTATTTCTTATGAGCTTTTCGAGTTGAAACAGACCCTGTCAACGCACTCCTTGCAAATTGAATTCTAGATCTGTGCACTCCTTATAGTAGATTCTTACACAAGATCTGGATTCTTGTGGATGACCGTGCACTCCTTGTAGCAGCCACCTTGCACTCCTTGCAAAGGAAATCTTACGCTATTTCTCCTAAGCTTTACGAGTCGAAATAGACCCTGTCAACGCACTCCTTGCGGACTGTGTGCACACCTTGCACCGGCTCATGAATAAAATATATTTTAAATTTTATGCAAGCATTTCAAAGTTTCATACACTCGTATAAATATTCATTCATTCTTGAAAATATTGACAACAACAACAGGGAAAATACAAACAACACAGTCTCACACATTTAGATCAATTTTCCTCTGTTGTCTTCCTTTGATTAAGAAAATGGTTACAAATAAAATCAAACAAAAACTATTTCTCAGAACCTCCTACCCGCTCACAACTTTCATAACCCTTCTTTAGGGTGTACAAAACCTCTCTTTATATAAAAGAAAACAACTAACTACTATCTAACTGTGGTTACATCGAGACTAGGGTAAACTCCCAGGTCAGGCGTGTTCATTTTGTCTACGTGCGTGGTATTTCTCTTTTCTGTGTCTATAAGATGAAAAATATTTGCAGTACCAATTCGTGTTCGAGGTTCCGAATTGGTCCTCAGGTGTTGACATGTCTTGCCACGTGTACTTGTTGACGATGCTCCTGCATCATACTCCCCTGGGAAAAAATTCATGGACTCCTATCCATGAGCTCCTGCACTGACTTTCCATGATTATGGATATCATATTCACTCTCCCAATGGGCATATTCTATTGGATGTCCCTTCCACTTGACCAGATACTCAAAATAGGTATTCCTTCGTGTCTTCTTACCAATCCTTTGATCAACGATTTTCTCCATTTGTGTTTTTTTTGCAATAGGAATTTGTTTTCTCTCACTGAATATTCTCTTGATATGTTGATCCCTCTGTGTCATCCCTCCTATAAGGATGCAGGTTGGAAACATTGAATATGGGTGATATGCCCACATCATATGGAAACTTGATCTCATAGGCGTTTGCATCAAAATTCCTTAAGATCTTACATGATCCTATGTTCTTCATCTTTATCTTGTTATATGTCCCCCTAGGGAACCTTTCCTTCTTAAGGTGTGCCAGAACCTGATCCCCTACTTCAAATTGAAGTTCTCTATGGTGTTGATCAACTCTGCATTTGTACTCTTGGCTAGAAATCTATAACTGGCCTCTGACCTGGCTATGGAGCTTTTGCATTTCTCCAGCAAAATATTTTGCTCTAACGTTTATGATCTCACTCCTTTCCAAGTCTCTCAACTCAGATACTCCCCTGGGTTTCATTCCATACAATATTTGGAATAGGCTCTTTCTAGTGCTCATGTTTGGTGAGTCGTTGTATGCAAATTCTGCTTGTGGCAGAATCTGATCTCATTGATTATGGTGCTCGGTGACCAGAATCCTCAATAAGTTTCCCATTTTTGTTTTTTACTAATTTAGTCTTACCATTTGTCTGAGGGTGATAAACTAAGATGAAGGAAAAATATGTCCCTAACTTCTTCCATATTTTTCTCCAAAAATGAACAACAAATTTTGTGTCTCTATCCGAGACAATGCTTCTGGATAGGTCGTGAAGTCTCTCAACTTCCTTAAAGAATAGTTTCGCAACACGTGTTGCATCACTAGTCTTCTGGCATGGGATAAAGTGTGCCATATTTGAAAATATATCCACCACCACAAATATGGAATCACATCCTCTTCATGTTCTTGGTAGTCCCAACACAAAATCTATGCTTATTGCATCCCAAGGCTTCTCTGGTATGGGCAATGGTTGATACAATACATTGTTTTATCTTTTACCTTTTGCATGTTGGTAGATTCTACATCTGTTCACGAATTTTATCACATATTTTCTCATACCTAGCCAATAGTATGAACTGCTCAATTGTGCAAATGTCTTATCATGGCCAAAATGTCCAACCAATCCTCTGCTATGTTTTTCCTTCAAAAGGTTATCCCTCATTGAGCATTTTGGTATGCACAATTGATTGCCCTTGAAAAAAAATCCCTCTTGAATCATATACTCTGTCCACTGGCTTCTATATCTTAGAACATGATTTGCACATGCTTCATTGAAGTCTGGATCATCATTGTACATTTCCTCAAGGTGTTCAAACCCTAAGGTCTTTACCTGAAATTCCTGCAGAATCAAACATCTCCTGCTCAATGCATCAACAACTTTGTTAGAATTCCCAACAATATGTTTTATGACAAAAGTAAAATTCTTCATAAACTCAATCCATTTCGCATGCCTCTGGTTCAATTTTTCCTGTCTGGTTATGAATTGTAAATATTGGTTATCGCTATACAAGACAAATTCTTGTGGGACAAGGTAATGCCTCCATTTCTTCAAGGATTGAATTATGGTGTAAAACTCCTTATCATATGTGGATTATTTTATCTTAGTATCATTCATCTTCTTGCTGAAGTAAGAAACAGGTCTATTGTCCTAGATCAAAAATCATCTGATTGCAACGCCACTCGCATCACATCTTACTTGAAATGTCTTCTCAAATTTTGGCAAGACCAAAATTGGTCACTCTGGTATTTTCTCCTTCAGTATATTGAAGCTCTTCTCATCTTCCTCTGTCCATTTAAAATACTTGTGCCTCTTCTTCACTGTATACATCATTGGTGCACAAATCCCACTGAAATCTCTGATGAAATTCCTGTAGAAACTCGCTAATCCATGGAAGCTTCTTACCTCAAACATACTCCTTGGTGATGGCCATTCTTTGATTTATTTAACCTTCTCTGGATCCATCATCAATTCGTTTTACGAGATCACAAAACCCAAGTAAATGAGTTTTGTCTTCATAGAAGAGGACTTCTTGAGGTTTATCAACAACTTCTCCTGATGTAGTCTCCTCATCACTAGTGTCAGGTGCCTCAAGTGCTCCTTTTTAGTCCTGCTAAAGATCAATATATCATCTAGTCACACAACCATGAAATTACCAATGAAATCTTTCAGTATTTCATTCATCAACCTCATAAAAGTACTTGGGGCATTGGCTAAGCCAAATGGCATAAAAAGCCACTCATACAAACCTTCATTTGTATTAAAGTTTGTCTTCCACTCATCACCTTCTCTCATTCTGATCTGGTGATATCCACTTTTTAGATCTATCTTAGAAATTAAATTTTCCCCACTTAAACAGTCCATCAAATCATCTATTCTTGGAAAATGGAATATAGACATGATAGTGATCTTGTTGATGGCTCTCAAGTCTGTACAAATTCTCCATCCTCCATCTTTATTTAGGCTCAACACAATTGGTACTGCACATGGGATCAATATTTCTCTGACCAGACCTTTTTCTAACAATTCCTAGACTTGGTTCTTCACTTCCTCATTCTCTCGAGGTGTCAATATGTATGTTGCTTTGTTTGGAAGACTTTCTCCTGGTATCAAATCAATATGATGGCTGATACTTCTGATGGTTGGCAATGAGTTAGGCAGCTCATCCACCACTATGTCACAAAAATTATCCAACAATTTCTAAACTTCTTCAGGCAAATCATCCATCGAAGTACTATTAAGGATAACTTTGGGTTTCCTCACCACAACAAACTGCATCTCTTATTCTTTCTTAACTTCTTTCAAGAGTTCCTTCCCACTCATGAGAAGTATGCTTGTGTTGGCTTCCCCTTTCACTTTCTTCTCCTCTATTGGTTGCAACATGTGTGTCCTACCATTCTTCTCCAAGGTGTATGTATTCTTCCTCCCATCATGAATGACATTCCCGTCAAACTACCATGGTCTTCCCAACAAAATATGGCATACATCCATGGGAATTACATCACACCGAATTTCATCTCTGTATCCTCGTATCTTAAATTCAACCAAGCATTGTTTAGTAACCATTACATGGTGTCCTTTATTCAACCATGAGACTTTATATGAATATGGGTGTGCATTTTTCTCTAGTTCCAATTTCTCTACCATCTCCGTGGATACTAAGTTATAAGTGTTGCCACTGCCAATTATCACCTTGCATACTCTTTCTTTAGTCTAGCAAGCTATCTTGAATAGATTGTTCCTCTGTACTGTCTTTTTAACCTCTGCCTCTGGTTTTAAGAGAACCTTCCTCATCATCAAGGAATTTCCATTCTCTGCTCCTTCTACTTCAGCATTCCCTCTTTGTGCTTCCGAAATGTGAGATTCTCCTCCCTCTTTCTTTTTATTGGGGAATTTCCAAGACATCTGTCCTATCTTTCCACAGGCACAACACCTTATTCCTCCTCTACCTCTTCCTATAGAAGAGTTTCTTCCACCACCATGTATTCCTCAGGAAGTTCCTCCTATTTCTAAGTGACTGTGAGGAGTTTCAGCCTCATCTTTGGAATTATGCACCTTATCATGGGGAACTCCCTTTCCTTTGTTTGGGACTGATATTTTACCTCTACTACATTGGCTTTGTTTTTTAGCCAACTTCTCTTATGCCTTCAACGTGAACTGATAAGTATCCTCTACTATCCTTACTGACATCATGTTGAGCTCATCCTGGATTTCATACCTCAGGCCATTCATATACCTGGAATTTTTTTCTTCATTCCTATCTCTTTGTCCAACTCTGATGTTCAACTTGTAGGACGCCTATGTGTATTATTTGAATGTCATACCTTTCTGTCTCAGGTTCTGTATCTTCCTGAACATATTGATCTGATAATCCTTGGGCATGAACTTAGCCTTCAAATTGGCTTCCATCCTATCCCAATTCTTTATCTTTAGTTTGCCTCTACTTCTCCCCTCAGAGTGCAGTTCATCCCACCACAGTGTTGCATGTCCTTTAAGCCTGGTGACAACATGTCTCACCCTTTTTTCCCCATCGACATCTTCATAATCAAAATATTTGTCCATGGAACCTATCCAATCCAGAAGCTCTTCAACATCCAAATTGCCTTCATATATTGGGACCTTTATCTCAACTCTATCTCCCAATCTAACAACTTCTCTTAGCAAGCGTTCTTCGGCAACGTGTTCCCCTGTAGCTTCTTCGACCTCTACATATTTTCTCTCTGCATCACTGATGTCTCCAGCATCAAGTTCTCTTCTCTATGTTGCTTCCATCACTTCCAACCTTGCACGAATCTCTCACATCTCTCTTTCTACAACACGATTGGATAAAGGTAGATCTCCTCGTCTCCTCGACGACATTGTATTGATTATCCTTACACATAGAGTATAACTTCGAGTTCTTTCCCTCCTTTCCTTTGATTGTTGTATGCAAGAAAAATCCTCTCTCTAATACCACTTGATGCAGACCCCCCTTCTAGGATCGATCAATCCTGGTCTAGGATCGATTAAGAAATTGAGTCTGATTGACTCTTTGTCCCCTCAGGAACCTCAATTAACTAAATAGTCCCCCTGCTTCTTAAGGCGCAAGTTCTATGGAACCCACGGGCTTCTCCTTAATGCTTTAGGGCTTCAGCGTAATTAGGCACTATCTCTCCTCTGACTAAGCTCCTTCCCTCATGTGACCACTGGCGGCATCCACACATTTAAGTGAAAGTCACGTCGTGATTTTGTGTTTCGCATCTCTGGGAGTATCGCTACCTTCGTTCTCCCAATATCTGAAATCACAATAGCCCTAGATCGATGGTCCAGATCTTTATTTGATCAATAGTTGCGATTAATTCAGGATTTCGCATTTTGCGAGTTCTCATGACTCAACCTTTGACCCCTCTGAGCCACGAGTCAGTGAAATGTTGATCTCTCGCCATGTATTCTCCTTGAATATGGATGGTCCCGATGATTTCAAAATGATCAATGACTGTGATATTTTCACGAGTTCTCACTTCACAAATCCTCATGACTCTTCCCTTTTACCTTTTTACGCTGCAAGTCAATGAAATGTTTCTCTCTTGCTAGGTGTCCTGTCTTGATGGACGGTTCTGATGATTTTGGAATTTTGTGACCTTGTTCCTCCTGTGTACTTTCAAGGCTTTAATATTAGTGAAATCTAACTTGATTGGATGGATACAATCCTCCTGTGCTCAGATCGAATGACTGAGATTCTTCCTCCTCTATGCTTTCTCCTCATTGTCTGGACACTAATCAAACGGTCCAAATCTTTTCCCTTGAGCTTACGCTTTCTTCTAACTTAGAAGATTTTTCGAAAGATTTAAAGGATTCGACCTTTATCCTTCCCGTGAGTCTATTTCTTGGATCTCGTTCACACTTATTGGAAAGTGCTACCCCTCCTAAGCTTGATCTCCTCAAATATTTCGATCTCCTAAGAAATTCTTGCTTTTCCGGGAATTTCTTCAAACTCAGAATCAAAGATTCTTGAAAAGAATACTTCCCCACTATCCTGGTGCTCCTCTGTTCTTGATTCTTCGACTTCTTTATAGAATCACTTTGACTCTTCGTCGAATTCCCAATCTTTGCGCTCCTTGCAATAGAACTTTACACAAGGTCTTGAATTCTTATGACGACTATGCATACCTTGTGGCAGTCATTTTACACTTCCTGCAAAGGAAATCTTACGCTATTTCTTCTGAGATTTTCAAGTCGAAACATACCTTGTCAACGCACTCCTTGCAGATAGAATTATGGATCTATGCACTCCTTACAGTATATTCTTACGCAAGATCTGGATTCTTACAGATGACTAAGAACTCCTTGCAGCATCCACCTTGCACTCCTTGCAAAGGAAATCTTACACTATTTCTCCTGAGATTTACGAGTTGAAATATACCCTATCAATGCACTCCTTGTGGACTCTATGCACACCTTGCACCAGCTCATGAAGAAAAGAGATTTAAATTTTATGCAAGCATTTAAAATTTCCATACACTTGTAGCAAGATTCATTCATTCTTGAAAAGATTGACAACAATAATAGGGAAAATAAAAACAACACAGTCTCACACATTTAGATCAATTTTCCTCTGTTATCTTCATTCGATCAAGAAAATGGTTACAACTAAAATTAAACAACAACGAATTCTCATAACCTCCTACCTGCTCACAACTCTTCTAACCCTTCTTTAGGGCATACAAAACCTCTCTTTATACAAAAGAAAACAACTAACTACTATCTAACTACGGTTACATCGAGACTAGGTTTAACTCCCAGGTCACACGTGCTCATTTTGTCTAAGCATGTGGTCTTTCTATTTTATGTTTATATCGGCTAAAAAATATTTGCAGTACCGGCTTGCGTTCTAGGTTCTAAATTGGTCCTCAGGTGTTGATTTGTCTTACCACGTTTACTTGCTGACGATGCTCCTACATAAATAGTAGTACAAATTCTATTAAAGTAAATATCAACGGAAGTCCAAAATGGAAGAAACAAGTATATACCTTAAGATAGTATGGAACTACACCTAGGGTTTAGTTAACCTATTTAAGAATTTTTTTTTTCCATAAGAAATATTCTCCTAGACAGTCAAGGATTAGTGATAGTGAGAAGGGTACCCAATTTGAATCACAACAATATGGGATTGTTAGGATTAACGTAGTTAGTTAAATATCATATGAATCCTTTGAGAGGTATACCTAATGGATATCATGGAAGTGACAAGGGGAACTATGAAACATTTAGTAGAGCATTGAAAAAGAGTGGCTAGCCATAGTGTGTATGGAAGGAAACTTACTAAAGCTTGTAATTATGTTGAGAATGAGGTTGTGATGCTTGTGAGTGATTTATGTTGAGGAAATTACCAAAGAGCATTCGTAAATGCTATGTCAACACTCTTGTTGCAGTTGGATTTCCTGGAGACCCTAGTAGAGATATTACTAGCCAGTATATGCTGGATCCCTATAGGGGGTGGATATTGTTTGAGGGAATGTGGTGCAAAGAAGGAAATATCATCCCTTGGGTTGTGCAAACTGATGGGAAAGAGAGTTGGGCAGATGGAATTGTTGTAGGAGTCTCATCACTATTCTTTTAATGATTTTGGAGTTGTTACATTGGATTTTAAACACCCATAGGAGCCTTTCCATCCTTGTAGACTCATAGACCCAACTTGGGGGTGACTTGTTGCTAAGAGAATTGGAGCAGCATATTCTATGGTTGGGTGGAATGTGGAATTCCAATTGTGTAATTTTTTTTTAAATATAAGTGCTTTGATTACTTGGTCATTTACAGTTTTAATGTTATGATTAAATGTTTCATTCACTTTACATTATGTATGTATAAATGTTGTTATGTGTGTTTAATTTCTTCTGTGCATGATCAAATTGGCTTCATTCACGAGTTTAATTATTAATGATAATTGCATGAGCCTCTTTGTCATGTTGTAATAAAGTCTGACAAAAAATTATGTAATGATAATAAAGGGGTAGCTCACCCAAGTGGGAAGCTCCCTTAAGGATATTGATGAGAAGATTGAGCAAAATGAATGGTGAATAAGGATTATTGGTAAGTGTCATAGTGATTAATTGTATAATTTAAAGTGTCAATTTTAGGAATATATGAACTAAAACACTCATAATTGGCAAGGAATGACAAGTGATAGACTGGAAAAAGATTTAAATGTTTAAATGATCAAATTATAACAACTATATAGTTATTGGTTTCTAGATATTCAAAGACAAAGGAAATAGACCATGTGATAAATGAGCCTTAGAGACTAATGTTAAAACACCTAGTGTGAAGAGTAATAAGATTTTATGTTAATTACAAGTTATGTATTTGATATGCTAATCCTTGGGAGGGTGATAGAGGATAGTTACTAGGTGGTGGATAAATCCCTAGAGTTTAACCATTCCTTCTTGTAAGTGGCATACAAAATTTGGTTAATGATTAAAAATTTACAAGGATGAGAATGTAAATTTTGATTATTTAAGGAATGTTAGTAAGGCTGGTAATAACTTATGTTGAATTTCACCAAATGCCACCACATGGGAAATAATACATGCTTAGATATTGTGGATCTAGAAGTTGGGGCTTACTTGACAGTTAATGGTGTAGTCAAATAAGGAAAATATATGGAAACTTGAGCATACTAATAGGGTGACAATGCCTACCTAGTATATTTTCAACCTTCTTATCAAAAGAAAAGGAAATGATAATCAAGAAACAATTAATATCTGGATGACCACATGGTACTGATAGTATTGATGATCCTTTGTAGAGTTAGTTTGGGATAATGAACTTAACCAAGTAGATCCATATATAAAGGATTCTTAACGATCATTCTTGCATTAGATGTGTTAGCTAATATTCCTTGTATACATAATCATGCAAGTTAGTTGCTTGATTTTATTGACGAATCATGATAAGAATGCCTATGTTGTGTTATGAATTTGAATGTATTATGTGTTGAGATAATTATAATGTTTATGATGTTATGGTATGTTAAGAACCCCATGGTATTTACATATGATGTTATGTTATGTTAACATGTTATTCTATTTAATTATGTTGATGAAAGGTTGTGTCTTTGATAAAGATGCATTGAGGTTATATTTCTTATGGTAGTATCTCTTGATGTGATGAGATGATGTAATTGCATGGAATTATTTTATGAAAACATGTTTTGTGATGACATGCATAAGCACATGGTGATGAAAATGATGTTGTATTATCATGATGACATGCAATAGTTAACACGTTGATTATTTCTTTGAGATGTTGATATTATGATTAAAACTGATGCATTGGTTGCATGTTGTGAGGTGGTGATTGTCAGGTTATCCACAAGTAGGTCAAAAGGGATAGTTTATTTGATGATATTGTGGGAGCTCATACTTACAAAGGAGAATATATAGAAAGTAACACCTTATGGACTGAGGAAAACCTCAATAAACCAACCTATATGAGTGTTTATTTTTCCTTGTTGAAACCATCTTGAGAAGGCCATAGTGCCTGATATAGAGTTGTGATGTTGAATTTTCGAAGAAGGGATGGAGCATTTCTTGATGGTAGTGTTGTGGTATTGTACTTTAATGTCTAGGGTTATGTAACCAGGGGAGTATAAGGAGGTATCTTAGGTATATCCTTTCGATATGCCTGGTGTATGTGAGTATTGATCTGAATGACTGGTGTACATGATTATTTATCCAAATGATTGGTGTACATGAGTATTGATCCAGATAATTAGTGTATGTGAGTATTTTTTTAGATTCTTTCTTGGGAAGATGAGGTCTTGAGCCTTAGTGCTCTGGATAGACTGGAAGGCTTTAAGCCCGGTTCTGAAAGTCGGGAAGAAAATATAGAGAGTACTCATAGTTCCTCAGTGGGTTCAAGTGGACTTTCTATTCCTATTGCGGTCACTTGGGTGAATTTATACTAGTCCAACATAGGGTGTTGTGGAGTATACATGGATAAAATATAAAAAAACACAAGTAACATAAATAACGTTAAATTTGGGACAAAGTTCCTTGAAGGGGGGGAATATGTAAGGCCCCATACTAACAATACTAATACTAATAATAATAATAAATAAATTGTATAAAAATAGAAATAAAATAAATAATAAATAAAGTAAAAGATCAAAAATAAATAAATAAAAAGAAATTACTATATTAATAGAACAAAAGGACAAAAATAAATTAAAAAGATAAATTTATGGAAAACTAAATTAACGGGGTTAAGAAAAGGAAACTTCATGATTAGTTACTTAATGAAAAGTGTAAACCGTGAGAGGACATTCTTGCATGGATGTGTAAGAAGAACTCTATATATTGAAGATGGAAAAGGATTTGGGGGATATTTTTTTAGTGCAATTGAGGGAAAGGATTGGAAGCTAGGATAGGTAGTTGATTGAGGGATTGGGGTGTAAGTTACCATATGTATTATAATAAATAGAAACAAAAATATTGCAACAAATATTGGTGGAACAAAAAATTATAGAGAATAAAAACACCAACGATGATACCTTTATTGATAGAAATACAAGTTCACTTGTGTCTTCGAGGGGGAAACCTCCAGTAAAGTAGAGCTCTATTAAAATAATTCTCAAGAAAAAACTTTATCATTTCTTCTACTCCTATTTATACTAATTCTATATTGTAAATAACATTATATAGGAATATCTTTCTAGAAGTTAAAGCTTCTATTAAGTCTTATTACAGTAGACTTGTTCACATTATCAAATAGGCCTTATTTACTAATGTCATCATTTATTACATGGAAAATATATTATTCTACTTAGATGAGGGGTTAGGGAGGTTAGGTCCCTAACATGCCCTCCCCATTGAAAAATAGCCTTGTCCTCAAGGCTTGAGATGAGGAAATTGTTGCAGAATGGTAGTGGTGGCATCTTCTAGAGGTGTATCCTTCCACTAAACTAAAACTTCCTTGATGGTGTGATTACGAAGATGATGCTCATGCTAGTCTAAGACTTCTTGTGGTTGAAATCAAATGAAACCTTATTCATCCAAATAAGGGATATTATTTTGAGTCTAGCATTCAGTTCCAATCACTTTCTTTAAGCACAAGACATGAAAAAGATAATGGAGCTTAGAATGATGAGGCATAGCTAACTGGTCGGCCATGGACCCCACTCGCTTAAGAATTGTAAAAGGACCATAAAATTTGGAGGAAAGTTTATGAAAGTGTCCAATTTTGATTGAGTTCCGCATATAAGGTTGCATACGAAGAAATACTTGGTCCCCTTCAACAAATTGAAGTTTAGAATGACCCTAATCTACTTGTTGTTTCATGTGATTCTTAGCTAGGACCAAATTTTCTTTGAGGGTCCTTAGAATGGTTGCTCGGACTGTAATATTGTTTTCAACCTCCTGAACCTTGGATACACCTGGCATGTATGAGAGAATCGATGATGTATTTTTCTCATAGAATGCTTCAAAGGAAGTCATGCGAGTGGAAATATGGTAAGATGTGTTGTACCACCATTCAACTAGGGGTAACCAATGATCCCATTGATTTTCTCTATCAGATGAAAAACACCGCAAATAAATTTCCAAAAACTTGTTGAAAACTTTAGTTTTTCCATCAGTATGGGGATGATAGGTGGTGTTGAGATGAAATTGGGTTCCCTAGAGATTGAAAAATTCTTTCCAAAAATTGTTGGTGAAAGTTGGATCATAGTCATAGACAATAGAATGAGTCATGTCATGGAGTTTGAATATATTATCCATAAAAAATTGAGCCACTATGGATGCAGTGAATGGGTGCTAAAGAGCATATAAATGATCATATTTATAAAGATGATCTTCTACCACCATGATTTAGGTAATCCAATAATGAAATCCATAGAAATATCCATCCAAATAGCAGGTGGAATCGAGAGAGGTTGGAGTGTTCCTTGAGCTTTGATTGTTTCTCCCTTATTGATTTGACATGTATCACATTCAACCACAAAGGTGAGAATGTCTTGTTTCATACTATCCTATAAAAAATAACGTTTGACCCATTCATAGGTTTTGGTAAACCCTAAATGCCCAGTTTTGGGTGAAGAATGAAACTCAAAGAGCATCGTGGATTTAATGTTTAATTGTTTTCTTAAATACAAACGACCTTTATAGAAAATATCTTCATTGTTCCAATATTAGCTTGTATAAACTTGAGGATCTTGTTGGAATTTTGATCAAGATATAAATTTTGGAGTCTTACAACCATTCCTTGTGAACGTCCTGAAGCCAGTTTGCTACAATGAATGAGAGGGAAAAGAGGAATCCTTCTTCTTCACATTTCCTTAAAAGAGCATCAACTAACACATTTTATTTTCCTTTCATGTATATGATCTCATAATCATAAACAAACATCTTGGTCACCCATTTCTATTACTCTAGGGATGAAATTATTTGTTCCGTAAAATAATTGAGGCTGCAATGATTAGTTATAATTTGGAGGCATTGCCCCAATAAATAAGGACGTCATATATCCATTGCATGCATAATAGAAAAAATTTCATTTTCATAGGTTGATTGGCCCAAACATCACTCTGAAATTTTTTTTCTAGTGAATTTGAAGGTTTCCCATCTTGCATGAGGACTTCTCCAATTCCTTTCCCTGATCCATCACACTCCAGGAAAAAAGTCTTGGTGAATTTTGGTAGTGTCGGGACAAGATTTGTGCACATAGTATATTTCAAGGTTTGGAAGGCTTGATCTATTTCTGGAGTCCAACTAAAAGAATTCTTTTTAAGGAGAGCAATGAGAGGAGCTAGAATTTTTCCATAATTCTGAACAAACTTGTGATAATAGCCCATTAAACCCAGGAAACCACATAATATTTTAATATTTTTAGGGTGATTCCAATCCTGTATAGCTTCAATTTTCTTTGTATCCACCCGTACACCATCCTTGACCACAATATGACCTAGGTACTCAACTTTAGAGGCTCCAAATTGAACATTTATACTTTTTGAGAAAACAATTGTACTTAGCTAGTAGATGGAGAACTTGATCCACATGGGCGAGATGGGCTTGCCAATTTTTACTATATATGAGAATACCATCAAAGAAAACTAAGAAAAAATGATGGAAGAAAGGACATAAGACATGATTCATGAGACTTTGAAAAGTGGAGGGGGCATTTCACAAGCCAAATGGCATGACCAATAAATTATAGTGATCCGCATGAGTTATACAGGTAGTATTTGGGATGTCTTCCTCTTTCATACATATCTAGTGGTAGCCACATGGGGTCTTCAGTCTATGAACCTATGAAATAGTTCCTTTGCTCATGGAATATTAAATAATACCCCTAATTTCACTAGATATTGATAAATATATCCCAAATTTCTTTTGTTGAACCCTCATCCCAATACCTCTTTCCAATAAAACAAACCCCTATTTTTACTAGATACTCCTTTGTATACCCCACAATACATGTAAACCCCTTGCAAACCCTTATGTCACACTTAAGTGTCGCACCCTAAGTGTCTCAATTGTTGCAAAGTGTCATATGCACCTTAACAAGTGTCACAACATACCTCATATATTTTTCTAAGTGTCGTGACTCAATCAACACCATATAAACATTTGTCACAATCCCTCAGTCATGTTGGAAGAAGAACCCCTATCATATGACAGTCAAAACATGCACCTTTACTTGTAAAATTGACTATTTTGGGGAAATTAGGAAGAGTGGAACTCCCCTACCCATTCTAAGGGAGCGTCGATGCTCCCCCTAGCATGTTAATAGAGTGCCACTAGCACCATTTATTCAACACCAAGGAGCGCCACTTAAGTTAGAAGAAAATGTGGGGAATACCTCCTTCTTCTAAGGGCCAGATCTGAAGGGATGAGATTGTTTTTTCTCAAATCCTATCATATGGCTTTAGATTAGGACGAAATACCAACTTATGGAGTCATATCCTCAACCAATTCCCAAAATAACCCATGATGGTTGAGCCTCACACATCCTATAAATTGAAGGCATTTCCATGGTGAAAGAGGGAACAAAATTGTTGAAGTATCACCATTATGATCATAAGATATTCATGCAAGGGGATGGATGAGGAGATATTGGAGAAGTTGCTACATTGTCAAACATTATTTGTAATTACTTGTCACTGGCTTTCCAATTAATATAAACTTGGCCTATTCCCTTCAAGTTCATGTGTTCTACATTCACTTGTCTATTATCGTTTAAATATTCATAGATAGATCTGCTTTACCTAATCATAGAGAGTAGGAGGAAGAGTTCCTTTGCTAGTTGTTGCAAGACTTCATTTGCGTTAAGGAGTTTGAATATCAATCCCAAGGATTGGAGAAGCGAGGATGGACATCGCAATAAGGTATGCCATATTCCACTTATCTCTTTCTTGATTGGTTCAGATAGGCTTAAAGGTACGTTAGTGTCCACTTGTTCTTTTTCTATCTTCGTACAGGGGTCTATAAATCCAAGGGAATTTTCACTTGTCCACAGGAGAAATATTCTGTAACACCCACCCCCCCAATACCTACAAAATATTGACTTTATTTTTCACAATTTAAAAACCCCCTTTATGAATGAACATTATAAGATATTGTCATCAAGGTAAGCCTCTATGGGTAGCTAGAACGTAGATCAAGTTTGGTAAAGTATTGAGCACCACTCAATTCATCCAAAAGGTCATAAATGATAGGAATGACAATTTTTTCTTTGATTGGGATTTTTTTGAGTGTGCAAAAATCAGGACACATGCACCAAGTGCCTTCTTTCTTGAGTACCATGACTACTAGAGAATAATAGGGGATATTACTAGGATGGATAACACTTGCTTCTAGAAATTTTGAATTTTTTTTCTCAATTTTATTTTTCTGGGAAAAAGGATGATGATAAGGGAAAACATTGGGAGGAAGACTTCCTGGTAATAGAGGAATAAAATGATCATGGACACAATGGGAAGGGGGAAGTTCATGGAGAGTGTTAAAAATAACTTGTTGTTAGGAGAGTACATATTGTAGGTTAGGGTGCACATAGGGCGTCTCAACGACTTGAATAGAATGGAGTTGGGAAATAATTCCAAAATGACATTTTTTGAATAGAGTTTCCATTCGACGGGAACTGTTGATATCAGGTGAGCCTACTTTGATGCGTTGGAACTTATATTATTCTCCCTCATGTTGGAATTTCATGGTTATGTCCTTAAAATCCATGAGGATGGGGCCTAGAGTGTGTAACCATTAAACAATAAGCATAATGTCACAATATCCCATGTCGATAGAAAAAATATGATATTTTAGTTGGTACTGACCAATTTGTAGGTGCACATTTTCACAACATCTGCCACATTTCATGGAACCAACATTCATAATCATGATTTGAAAATTGTTGACTGCACATATATAACAATTTATTTCTTGGGCAACGTGATGATGAATAAAATTATGGGTGTTTCCATTGTCAACTAGTATTATGCCTTTCCTATGCTTAATGTAGCCAATTATCTTGAGGGTTTGCAGAGCATAGAAGCTAGTGAGGGCGTGCAATGAAATCAATGGTTCAACTTCTGGTGGATCAAAGGGAGTAGTAAGATAATTTTCTTGGGGTAGATCTTCCATAGGGGAAAATTCAACCTCCTTGTCAACAACATCCTCACAAATGACCATAAAAATATCATGTTCCTTACGTTTGTGCCCTGAAAAATATTTGTCATCACAATTATATAAAAGACCCTTGAGTTGGCATTCAACCATTTCTACTCGAGTTAATTTATGGATCTTGAGAGGAGTAGAATGAGGGGTAGGATTGGTAGTTCTAGGGAGAGGGAAAAAAAGGGGTTTTTTGTTCTAGGAAAATATGACCCATTGTGCTTCCTTGGTGTGATTAGTAGTTTCCAACCAAGTTTGGGGACAAGCCATTAGGACCTGGGCTCAAATTTCATCATTTAGGCCACTGATAAAGAATTCCCTAAAGAAGGAATTTGACATGTCTTCCATTATGAAATCCAGATGCTCAAAGTTGGGGATACATTCTTCCACTATGCATGATTATTTCAACTTGGTCAAATGGCCCAATTGGTGTGTGTCTGTGTCAAAGTGTTTATAAATTTCGACCACAAACTGTGTCCAAGAAACATACCTTTGGTCTAAATTTTTATGCCATTTCCACCATTGCCAGTGTTTAGGATCTAGATAGAGGACACCATAATAAAGTTTATCCAATTTATCATTGATTCCATGCAGGGATAAATAATGTTCCATTTGACTCACCAACTCATGGGATCTAAGCCATCAAATTGTTTCACCTCGACTCTGGGAAAACACAATTCTTGGTGAATTTGATTGGAATGAAAGGCTTGGTAATGGGAAGAGTCAACATATTCATGGTGGTAAGGTTTTTTAGAGGAGGTAGGGCCCGAGTATTGACTCATGAAGTGGCTCATCTTGGCCAATAGGGAGTCTATGGACTATTTCACACCTCACAAATTTGTTTTGAGGCCAGCAATATCATATTTGAGGTTAGAATTATCAAAGTTTAGGGTAGAAATATTGGAATTGATTTCTTGAATGGTACACTTGTTCTATTCATTATCGACAAATAAGGTGTTGATTTGTTGGTTGTGAGTGAGAGCCATTTGGGAAGAAGAAAAAAGGGGGTAGGTGGGTCCACACACAAAAAAGGGTTATAGATGAGGGGTATGATGATGGATGAGGTGAAGAGAAGAAGCCAATGGGATAGGTGGAAAATAAGGGTGCAAGGGTGGGTGGGTCCATGAAAAAAATGCTTACAAGTGATAGACACCACTACAATCAGGGTGAAGAGAGGAATCCAATGGGATAGGTCCCAAATAAGGGTGATGGCGGGACCACTATTTTGTTTTAAATCTGGCCTGAAGAATACTATAGTGACGAAATGCCAAATTTTTTATCAGGGAAAATTGAGTAGGAGTTTTGCAACCAGGATGCAGGAGACATGATTGTGTGGAAAAATTTCCCTTCTGCTTCTTTTCTATTATCTTTCATTCCCAAGAGATGGGGTTTTTAGAGTTCCTATAGAATTGTTTTTTCCCTGTGCTATATCTCTCTGATATACATTTGGGGTGAACAATAGTACTCGAACCAATATCTCCAGGAAACAACTAAAAATGTTCAACCATACCCTTATCAATACTACCCAATTACCCATGTACTAGAGAGTATCTTCCTAAGTACTATTCTCGGTATCACTATAGTAGTCAGGAATCCAATCGACTTATCTAGATCCAGTTTTTAGAGACCTAGGGGACTCCTGATATACCCAAAAATACATGGGAGTGATTGATATGTACATATTCTATCTGATGCAATACTACTTGAATGGGTACCAATAGGGGTTGCAGAGGTTTCCAACAAGGTGAAACATTTGTTTCGAGTAACCCCATGAAAACATCTATATTCCATTTGTGTAGTCTTCCATAGCCACAATTTTACCTATTGAATGATATATCTTTGTTCTTTAAAGATGATGGAAATACATATCTCTACCTTGAAAAACATTTCTCACAATTTCTTCAAAGGAAAGAGCTCTAATCCCACTTGTTGTTTTTTTTCTTCATATGAGATATACTCAATATATTATTACAATGATGAGTGTTCCGTATATATGGAACATATGGTGACCATCCATGAAAGGATGAGTCCCTTGAATAATAAAAAACTATTTATTATTATCATTTAATTATTATATATGATATTTAATAATCAATAATTAGATTATTAATTATTATTCTAAGAGAATGTCTTCCCGATGTTGTCCAAACATCAACACTCCCTCTCAACGAGGGAGACATTTTGCATCATGTCAAGCTTGTCTTTGAAGTATAGAAACTTCACCCTAGACTCATGACACTTGTATGTTAGTTTTGGGAAACATCTCTCTCCCACCTGAACCGAGGAGAAACTCCTTATGCGGCTCTCCCTCTAAGCCAATTAACTCTCTCTAAGATTAGGCTCACTTTGGGTCCATATGTAATATAATATAGAATCTTGAGTCTTTATTCTTCCTTGTAAAATCACCATGACTAGCACAAAGACCACACCAGGATATTTCACCACAAGTACACACCTATGAGCGAATGTCATCATGATGTTAACTGACACGTGGAAAAAAAACTTCAAGCACCTCAAGTCCATATTATTCCTTGTCACGATCAAGGAAGGACTACGTCTGGGCCCATTTACCACAAGTCAACCTTTATGATAAATGTATCCTATCTCCCTTGGTCTGCAACCCAATCTAGGAGAAGTTATGCCCGATGTTGAAATATCAACACTCCCTCTTAGATAGGGAGGTATTTTTTCCATAGTATAACACAACTATTGTCCAAGACACGCAGTCTCCATTAGTGGTACACAACTGATGGGTGTTCTATATGCACTAAAAACACACTTAAAAACCTTGAATTAAATTGTCAACCCGAGGTAAGTAAACTTAGAGTTGTAGCAAAATATATGCGGAAGGTAGAAGGGCTGGTAGTAGTATAGTCTAACTAAGGAAGAGGCTATCTAAGCATTAACCTATTCAAGAAAACCTATCTAATGAGCAAACCCTACTAAGGAACTTAAAACTATGTAACCTAAGTACTTTTGGATCAAGGATTGATGGATAGTTCTAGAAAAACAAGTGAAAACCCTATTTAAAGAAAAATAGTTCATAACAATAAGAAAAAGCATAACACTAATAAAATAGCAAAATAAACTATTAAGCATAACAATAAGAAAATAGCAAAAGCAAACTACTTTCACTAGACCACCTAAATTCAATGAGAAACAACCCTATAAAAGAAACTAAATAAACAAGCAACTATACTATCAAAGAAAGAATAGCCAAGTAAGCAATTTAACCTATTAAAGCAAGTAAACAAATAACTACCCTAAGATAAATTCTACTACAAGTAATCTAAAAACTGCTCATTGAACAACTAACTAAGCTAAGAGGCAAGTGGGCTCTATTCTTAATTCAAACTTCAAAACTGTTTCTAATTCATAAAAGGAAATCTATTTAATTGAAAGAAAGAAGAACTAACAACTAACCTTTAATCTATGATAAGAAAAACTGCTCTTTAATCTATCAAAACGAAAGACTATCTATCCTACATCAGCAATAAAACTATCTTCTGATCTATGAAAACAAGAAACTATCTTTTAACCTATAAAAACTCAAATATAGTGTTGGTGGTTGTGTGAATGTCTTCATTGTCTTATAATATCTCGATGGAACTTGAAAACAAAAGATAATTCAGGCGGTATAAGCTCAATACTGATCTCAATATCAAAGTGAAAGGTATGGATTAAACAATCCAATGATAATTTAGCCATTACGAAAACAATCGTCAATTACCCTGCATACTAATGGAATTATTAACCATCAACAATATAATGAGATTATCATTGTACTCTATGCTATGTAAGAAAAATTCATAATTAAATTCAATCATTAACTAAGAATTGTAATTGCAATCTAATTCTAGGAAACAAAGTTCATAAAATGAAACTATGCTATATCTATTTTAATAATTCAAAATGCAATAAAGAAAGTGCTTAAGAACATGAATTAAAACATGACATATAAAAGGTAAAATAACGAATACATTAACCAACAACTAGTTAAGCAAGATATACATAAAAATGGAATAAGCAATCTATAATTAAAAAACTGAAGCTAACCTTATCCATCCATCAAATCCTTGGTAAAGAAAACATGAAATAAAACTTTGTTCTACTCCATTTCAAACTCCATTTTAAACTTGATTCTAAAAGCATGAATAAAACACAATCCAATATCTAATTGCACACGGGGTTAGTGTATGAATTTGCAAATTCGTTCCTAACTACGAAATCAACGCATACTAACACAAGCCTTCATACTAACCTGCAAAAGAGAATTAAAATAATTAAACTACAACAACAAATTAAATAACAAAGGAAAAATAACAATGCATGTACAGGAAATAAACAAGAGGCATCTAAGCTATAAAATGCATAAATAACTTAAAGAACAGTTACCATACTGTTGGTGGCCCCCCAGCAAGTCGTGGTCACTTCTTAAAGGCACACCACGAACTCAACAAATCGATTTCACCATTAAAACTCAAAAACACATTTTTATATAATTATGGCAATGAAAAATGGAAAAACAGAGTAAAATCGTGTTTGTCTCCAATACACTGGTTCTTCTACTACTTCTTATCTATTGTATGACCACCACGGTGGTATTTATAATATTTATAGACCAATTGGTCAACCCCAGGAGGGTCGAACCACTTCTAAAAATGGAAAATTACATTAATGGTGCCCTAACTACAGAAAAAGAGTGAGCTAATAATCGCCCTACTCAACAACTTAAACTGAGTTGTCAAGAGTTCAGTAGCTGGAGGGGGAAAGCACGAGCACAAACCATGTTCCTGATTCGCCCACCACTAGCCTCCAATACCATAACCACCAAATCACCCACCATTTTTGTGCAAGACGCAGTGCTAAACGGAGTGTCGGACCGGGTAATAGATGGAGTGTTGGACTGAGTGTCGGAAGTAGAAACGTGATGCGATTTTTCCCTGTAACACCAAAAAATGTGAATTAGATCCTTGGAAACATAAAAACGTGATGAATTATACTCAATATCAACATTAAACATGAATTATACATACCTGGTGTGGATCATATCATTTTGGCACAAAATTCTTCAAAAAGATTCTCCAAAACATGAAAAACACATATTTACATTCGGCAAAAGTATCTAATAACTATCATGAAACTGATCATATCTCGGGCCCAACATTACCCCCACACTTATGATTTTGCGGGTCCCACTGCAAACAAAAAGAAATTACCCCTCGTGACTAGGCTTGCTGAGGAGGATCAACTTTGGAAGCCTCTCCTTCTTGCTGTGAGGACTTTGCCTTATGTCTCTTGTGTTTCTTCAGTTGTTCTCTAAGGCTGCGGTTGGATTTGGTCATCCCATCAACCAACCATTGAAGGGAGTTAACCTTTTCTTAGAGGACTACATTATCATGATGAAGGTGTGTGTCTATTGTCTTCCTTTCTTACAATTGTTGGGGAAGATGATGGTTTCCTTTTTGTATCTTCTCAATGGCTGGGGAAAAATCAGTGATCTCAGAGGAAGGCTTAGATCCTTTGAGGGATGTGAACAATCTATCATTCTTAGGATCTAGAGTAGGCATGGGTGAAGTAGGAGTGATGAGGGATTGATAAGGAGAGGTAGGTTCTAATTTTGTCTTTCGTAGTGGCTCTAATCCATCCGCAGAAACTTCCCTAAGTCTGTTGTGAGGGCTCTCAAGATTGGAGGACACTTGGATAGGATCCGAAGCAGGGAGGGGTTTTGCATAAGGTTTTGTTCTTGTTCTCCGGGTACTCTTTCGAAAGGGTCCTTTCCCAAATTGATTGGCTCCCCTCCTATTTGTGGGAATGATGGGAAAGTCTTGTTGGATCACTTCTTGGAGCTTTTTAGGTGTGGTATCAAGAGAGATTGAAGGTATTGGGGGGTTAACAATAGGCTTCTTTTGATCTTTACTCTTGGTATTTTTACCCAATAAGGAAGAAGGGATATCAATAAGCTTTTTGTATTTCTCCGGAAAAGAGAGGGTTTGTGCAAGGGGGTTTGGAGTTCCTAGAGAGTGAGGCTTGGATGAAGAGATAATCCTTAGGCTAAGTGGCTTTTTGTCGGTCTTAATTGTCAAGTGAGCGTTTGCGAATTTATAGATAAATGCATCCCAAGTTTTCCCCTATTTCTGTAATTTGGCTAGAACAAGGATTTTGATCAAGCCATGGTGAAAGAGACTGTTGTGGGGGTTAGTCACATTCTTCCTCACTTGAGAGGACATCTTCCCCAAGATTTTTAGAAAATAGAAGGGGAAGTTCAAAGGTTTGTTGAACTAAAAATGAGCCAGCAATCTGAAATGACAAGCTTTCAAAGTGGAGTATCTACCTTCACTTGTAATCAACCTCGTGATGACGATGAGTGGGTTGATCAATTCCACCTTTATCCACTCCCTATAATATCCTTTTTCTCCTGAAATGTTCTAGAATTCGGGCTTAAAAACCCTGTTATAACTTGAGCGTGACAGTTGGTGGTTTTTAAACCATCTATCTCCCATTATTGGAAGCTTCTTGGTTGCAACAATGGACTCTTTTGAGACCTCAAAGGAAAGAGACCCCACGTGTGTTGTATTCCCATCGAAAATGAGGGAAAATTGCATGGACAAGCCATCATTGTGGCCCTGCAAGTTAGACAAAAATGCCCCTAGCCTGCGCGCAAAACCACCTCTCTCTATTATGCAAATTCGGGAATGGAAAAAAGGTATGCATAGGAAGAGGCTCCATACCTCCTAGGCATTGTGGCAGAGGAGAAATTAACCAGGAAAGGGTGTGAACGGGCCAAGAGATGGCATGAATTGGGCATGGGTCGAGCGTAATTCAAACAAGGGAAGAAATGACAGAGGTTGGGCATGATTTCTCAATGCAGGGCAAAGAAAATGGCAAGGGTGAATTGAGATAAAGCTTACCCATCCCAAATTTGAATGTGTCTATAGTGGAGTAAGTTTCACACATGTGTGCACAAGCTTCCATGTGTGGGAATTTTCAAATTCAAAGGCTCATTTTTGGGGGCAATGTAATGATGCATAGTTAGATCAATGTCCAAGTCTTTTGACTTGGAGATTTGATCATGAACATATAAATCATCTTCAATCAATTGCCTTCAACCAATTCAATTGAATGCAATTGATTTCTAGTTACCTAGAATTTAGGACATTTACTGATGTGTAATTCATATGGCACTTCGTTCGGCACCACATACGACACTTCATACGACACCTCTTTGTTAAATTCATTTTCACCTCTTGTAATGGATAGCCTACAAATTTGAAATGTTTTTGACAATCACAGTGGTTAATGAGCAGAGGTAGAATGCTCCCTTGTTGTTGATTTTTCCATCATGCTCACTCAATCCTCTTGCATATGACATATAATGTCAAATCTACAATGAACAAGTTATAGCAACCATAAAACATGTACTATCATTTTCACCTCTTGTAATGGATAGCCTGCAAATTTGAAATTGTTTTGACATTCACGGTGGTTAATGAGCAGAGGAAGAATGCTCCCTTGTTGATTTTTCCATCATGATCCCTCAATCCTCTTGCATATGACATATAATGTCAAATCTACAATGAACAAGTTATAGCAAGCATAAAACATGTATTTTCAATCCTACAATGTACAACTTGTAATGAAAGATAAATCGATAAAGAGTGGTCTGCTCAGTATATGTTCAATAATTTATAGCAGACAGGATTTTAGCACTTCAAAAATAAAATGACTATTAATGTAATAACCTGTATCATGGAAATAATACAAAAATTCTTGCAAAGATTTATTTCTTTAGGCAATGATAATTTGTCAGCTCATGAACCTCTACCCCACACCTAAGTATTGTGACACCTCACAATCAAAATAATAGGAAACCAATCAGTACCCCCAATAACCGAATATTTATAGTATGTCAGGTGTAAAGATAAAGTTCCACAGATTTGTCTGACGAGACAGTTAGAAGATGGCCCCACCTATAGGATAAGAGATCCTATATATAGATAAGAAGAGATAGGCAAGAGAGTTTCAAGATATTCTTAGAGTTATTTCCCAATGGAAAGTTTATGGAGTTCATTAAACTTAGCTTAACCACACATACTTTATGTCATCTTTGTCTTCAAGTAATGTCGTACATCAGGACAAGTTTAAATTTATTATTTATTTATTTTCAGATTACCATCCTCGCTAGGTAGAATGCCCTGCTGCCAGCAAGCATGTTCAGTACTCCGATGGGTTTACCTAGTCATATTGTAGGATGGTACCCGCTTCCAGTAGACATGTTCAATATCCCAATGGGTTATCCTCTTACACCCTCAAAGATTGTCCCTCCATCTTTTAAGATTTTAGTATAAGATTGCTTTATGCAAGAAGATGGGGGGACAACTCTGAAAACAACTTTTCCTTTCTTTCATTTTTTCAATTGGGATGGTATTTATGTTAGAGGATGACTTTCCATTATATTAATTAGTGATTTTCCTGATGTAAGGGGTACTTAAGTGGACGTGGCCTATCTAAAGATAAGATATAATTAAGCTATTTAGTGTGTAGTGGATGGTACCATTGAGAAAGAATAGAAAGGTATCTCTAGGCTCAACTCACTTTCTTCTTTTGTAGTTATTTTGATGTTTCCATGACTAACCACTAATTAGACCTCCTTGTTACTCTTTGATAAAGACACTTGACTCACATACTTAGGTTTCTTGGAAAACCTGTACAAGAGACCTCTAGGGTTGATAGTTATGGTATCACTTCCTTATACAGTGGTGAAGAGTTTAAAGAGCAACGGCTTTAGAATGCCTTAAAAAATGAGATTTTTTGCAAAAATATGGCTAATTACAGTAAGTCAATATACATTTGATGCTTTAGCAGACACAAAATTCAAGTGTAACAATTTTTTGAAGAAACATCCTTGAAACTATGTACTCCTAGTGAAATAAATAATTACAGAAATCTCTAGAATTGCCTTATTAACAAAATTCAAAAACTATTTACATATATAATATAGGAAATTCAGAAAAATATTCAAGAACAAGGGGGGACTTCCCCATCTACTAAGGCCAATGCCTTGTCAGTTGACATGCCCTATATAAAATCCTCTTTGGAAATGGGCTTATGATAAAATTTTAGTCGATGTCCATTTACTACAAAGGAGACTTGTCCATCATCAACTGCTTTAATTTTTACAGCTCCATTGTCATATACAATGTCTACCTCATAAGGGCCCAATCATTGGGTGGTGAATTTTCCTTTGAAGGTTTTGAATCAGGAATCAAACAACAGAGCCCAATCACTAGGTTGGAAGTGTTTCTCATTAATAAACTTGTCATGCCACTTGCTCCTCTAGTTTTGGACTAATATTGTTCATTGGATGGCATCTTGCCTGATTTCATCCAACTCATTTAATTGTAGGGCTCATTTATTCTGAGCCTCATCCAGGTTCAATCCTAATTCTGCGGAAATACGAAAGGTCCTTACTTGGAATTCTATTGGTAGAAGTACTTATTTCAACCTGATTATAGAAGTACTTATTTCAACCTGATTATAGAAGTAACGAAAGGTCCTTACTTGGAATGGTAAGACCCTATAAGCATAGGTTCCCCAAGGATAAGTAAAGGTAGTATTGTCCTAGTCCTCAGGTTCTATAAGAACCTGATTGTACCTGTTGTACCCATCTAGAAAGGAAAAATACTTCTTTCCAGACAAGGTATCTAAAACTTGGTCAATGAAACGAAGAAAAAAATAATCTTTCTGAGTGGATTTGTTGAGTTCCCGGAAATCAACACAAATTCTCCATTTATCGGTCACTTTCTTCAGAACCACTACAAGATGGGATACCCACTTACTATCGGAGATGGGATAAATGAATTTGACATTTAACAACTTTTTGAACTCCTCCTTGACTATATCTTTAAGTGTTGGGTTCATCCTTCTCTGGGGTTGCCTAACAGGTGTTACTTCCCCCTGGGTATATATGTGATGCATGCATGTGTCAGGGTGTATACCATTCATGTCAGTGCATTCCCATGCAAATGCTCCTGATTGTTCTTTAAGGATATCTACCAACTATTTATGTTGGTCTTTATCTAGCCCAAAGTTTATATGTAAAAATTTTCTTGAACTAATATCATAAGGCATAATATAATACATGGTAGACTCATCTATCTCTAATATAAAATATGTCGAAGACAAAATTTATGGGTCCAATTTTTCTTGAAAATTTTCCCCAAACATGTATTCAAATAGGGGAAAAGACTATGTAAAATCCACACATGTGATAGAAAAAATAAACTGGTTTAGAAAATTTTCTATTGTGTGCTCCTGAAGTGCCCATGCATGGTCACTTGGCAATATGGGTTCTTCCCAGACCTCATTCTCATATGGGCATTCAAGCCACCATAGATTCTCCATAATAGGTTGAGCTGGAGGGTAAATTGCGAGATTTTGGATAGAGAGACCATTTGAGATGGTCATTTCCCCTTCTCTACAACCAATAAATGCATTGGCTTTGGCTAGCCAAGATCTTCCCAAAATGACGGGATGGCCTTTGGCAGGATCCTTTTAGTGAATGACAAGAAAATATACTAGGTAATCCCACGAGGCTAAAGTAACCATGATATCATATAAAATCCCTTCAGGTATAACCCTAGTCTTATCTACTAATTCCAAAATGGTTGGGGTAGGCCGAAGAAGAGGTTGTTACTGTAATTTCCAAGTTAGTAGAGTACATAACATTGATGGCTGCCACTAGGTCTATGAGAGTGTTTCCAATGGATACCTTATTAATAGTTATGGTCACTACGGGGTTTCCTGGGTTCCCATGGTTTGCTAGTTATTGTTGCTCTGATATGTACTCAGAAAGTCCTTCTACCAAATGTGTTGTAGGGGGGTTCTTTTTATTCCTACATGGATTCTTAATACACAATTATTTGACTACCTTACTGTAGATTGGAATGTCTTTAATGGCTTGAAGCAGGGGAATCTTGACACAAATATTTTTCAATTCATTCAAAATGTCAAATTCCGGTCGGGTGGTTGGTTTCTTGATTACCAACCAGTCTGGATAAGGAGGGACCTTCATAACTTGTGAAGGTTAATTTTTGGGAAGCTTGGGTTCTTGGTTCTTCGGGATAATAACATCTTCCCACCTAGTGTCATCTGTGGGTTGTTTGGTTTCTTCTTCTTCTTCTTCCTAGATGACTACTGAAGGTCTCTGCATCTCTAGAAATTTTCCTGATCTTAGTTGAATTTCTTGTAATGGAACGGTAGTAATAACATATGTCAGGAAGGCTTGAATCTCAACATTGTGAAGAGGTTGAGGGGGCATATTATTGGGATTTGGCACTGGTTGTGCTGATAATAGTGTTGGTCTCAGGGAGCTTTCATTTTGATATTGTAGCGGTTGTTGTTGTGGAATAGGAGGTAAAGGTGGTGGAACAAAAATTGGCAGAAGTTGTGGGGTGTTTGGTGGGAACTGAGGATAATGATGGTTGGACATAGGGATAGGTGGAGCTTGAGTGTTTTCTTGGTTATGTCCTCCTCTCCATCCTTTAAACCAAGGATGTTGGTACTGAGTAAACCAGTTTTTCCAACCTGGTGAGTTCCACTATTGTTGTTGTTGATAATAGGGTGAAACTTGAGATTGTAGATTTGGGTATGCGGGTTGGTTCCTAGGCTGCCATGGCCTCCTAGGTGCATACAAAGACTCCCCAAGATCTACACTCCTATATATGGCTAATAAACTAGACAATGATGGAAATTTTTCAGTCACATGGTCTTCTGTACAGAAGCCACAAACTAAAACATTATCTAATGGGCATTCCCTTGAGGAATGCTTCCTCTTGCATCTTGGGCAATATATGCTCATTGTTGCATTTTCCTCTTCCAGTTTCTTTTTTATTTTTAGGGTGTCCAACTAGGAACCTATTGTTCTTAAGATATTTTTTTTGAAGTTTTCCAAAAGGTTCCCTATCTCTGCTCTCGTAATACCACCTAAACTAACTGGTTTTAAGCTTCTATTGTAAGGGTCCCAAACAATTTTTCCTTTTTTGGCTCTACTCCTTGAGTAATTTTTACCCATTTCACATATTTTGGAAAATGGTTTATGGGAGATGTCATTTGATGCCATCAGGTTAAGAATCTCTATATATTATTCTGAAATTCCCTTAAGGAAAAGAGCCCTAATTTCATCCTCTGGGAGGTCATGGTATTTCTACTTTTGGGAGATATAACCAAATATTTGCATATAATCTTCGAGGGTCTTGTCTTCTAACTGTTGGATTTTAAAGATGTCATTACGAGACTCTTTGGTCTTGCAGTAGTTTTGGTGCTTCTTAAGAAAGATGTCTTTCATGGCTTCCCAAGACCTAATACTGGATTCTCCCAACCCCATGAACCATCTTAGTGTAGAGTCTTTGAGGGTGGTAGGAAAGAGTCTTAGTTTCTGGTCATCTTGTACGTAGTTGTAGCTCCTACACAAGATGCCAAATTCAAACAGGAAGGTGTCTAGATCTTCACTGTTTTTACCATAAAAATTAGGCAGTGCTGAGAGAGGAATATTATTCATGTTGACATTTAGAGTGGTGTCTAAAATCGAAAACCAGAAGGTAGTTTCGGTTTGGTTTCCAGTTTATTATTCCTCCCTATGTCTTACATTTTTATGGTCCTCCTGATCATCCATATTGGCTTGGTTTCCAAAAAGAGAGACCTAAGTGGTTTTATCTTTGAAGAGAAAAAGGTTTCCTTTTGATGGAAAGGTCTTCTTATGGATTGGATGTCTGGGACTCTACTAGAGTTGGTTGAAACTATTGGTGCCAAAGTTTCTATGTTAGTTTGAGAGATAATTACATTGACTAAACTACCAAACAAAAGATTCACCTATTCAGGGTCTATGATGTCCTCAAAGTTAGGATTTCTTGGTGGTGGTGTAAAAGAAAAGGTTGTATTGTTTGGTTCTATGGAAGGCTCGACTAGTCTTGCCTCCTGTCCTGATAAGATTGGTGCTTCAATTTCTTGTTCTATAGTTCTCCCTATGTTAGTCCCTTCAAAGACTATTTTATCTCTTTGAGTTGAGCTAGCTCCTGTTTTTTGGTATCAGTCTGCGGATTTTATAAGTGGAACATTTCTTCCCCCAAAAAGATCGGAAGGAACCTTCGTTGAAAAGTCTGATTTAGATTTAATGTATCTCCCTTTTTGGTCTCCAGGTCTATTCATGAAAGAAAGAAAAAACAAAATAAAAAACTACCATTTGGTTTCTAGGTTTATTCATGAAAGTAAACAAAAAGAAAAAGAAAAACTACCATTGGGTTTGGGGGAGCCTACAATAGCAGATGCGCAGGGTCTTACCTCTTGTCTTAAAGTTCCCCTGCCACCAGTCTAATGCTAAGGTCTAGGAATGATCTATTTCCTAACTACTTCTTACCTTGATACAACTCCCTGACAACGACGCCAAAAATCATGGGTGTTATATATGCACTGAAAACAAACTTAAAAACCCTCAATTAAATTGTCAACCCGAGGTAAGTAAACTTAGAGTTGTAGAAAAATATATGTCAAAGGTAAAAGGGTTGGTAGTAGTATATTCTAACTAAGGAAGTGACTATCTAAGGGTTAGTCTATTCAAGCAAACCTATCCAATGAGCAAACCCTACTAAGCAACTTAAAAATATGTAACCTAAGTACTTTTGGATCAAGGATCGATGGATAGTTCTAGAAAAACAAGTGAAAACCCTATTTAAAGAAAACTAGTTCATAATAATAAGCAAATAGAAAAAGCAACTATTAAGCATAACAATAAGAAAATAGAAAAATCAGACTACTCACTAGCCCACCTAAATTCAATGAGAAAAAACCCTATAAAAGAAAGTAAATAAACAAGAAACTATACTATCAAAGCAAGAATAGACAAGTAAGCAATTTAACCTATTAGAGCAAATAAACAACTAACTACCCTAAGATAACTTCTACTGCAAGTAATCTAAAAACTGCTCATTGAACAACTAGCTAAGCTAAGAGGCAAGTGAACTCTATTCTTAATTCAAACTTCAAAAGTATTTATAATTCTTAAAAGGAAATCTATTTAATTGAAATAAATAAGAACTGACAACTAACCTTTAATCTATGATAAGCAAAACATCTCTTTACTCTATCAAAACGAAAGACTATCTATCCTACAATGGCAATAAAACTATCTTCTGCTCTATGCAAGCAAGAAACTATATTTTAACCTATAAAAACTCAAATATAGTGTTGGTGGTTGTGTGAATGTCTTCGGTGTCTTATAATATCTCGATGGCACTTGACAACAAAAGATAATTCAATCGGTATAAGCTCAATACTGATCTCAGTAGCAAAGTGAAAGGTATGCATTAAACAATCCAACGCGAGTTTAGCCATTACAGAAACAATCGTCAATTACCCTGCATATTCATGGAATTATTAACCATCAATAATATAACGCGATTATAATTGTACTCTATGCTATGTAAGCAAAATTCATAATTAAATTCAATCATTAACTAAGAATTGTAATTGCAATCTAATTCTAGAAAAGAAAGTTCATAAAATGAAACTATGCTATATCTATTTTAATAATTCAAAATGCAAGAAAGAAAGTGCTTAAGAACAAGAATTAAAATATGACATATAAAAGGTAAACTAATGAATACATTAACCAACAACTAGTTAAGCAAGATCTACATAAAAATGGAATAAGCAATCTATAATTAAAAAAACTGAAGCTAACCTTATCCATCCATCAAATCCTTGGTAAAGAAAACATGAAATAAAACTTTGTTCTACTGTATTTCAAACTCTGTTTTAAACTTGATTCTAAACGAATGAATAAAACACAATCTAATATCTAATTTCACACGGGGTTAGTGTATGGATTTGCAAATTCGTTCCTAACTACGGAATCAACACATACTAACAAAAGCCTTCATACTACTTGCAAAAGAGAATTAAAATAATTAAACTACAACAACAAATTAAATAACAAAGGAAAAATAACAATTCATGCACAGGAAATAAACAAGAGGCATCTAATCTATAAAATGCATAAATAACTTAAAGAACAGTTACCAGAATATTGGTGCCCCCCCTAGTAAGTCGTGGTCACCTCTTAAAGGCACACCATGAACTCAACAAATCGATTTCACCATTAAAACTCAAAAACACAATTTTATATAATTCTGGCAATGAAAAATAGCAAAACAGAGTAAAACCGTGTTTGTCTCCAATATATTGTTTCTTCTACTGCTTCTTAGCTATTATATGACCACCACGATGGTATTTATAATATTTATAGACCAAGTGGTCGACCACTAGAGGGTCGAACCACTTCTAAAAATGGAAAATTACATTAATGGTGCCATAATTGCCGAAATAGAGAGAGCCAATAATCGCCTTGCTCAACAACCTAAACTGAGTTGTCAATATTTCAATAGCTGGAGTGGGAAAGCACAAGAAAAACCCATGTTCTTGATTCGCCCACCACTGGCCACCAATACAATAACCACCAAATCACCCACCGTTTTTGTGCAAGACGCGGTGTTGAACGAAGTGTTGAACCCAGTACCGGATGAAGTGCCCGACTTAGTGTCAGAAGCTGAAACGTGATGCGATTTTTCCCTGTAACACCAAAAAAGTGAATTAGATCCTTGGAAACATAAAAACGTGATGAATTATACTCAATATTGACATTAAACATGAATTATACATACCCGGTGTGGATCATACCATTTTGGCACAAAATTCTTCAAAAATCTTCTCCAAAACATGAAAAACACATATGTACATTCGACAAAAGTATCTAATAACTGTCATAAAACTGATCATATCTCGGGCCCAACAACAACCACCATAGTAGGAAAAGTTTTTTCACACGTGGCACTCCCATGTGGACTTCTAGAGGCTACTCCCTCTAGGAACACTTAGGGTCAACTCCCTCTAGGAACACTTAGGGTCAACTCCCTCTAGGAACACTTAGGGTCAACTCCCTATAGTGTGTAACGTCAAGGGCCAACTCCTTTGACATGTATTCATGTGCTCTCCACATGGGACATTGGGCTATAAACCCAAATGCACTTATCCCTTCTTGAATACGTGTCCCACTTATTCCTTCTCGAATAAGTGTCCACACAGATCAACTCAACTCAATGCATAGAAGAGTATGATCTGAAGAATGTTTGTCACACATGGCACTCCCATGTTGACTTCTAGAGGCTACACCCTCTAGAAACACTAGGGTCAATGCCCATAGTGTGTGACATGAAGGGTCAACTCCCTTGACATGTCCTCATGTTCTCTCCACATGGGATGTTTCCTCATGTGCTCTCCACAATGGACGTTGGGATATAATCCCAAACACACGTATCCCTTCTTGGACAAGTGTCCCACTTATCCCTTCTCGGATAAGTGTCATCATAGATCAACTCAACTTAGTCATAGAGGATTATGATCTAGATAATGTCTCAGGAAGTAGAAAACATCAACACTCCTTCTTAGCGAGGGAGGAATTCTCTACCATACCAAGTCTGTCACGGAAGTACTTGAACTTCGTCCCGGTTTGGTAAGAACATCAACAACCTACTCATCTGTAGGAAGGTACATCACCATTATTTCCTTCCTCTACACCAGGTCTCGGATGTAATGGTACATGATCTCAATGCCATTCGATTTGTCATGAAACACTAGATTCTGTGAGATCTTCACACAACGTTGGTTACCATAATGAATAATGGTGGAATCCAACACATGTTTAGAGAAATATGCAAGGATCTTGTGAAGCTACACTACTTCATGGACTGACATACTTAATGCATTCTACTCTACTTCTTCTCATCTCAAAGCCACATAAGTTTGTTTCCTGCTACACCAAACAACCATGGAAGATCCCAAAGTGAAGCAACACCTGAAGGTGGTCTTTCTGTCCATTGCACTCCATGCCCAATTAGAGTCAATACATTATTTACAAATCACATCAATACTGGAAGTATACCTCAGACTATATCCAATTGTGCTTTGTAGGTACATCAACACATGCTTTGCAACAATCTAGTGTGTCTATCTCGACTGACTCATAAACTGGCTAAGTGCACTCACTACATAGAAAATATTTGGTCTGGTGTTAACCAGATACATCAATGATGTAATCAGTTGTTTGTATAGAGTCAGACGAATTTCATCAAAATCGGAAAAAAGCACACGTAGTGTCTTCAAATTCATCACCATTGGTGTAGCCACAGGCTTCAAGTTCAACATCCCAAACTTCTTCAATATCTCAACTGTGTACTTCCACTAACTCAAGAAGATCTCATCAGTTCTTTGCACACCTCTAGTCCCAAGAAGTAGTGCATCATACCAATTTCCTTCATCTCAAACTTAGATGCCAACGCATACTTGCATTCAACAAAAAGGCTCTTTGTACCGATGAGGAATAAATCATCAACGTAGAGGACCAAAATCAGGGAATCACCATTAATAGTCTTGTAGTACTGGCTGGGATCGACAACACTTTTTCTGAAGCTGAAAAAACATCAAGTGTCCATCAATCCTCGTGTTGGAACAAATATTGAAATTTTGGCTTTCGGTAGCTTAGAAAGAAAAAAATTATAGTGTTTAGCTACCGAAAGTGCAGACTTTCGGTAGCTTAAATCTCGGGTTTCATATGCCCTTAGCTACTGAAAGTGTATTGGTCGAGACCAAGCATTCAAGCATCACACATCAAGCCACATGGAGGAAGAGCTCATGAGGAGGCACGAAAAAAATGCAATAAACAGAAATAAAATCACTATATTAAGGTTTCACACAAATGCCACGTCACCATTTCAGGGTTTCGGCCAACGGAGGTTCGGCCAACGTAAAAATTTTAACCATTGTTCCGAAACCCGAAATCCCAAAATCGGGTTTCGGGACTTTTGGTGGCTTACGATGCTCCAAAATTTCACTGCTAACCGCCGAAAACCAGGACTTTTGGTGGCTAAGAGACCCCTGTTTTCGGCCTGTTAGCTGCCGAATCACAGATTTGTTTTAGTGGACAAACTACCTCATCAAAAAATCAGTTTTCTCAGCTGTGGAGAGGCCTTTTTGCGCGCTCAAATGGTCGATTGACATATATAGATCCTAAGCTTTCCATTCATGCATTCATATTTTCATTTGGAGCTTGGGAAGGCAGTCAAAAGTCCCCCGAAAGATGAGGTTCATTTTCAGAAATGTGGCATTTTTTACTATGCTGAGTCATCATTTTCAAATGATGATTTTGAGCGTCTCGAATATCATTTTGAGAAACGGTCGAAGGTTTTTGTGACTAACACATCAGAGATAAATAACCTCCCTCAATTTTCCTACAGGTGTCACATATTGGGATAATTGAATCCATCTTCGAGCCCTAATTTTCTGATCTCAGAATTTCCCTGTTTGACCTATGCTTTTGAAAGGCAGATCTAGGGAAAATGGAAACAGATCTCAGGAAACCGAGAGAGGTTTTTGGTCAGAAAAAAACATATGAAAAAAAACCACTTTCATTTTATACACAACTGTCACAATTTGAGAGATACAGAACCATAACCGCAGCCCCATTTTTCAGTAGTTTGGCCCATTTTCTATGGCGAAAAGTTTCTGAATTTGATGGTAATTGTTGTTATCTTTTGGGAGGATTTCGACCTCAATACCTACATGAAATGCTTGTTCATTTGTAGAGGGATTTATTTTGGAATATGAATCATTTTTCAGTTATTCGAAAGGGGGTAGAAGACATATATTATTGTATCTTCTTGAAGAAAAAGAGGGGGGGGAACAGCCCGGGAGCCTTTGGGAGGCTGGGTTTGTAATGCATTCCTTTTCAGCAAATATAGAACAGAGTGCCAAGAGATTCTACACCTTGTCACTATCTAATTCTGTCTTCTTCCTGTGTTATTGTTTCTAAAGTTTTCATCACTTCTCTTTCTTCCTTCCATTCATTAATTTAGCTTGTAATGGTTACAATTCAGTAATACTTCTGTTGTAGATAATTTAAAGCATTCCTTAAAGTGCAATTTTTCCTCTTTTTGCCTTGAGTAGAACAAGACCTGCATCTTAATTGTTTTGCCTTATTTACAAGTTTTATTTGTTCATAGATTTTCCTCTGTCTTGCTATGAGTGAGACAATACTTGTGTTCAAATATTTGAAGTTTGGTGTTATTTATTCTATTGAAAGGAAGACCAGATTTATCAGAATTAGATACCTGGCTTTTTCTTTCAGTTTTGTTCATCCCCTATCTTCTATCCATCCTCATGATTTTAAAATGAATTAGACAAACGAGGTCATGCCTTTTTGTTTCTGATCTATAAATGAGTGAAATGATTGTTTTAGACCTAGTTCTAGAAGCCTCCTATGACTGATCCATCAACAAAATTTTATTTCATATAAGATGTACTAAGGCTTGGCTCTATTACAGCCTAGAGTCAACTCTTGTGACAACATTTTCTGGCGCCATTGTCGGGGATGGAGGATGAAGTTATATTCTGTGGGATACAACAAAGTTCAAATCTATATCTTGATGGTGAACAAGGGATAGGCATTCAATTGGCTGTGATCATTCACCTGGAGACTCCTTGGTTCGTAGACTCTACATGGTTTTGTTGGCGACTCCACTGGTCTCAAATGTTGAATTCCTTCACTGCTCAAATTTCTACAAGGTTTGCTCCTCTGAACTTTACAAATGTTTATGGCTTTCCAAACATTGTTCCAGACATTAAAATTTGGGAAGATGTCCTAACTAAATTTGGAGAAAATGAGGACGAAAATCCCGCTCAACACTTGTTTGAATTCCACAAGCTCATGGAGGAATTAAATGTACATGATGAAGATGTCCTCATGAAAGTGTGTATGTTTTCATTGGAAAAATATGCTAGACTTTGGTATAAATCTTTACCCCATTCTAGTATTCCTTCATTGAGATATTTTCACACACTTTTTCATCAACATTGTAAGAGGATATATTCATCTGAAATCATTTTTGAAGATTGTTGTAATATAGTATTCATAAGACAAAAAGATCATACAAATCCTCTTGAAGAGGAGGAAGAAACAATAGAAATTTCTCAAGTTGATGAATATGATTAGTATGAGGAAGATTTGGCTCATAAAGAAGATGGATCTTGTGAACATACTCAAGAAGAGGATTATTAGCATCAAGGGCAACCTGCAAAAGAGATAGAAAGGAATGATTATTGTTTTATCCAGAAAATACAGAGACCACCTCCTCCTTTGACTGAAGAAGAAATAGATCTGCTCCTGCACAACTATGTTGCAGCCCCTACTCACATAGATTTGCAGCTTTCACATAGTCCCGGATATGAGTGTCAAACTTCTTCCATTTCTGAAAATGTAAATCTATTTTTAAATGATGACAATCATGTATTTCATGGAACTTTACAGGAAGTTAGTGAACCTATTTATGATGATTTCCTGCCAGGAGATCAGATTTTAGACTCTACTTTATTTCATGAAAAAGATATGGTTGCCATGTTTAATGATCCAGAAGAAAGTTTGCTATTCGAAAATGCTTTAGACTGTGATTTGCAGAAGCATGATTCTGAAATAAATAGTATGCCAGAGATAGTAACAAAGTGTCCTTTGCTTGAGAGATCGACAGTTGATGTCTTGAGTTTTTGTCTGACCGATGACCCTCTTGAGTTATCTGCTAAACCTAAATATGATGAGTATAGTGATGATTATTTCATCATTTCTATAGAACAACTTGTTGCATATTTTTCATGGAGGGATGAGGGTCTTCAGACAAGATTGTGCCATGATTTTGGAGATGCCATTGCAAATGATCTTGAAGGGTGCCTAGATATTCTCTTCAAGAATGATCCTGATCATTATAAATCAGAACATAGAGTAGTCTTGGATGTTTTAAAACCTCAAGACCATGCATTTTTTCATGATCCTTTTGTTGACCTTTTACATTCATTTAATGAAGGAGTATGTTATGTCATGCATATTTTGTCACAAGAATCGATGAAAGGTTTGAAAATTCATGATCACCAACAGGTCAGATGGAAGTTGTCAGTTTCCTTTTTCAGCCTACTCAAAGAAAGTGTGAGAAAATTTCAAATAAATAGACAATTATTGGATTGGCTTCACTGGCATTTTCATATCATTTGATTCAGTGGGAATTTTTCAGTAGTTAGAGTAGGTGATGTATATAAATAAGATTGACTTTGAGCATTAGATTAAAGTGGTGGTTTTCAATATGTTTTCAGTTCAGTTTTGAATCCAGTATGGTTTTGTTTTAAAGCATTACGACTCCATAGCCCAATGGATGAATAAGCAGTTTTTCGTTCTGAAAAGATGCAAGTAAAGTGACAGGGTTCAGAGTTTGATAAGGATGATTTCGGGTCGCCCAATGGATGAAGACACTTGGTCTACTGTTCTTGGTACTTTTAGGAAAGCACCATCCCTAGAGAGAGCCTATGTTGGAACAAATATTGAAATTTTGGCTTTCGGTAGCTTAGAAAGAAAAAAATTATAGTGTTTAGCTACTGAAAGTGCAGACTTTCGGTAGCTTAAATCTCGGGTTTCATATGCCCTTAGCTGCCGAAAGTGTATCAGTCGAGACCAAGCATTCAAGAATCACGCATCAAGCCACATGGAGGAAGAGCTCACGAGGAGGCACAAAAAAAATGCAATAAACGGAAATAAAATCACTATATTAAGGTTTCACACAAATGCCACATCACCATTTTAGGGTTTCGACCATCATAGGTTCAACCAACGTAAAAAGTTTAACCATTGTTCCGAAACCCGAAATCTCGAAATCCCAAAATCAGGTTTCAAGACTTTCGGTGGCTTACGGTGCTCCAAAATTGCACTGCTAAGCGTCGAAAGAAGGACTTTTGGTGGCTAAGAGACCCCTGTTTTCAGCCTGTTAGCCGTCGAATCGCAGATTTGTTTTAGTGGATAAACTACCTCAACAAAAAATCGGTTTTCTCAGCCGTGGAGACGCCTTTTTGCGCACTCAAATGGTCGATTAACATTTACAAATCCTAATATTTCCATTGGTGCATTCATATTTTCATTTGGAGCTTGGGAAGGCAGTCAAAAGTCCCCCGAAAGATGAGGTTCGTTTTCAGAAATGTGGCGTTTTTTACTATGTTGAGTCATCATTTTCAAATGATGATTTTGAGCGACTCGAATATAATTTTGAGAAACGGTCAGAGGGTTTTGTGCCTAACACATCAAAGATAAATAACCTCCCTAAATTTTCCTATAGGTGTCACATATTGGGAGAATCAAATTCATCTCCGAGCCCAAATTTTTGGATCTCAGAAGTTCCCCGTTTGACACATGTTTTTGAAAGGCAGATCTAGGGAAAATGGAAACAAATCTCAGGAAACCGAGAGAGGTTTTTAGTCAAAAAAAACAGATGAACAAAAAACCCTTTCATTTTATACACAGCTGTCACAATTTCATAGATACAGAACTATAACCGCAGCCCCATTTTTCAGTAGTTTGGCCCATTTTCTATGGCGAAACGTTTCTGAATTTGATGGTAATTGTTGTTATCTTTTGGGAGGATTTTGACCTCAATACCTACATGAAATGCTTGTTCATTTCTAGAGGGATTTATTTTGGAATACGAATCATTTTTCAATTATTCAAAAAGGGGCAGAAGAAATATATTATTGTATCTTTTTGAAGAAAAAGAGGGGGGGGAACAACCCGGGAGCCTTTGGGAGGTTGGGTTTGTAATGCATTCCTTTTCAACAAATATAGAACAGAGTGCCAAGAAATTCTACACCTTGTCACTGTCTAATTGTATCTTCTTCCTGTGTTATTGTTTCTGAAGTTTTCATCACTTCTCTTTCTTCCTTCCATTCATTAATTCATCTTGTAATGGTTACAATTCAGTAATACTTCTGTTGTAGCTAATTTAAAGAATTCCATAAAGTGCAGTTTTTCCTCTGTTTTGCCGTGAGTAGAACAACACCTGCATCTTAATTGTTTTTCCTTATTTACAAGTTTTATTTGTTCATAGCTTTTCCTCTATCTTGTTATGAGTGAGACAAGACCTGTGTTCAGATATTTGAAGTTTGGTGTTATTTCTTCTATTGAAAGGAAGACCAGATTTATCAGAATTAGATACCTGGCTTTTTCTTTCAGTTTTTTTCATCCCCTATCTTCTATCCATCCTCATGATTTTAAAGTGAATTAGACAAATGAGGTCATGCCTTTTCGTTTCTGATCTATAAATGAGTGAAATGATTATTTTAGACCTAGTTCTAGAAGCTTCCTATGACTGATCAATCAACAAAATTTTATTTCATATAAGATATGCTAAGGCTTGGCTCTATTACAGCCTAGAGGCAACTCTTGCAACAACATTTTCTGGCGTCGTTGTCGGGGACGGAGGATGGAGTTATATTCCCTAGGATACGACAAAGTTCAGATCTATATCATGATGGTGAAAAAGGGATAGGCATTCAATTTGTTGTGATCATTCACCTGGTGACTCCTTGGTTCGTAGACTCTACATGATTTTGTTGGTGACTCCACTGGTCTCAAATTTCGAATTCGTTCACTGCTCGAATTGCTGCAAGGTTTGCTCCTCTGTAATTTACAAATGTTTATGGCTTTCCAAACATTGTTCCAGAAATTAAAATTTGGGAAGATGTCATTCCTAAATTTGGAGAATATAAGGACGCCAATCCCGCTCAACACTTGTTTGAATTCCAAAATCTCATGGATGGATTAAATGTACATCATGAAGATGTCCTCATGAAATTGTTTATGTTTTCATTGGAAAAATATGCTAGACTCTGGTATAAATCTTTACCCCATTCTAGTATTCCTTCATTAAGATATTTTCACACACTTTTTCATCAACATTGTAAGAGGATATATTCAACAGAAATCCTTTTTGAATATTGTTGTAATATAGGATTCATAAGACAAAAAGATCATACAAATCCTCTTGAAGAGGAGGAAGAAACAATAGAAATTTCTCAAGTTGATGAAGATGATCAGTATGAGGAAGAGTTGGCTCATAAAGAAGCTAGATCTTGTGAACATACTCAAGAAGAAGATATTCAACATCACGGTCAACCTGCAAAAGAGATAGAAAGGAATGATTGTTGTTTTATCCAGAAAATACAGAGACCACCTCCTCCTTTGACTGAAGAAGAAATAGATCTGCTCCTGCACAGCTATGTTGCAGCCCCTACTCACACACATTTGTATCTTTCACATAGTCCCAGATATGAGTGTCAAACTTCTTCCATTTCTTAAAATGTAAATTTGTTTTTAAATGATGACAGTCATGTATTTCATGGAACTTTATAAGAATTTAGTGAACCTATTTATGATGATTTCCTGCCAGGAGATCAGATTTTAGACTCTGCTTTGTTTCATGAAAAATATATGGTTTCCATGTTTAATGATCCTGAAGAAAGTTTGTTGTTCGAAACTTCTTTAGACTGTGATTTGCAGAAGTATGATTATGAAATAAACAGTATGCCAGAGATAGTAACAAAGTGTCCTTTGCTTGAGAGATCGACAGTTGATGTCCTGAGTTTTTGTCTGACTGATGACCCTCTTGAGTTATCTGCTGAACCTAAATATGATGAGTATAGTGATGATTATTTCATCATTTCTGTAGAACAACTTGCTGCAGATTTTTCATGGAGGGATGAGGGTCTTTAGACAAGATTGTGCCATGATTTTGCAGATGCCATTGCAGATGATCTTAAAGGGTGCTTAGATATTCTCTTCGAGAATCATCCTGATCATTATAAATCAGAACATAGAGTAGTCCTGGATGTTTTAAAACCTCAAGACCATCCATTTTTTCATGATCCTTTTATTGACCTTTTACATTCATTTAATGAAGGAGTATGTTATGTCATGGATATTTTGTCACAAGAATCGATGAAAGGTTTGAAAATTCATGATCACCAATAGGTCAGATGGAAGTTGTCACTTTCCTTTTTCAGCCTGCTCAAAGAAAGTGTGAGAAAATTTCAAATAAATAGACAATTATTGGATTGGCTTCACTGGCCTTTTCGTATCATTTGATTCAGTGGGAATTTTTCAGTAGTTAGAGTAGGTGATGTATATAAATAAGCTTGACTTAGAGCATTAGATTATAGCGGTGTTTTTCAATATGTTTTCAGTTCAATTTTGAATCCAGTATGGTTTTGTTTTAAAGCATTATGACTCCATAGCCCAATGGATGAATAAGAGGGTTTTCGTTCCAAAAAGATGCAAGTAACGTGACAGGGTTCAAAGTTTGATAAGGATGATTTCGGGTCGCCCAATGGATGAAGGCACTTGGTCTATTGTTCTTGGCACTTTCAGGAAAGCACCAATCCTAGATGGAGCCTATGTTGGAACAAATATTGAAATTTTGGCTTTCGCTAGCTTAGAAAGAAAAACATTATAGTGTTTAGCTATCGAAAGTACAGACTTTCGGTAGCTTAAATCTTAGGTTTCATATGACCTTAGCTGCTGAAAGTGTATCGGTCGAGAACAAGCATTCAAGCATCATGCATCAAGCCACATGGAGGAAGAGATCATGAGGAGGCATGAAAAAAATGCAATAAACGGAAATAAAATCACTATATTAAGGTTTCACACAAATGCCACGTCACCATTTCAGGGATTCAACCATCGGAGGTTCGGCCAACATAAAAAGTTTAACCATTGTTCCGAAACCCGAAATCTCGAAATCCCAAAATCGGGTTTCAAGACTTTCGGTGGCTTACGTTGCTCCAAAATTGCACTGCTAAGAGCCGAAAGAAAGACTTTTGGTGGCTAAGAGACCCATGTTTTCGACCTGTTAGCTGTCGAATCGCAGATTTGTTTTAGTGGATAAACTGCCTCACCAAAAATCAGTTTTCTCAGCCATGGAGACGTCGTTTTGCGCTCTTAAATGGTCGATTGACATATAGAAATCCTAAGGTTTCCATTGGTGCATTCATATTTTCATTTGGATCTTGGGAAGGTAGTCAAAATTCCTCTGAAATATGAGGTTCGTTTTCAGAAATGTGGCATTTTTTACTATGTTGAGTCATCATTTTCAAATGATGATTCTGAGCGACTCGAATATCATTTTGAGAAACGGTCAGAGGTTTTTGTGCCTAACACATCAGAGATCAACAAAATTGATCAGTTTTCCTACAAGCATCACATATTGGGAGAATCGAATCCATCTCCGAGCCCTAATTTTTGGATCTCAGAATTTCTCCGTTTGTGTTAAGAACCAAACATCAATATAGCATAGAAAAACCTCAGGAAAAGTACTCAACGCCTTGAAAAAGAGATAATTTCAGATAATAAGCCTCTTCGAGGGGGAAACCTCCTTTTACCCCACTTAAATGTTCAAGTACAAG
>ML781653.1:548728-559173 GCA_009831015.1 Picea engelmannii | reverse complement strand
GGCCTAAAGCCGACATAAATAAAATAACATTACTAATCTAAATTACAACTAATGGCCTAAATCCGACATAAATAAAATAACATTACTAATCTAATATGCCCCAATTAAGTGGTAATGAGCCAATATTAGGGCTTAACAGTTTGACACATGTTTTTGAAAGGCAGATCTAGGGAAAATGGAAATAGATCTCAGGAAACCAAGAGAGGTTTTTGGTCAGAAAAAACAGATGAACAAAAACCTCTTTCATTTTATACACATCTTTCACAATTTGAGAGATACAAAACCATAACCGCAGCCCCATTTTCCAGTAGTTTGGCCCATTTTCTATGGCGAAAAGTTTCTGAATTTGATGGTAATTGTTGTTATCTTTTGGGAGGATTTCGACCTCAATACCTACATGAAATTCCTGTTCATTTCTAGAGGGATTTATTTTGGAATACGAATCATTTTTCAGTTATTCGAAAGGGGGCAGAAGACATATATTATTGTATCTTCTTGAAGAAAAAGAGGGGGGGAAACAACCCGGGAGCCTTTGGGAGGTTGGGTTTGTAATGCATTCCTTTTCAGAAAATATAGAATAGAGTGCCAAGAGATTCTAAACCTTATCACTGTCTAATTCTGTCTTCTTCCTGTGTTATTGTTTATGAATTTTTCATCACTTCTCTTTCTTCCTTCCATTCATTAATTCAGCTTGTAATGGTTACAATTCAGTAATACTTCTGTTGTAGCTAATTTAAATCATTCGTTAAAGTGTTGTTTTTCCTTTGTTTTGTCGTGAGTAGAACAAGACCTGCATCTTAATTGTTTTTCCTTATTTACAAGTTTTATTTGTTCATAGCTTTTCCTCTGTCTTGCTATGAGTGAGACAAGACCTGTGTTCAGATATTTGAAGTTTGGTGTTATTTATTCTATTGAAAGGAAGACCAGATTTATCAGAATTAGATACATGGATTTTTCTTTTAGTTTTGTTCATCCCCTATCTTCTATCCATCCTCATGATTTTAAAATGAATTAGAAAAACGAGTTCATTCCTTTTTGTTTCTGATCTATAAATGAGTGAAATGACTGTTTTAGACCTAGTTCTAGAAGCCTCCTATGACTGATCAATCAACAAAATTTTATTTCATATAAAATGTGCTAAGGCTTGGCTCTATTACAGCCTAGAGTCAACTCTTGCGACAACACCTTGCATACCAAGCTTAAGGTGGTTTCTTGAGTCCATACAAGGATTTCTTCAACCTGCACACATGAGACTCCATCTCATGTATAACAAAACCATATGGTTTCTTGATGTATACTTCTTCCTCAATATATCCATTGAGAAAGGTTGTCTTTACATCCATCTGATGTACTCTCCAACCCATGTATGTTGTAGGGAAAATAATCATCTGGGTAGAAGTGTATCGAGCAACAAGAGAAAATGTCTTCTCATAATCTATTCCATCCATTTGGGAGAATTCTCTAGCAAAAAATATCATTTTGTGCCTCTCGATTCTCTTGTCAACTATGTATTTGATCTTGTAGATCCATTCGGAAGTCATTGCAAACTTCCCCTTAGGTCTCATAACAATATCCCACACATCATTCTTCATGATGGATTGATTCTCCTCCATCATGGCATCTCTCCATAGTGGATGACTAGTTTCCTCCTTATGACATGAAGGTTTAGAATCAATGATGTGGCTCATAGCCGCAACATAGAAGACATATCTCTGAGGTATCTTGTTCTCTCATAAGGTACCATATCTTCTTTTCTCTCACTCAATCTGTATCTAATTAGGTTTGTACATCCGGTATTCCTTTGAAGACTCATTGTACCCCAAAAATAATCCCTTTCTACCTGAAGTGTCTAACTTGGTCCTTTTGTCCATGGGTACATGAATGTATATTGAACACTTAGATATCTTGAAGTGTCCAACCTCAGGCTTCACTCCAGTGAAGGCCTCCTCGGGAGTCATGTTCCTCAAGGACTTATGTTCTGAACTTACACTATAGTCATGGATGCCTCTGCCCACATAAACATAGGTAAATGTTGATCATGAATCAACGCCTTGACTATCTCAACAATAGATCTAATCTTCCTCTCTGGGACCCCATTCTTTTTAGGGTTGTGAGGAATGATGTACTCCCTCTTTATCATTGCCTCGAACATCTCTAGAACACATTGAGGTTCCCTCATGGAATGAATGTCCCCCAAGACATATCAAGGTTTCCTAGTGAAACCATTGTCTTGGTTCCTTCATCTAGTAATCCACTAATTACTCTGCAATCAACTAGTAGCATATTGCTACTACCATGAAATCGATAGCTAAAATCATCTTCCACATTATTTATTACTATGATGCAATCAACTATTATCACACAACTACTGCAATGTCATCCAATAGTACACAATTGTTTCCATGTCATAGTCGTACATAACTATTGTCCAGTGGTACACAACCACTGCCATAGTCTCACGAATACGTAGCAATTCACTAGTATCACATAACTACCAACGTGTTGTCCAAATAAATCAACTCCTTTATCCTCTTATTACTTGGATAAATCTCCACTGCATCATTAAAGGGTTTAGTAGACAAATTTAACCCAGACCCATTGAGCCAGTTGTTTTTTAAACAGAGGAGGCTTCTTCAAGCAGTTGAAAGGGTTTATGTTTACAAGATCAAAATAAATGTTAGGAAAGTTCCTCCTAGATGAAAAATCCTCTACATCCAATGGAATAGAGAAGTCCAAACCCTAACAGTAACCTCAATTCATTGCTTTTGATCGGATTCACTTAAATTCAACAAGTTAGGACATCTCAAAACCTCAATCCCATGAAGGCATTGAGGATTGGACAAGCCTCTGTAATGTTTTTTTTTCATCCAATGAGACTGAAAAATCCCTCTCTCGACACTAAAAGGGAACTGTGGCTCTCCAAGCCTAGCATTCCCATTCATATAACTATGAAGTTGCATCTTGCCCAACACATTTTTAGACCTCTCCTTGAAGATCCAATTCATGTTGGACTAGGAACAAATCAAGGAGGAGGGAAATATTTCTCAAACACATAGGAGCTTGCACCCTCTTCAGTGATCTTGTTCTTGGCAGTTTCACAGTCTTCATGGGCACTTGAATCCACCAAAATCAAGGTCAAGGGGTTCTCCATTGACATAGTTGTGAAGAACGTTTATGTCATTTTATTTTAAGAGATATTGGCTTCCAATTAAATCAACCACTATTAAAATAAAAACAGTGACAACCTTCATTCCACTCATGTAAATACCTATGTTCATTGTCTCTTTAATATTCCTCCATTTTCTTGGGTGCAGAGCTCACTCGACCAGTTGATCGTGTTAAAAATAAATTCTTTGCGAATTGTTTTTCTAGGTCTCTCCGGAAATCACAAAGAAAGGAATCGAGCTTAGTTCATATTTTATGCTCCTATTGCTTGGATATGAGGTCTGTGAATTTGGTTGAGGGATCTTAGAGGGTTGTGTTATGTTAGTAGACCAACGAGAAACCCTTCATCGACGTGATCAATTCCTTCAAACACCACGAAAAGTAAGTGCATGACCTCCACTTGATCAGGTCATAATGATCGTTGTTCTCTTTTTCTCTCTGGTAAAATTTGTCCCAATGATTTCCAATAGATTCCCAATGATATTTAAAGAAAATTTAGATCTGAGACTATGTTGTTATCTCTCTCAGTTTCCTAGGCCCTCCCATGAGGGAGTAAAGCCCAGTCCCACTCTGGTACCATGTTGTTTTTCTTCATATGAGATATAATCAATATATTATTACAATGACGAGTGTTCCATATATAGGGAACATATGGTGACCATCCATGAAAGGATGCATCCCTTGAATAATCAATAACTATTTATTATTATCATTTACTTATAATATATGATATTTAATAATCAATAATTATATAATTCATTATTATTCTAAGAGAATGTCTTCCCGATGTTGTCCAAACATCAACACTTGTAAGGTACCAAATGTATTATAATAAGAAGAAATAAAAATATTGTAGCAAATACTAGTGGAACGACAAAATATAGAGAATAAAAACACCAACAATGATACCTTTATTGATATAAATCCAAGTTCACTAGCCAAATCGAGGGGGAAACCTCTAGCAGAGCAGAGCTCTATTACAATAATTCTCAAGAAAAAACTTTATCATGCCTTCTACTCCTATTTATACTAATTCTATATTCCAAAGAACATTCTATAGGAAGATATTTCTAGCAGAGGAAGCTTCTATTAAGTCTTCTTAGATTAGACATGTTCACATTATTAAATGGGCCTTATTTACTAATTGCAACCTTTATTACATGGAAACTATATTATTCTACCTAGGTGATGGGTTAGGGAAGTTAGGTCCCTAACATGGAGGATCTTAGTCTTGATGAATGAGGGGTTTGTTGGGAGGAGAGTCATCCCCCACATTTTGTTGTGACATGCTGGATTGGATATTGGAGCACATCGGTTCAACATTTTTAGCATTGTAAGTGGATTCCTTTAGCATTGAGGTAAGTTTATCACTACTAGCTTCGTATTGTTAATTACGTAATCAAGGATTTATGTATATCTATGGTTTCAGTTAATGGTTGCAAATTGCTATGTTTATGTATGAATTTAGTTATATTATAATTTGGGTCATTGCATGAAAGGAACTCCTAGTTTTGATATTTTCGTTGCAGGTTGCACAATAGATATTTTTGGTTATACATATTTAGATTGGGTTGGTGATGGCACTCATCACAAGTGCACATCTGATTATGTTTTTATCTTTGGAAAGTGAAGATTGATCATAAATTCATAAATTCTATAGATCAACAGTAGACAACGAAGATTGATCATAGATCATTGGATCAATATGGAAGTGTGAGACCAAAATAAGAAGTGTCAATCCATAATTGATATCGACTCATAAGAATTAAAAATATGATTAAGATAATTAATACCTCAGGATCAGGGTTTGTTCAAAGAACTATTACAACAACAGTAAACAATTTTTAGCACCCAGATATTTCATTAATGTTGAACAACTTATACATTATTTGAAGTCTTTTGAATTAAATAAAAAAATATTAATGACAAAATGTTAGAATTATTATCCAATTAAATGACGATGTGCATTGGTTCATACAAAGAGACACAATTTTTCAATTTCATACCTATTGGAATACTATATAAAAAGAAAGGTATAGTGGAAGGAGTGTGTTTCTGTGAGCTAATTCATAAGATCTAAACACAGATAGAGTCCAAGGAATATTTTTTTAAACATTCTCATGAAGTGAGGGTGGAAGGGAGGAGAAAGGGAGGATTGGAGTCCTCTACAGGTTGAATCCTTAAATAGGGAGTTGCAGCTTCCTCAAGTTGGTGCTTGGTGCTTAGTATTGAAAAACATTCCAACAATTGGTATCAGAGCAGGTTCCTTCACCATAGTATAACCACGTGAAGGGATATTCTGAGAAATCCAATGGATCAACAAGAATGAATGTCCTCCAACAGAGCACCATTGTTCAAAGGAAATGACTATGATTTTTGGAGTATAAGAATGAAAAGTTATTTGATGGCTCTTGGATGTCATGTTTGGATATCTATGATAAATGGTTTCACTGCATCAAATACTACACCTTCATATGCTTCTACAAAGAAACTCTACAATCATAATTCAAGGGTTGTTAATGTAATTCTAGGTGGATTAGCAAACCCCATATTTGTAAAAGTGATGCATTGTAAATCAGAAAATGAAATTTTGGACAAAATTAAAATGGTTTATGAAGGATATGGAAAATTTAAGCAAGAAAAACTTCAAACATACTAAGGGAAGTTTGAGAGTTTGAAGATGAAAGAGGAAGAAATCATTATAGAATATTTTCAAAGAGTGGATGAAATAGTCAATTCAATCAGAGCACTGAGAGAAGAGTTAAAAGAAAAAATTGTTGTCCAAAGGTGTTGATATCATTACCAATGAGATATGATGCCAAGGCATCTACCTTATAAGATCAAGAATAACTTGAAAAACTTACAATGGATGAACTTCATGGGATTCTTATAGCCTATGAAATGCGAACTGGACAAGAAAAGTCATAAAAAAGGGAAACAAATTTCAAAGCATAAAAATCAACATAGAACCATGAGCATGTTCCAAATGAAAATCACTCAAACATATTAGATGAAGAAGAGGCTAACTTTATAAGTAAACTCAAGAAAGGGTCTGGGAAATACAAAGGGAATTTACCCCTCAAATGTTTTAATTGTGGCAAGGTTGGACATTTTTCCTCCAAATTTCCCTATCCAAAGTAGGAAGAGAGTGATGCTGAAGAAAATCAAAATCATAAAGAATATAAAAAGGGAAAAACTGGAAACAAGAAGAAATTCTACAAGAAAAAGAAAAAATTCTACTCCAAAGAAGACAATAGTTCATCTAACATGAGTGAAGATGATGAGGAAAAACTTTTATTTATGGGCATAGAAACCCAAACTAATCTTGTTGATGATAATGAAGAAAATTATGAAGTTGAAGGATAAGTAGACCTTCAAGGAGAACTTATTAGTGCTCTTGAATAATTAAGAAAATATAAAAAGAAGAACAAATCATTAAGAGAACAACTATTAGAACATGAAGGAAAAAAAATTAAGAGAAAATGAAGTTTCAATAACCATCAAGGAATCATAACACATCATTATTGACTTGAAGAATCAACTCCAAGAAGCCAAAATAATTGAAGAGTTCATAAGTAAACAACTCAATGAAAAACAACTAGACTGTGAAAAGCTAGAGCCTGAAATTGTTTTTCTAAAAAGAGAACTTGAAAAAGGAAAAAACCAATCAAGATTTGAAAACAATTCAAGGATATTGGATGATATTATTAACTGTCAAATATCATTAAGAAATAAGTCAGGACTGGGTTATGATCAAAACAAGACTAATAAAGGATCTAACTCTACATCTCAGGAAACTGACAAAAATCCAAAAAGTTATCCAACAACCCTTCAAAGCTCTTTCAAAAAGGAAGAAATCAAAATAAAGAATGATTATAATCAACGAAAATCTTCTCTCCCTTCAAAAGAAAATGGATATAGAAGAAATACAACTACAAGAAGAACTCCCCCAAAAAGGTATCAATATCTATTTCTTGGCTATTGTTTCTCTTGCAATAATTTTGGGCATAAAGAATTACATTGTAGAGCTTATGGAAAGAACAATCATAAGAATGTCCAAAGATATGGCTATAAGAACAACAAGAATAATAATAATCAAGAAAATAGAAACTATAATTCATTCTATCCATTACAAGATTACAATGTTGAATGCTACAAATGCAACAATTATGGTCACAAAGATAGTGATTGTAGACTACCAAATCATCCCATAAATACTTCCAACATTCAAGAAGAAAAGCATAATAAGACATGAAAATAAAAACAAATAGAAGAAAAGGAAACAGAGTATAAGGTATCCATATATGCTAAAGATAAAAGGAGGAAATGGTGCGTTGACAATGGATTTTCAAACCATATGACAGGAGATCAAGACAAAATCCTCAGTCTAAAAAGGAAAGAAAAATGAAGAGTTACTTTTGGAGATAATGTCTCTGCCAAGATACTTGGAAAGGGTACAGTCAATCTGGGAAATAATAGAGCTAAAAAAGAAAATGTGCTATTAGTTGAAAATATGAAGCCTAATCTCCTTAGTGTAAGACAAACATGTGATCAAGGAAACATACTCATATTTGACTCTCAAAAATGTGAAATTAGGAAAGAGGGCTTAGGAAAATTAGTGGTCGTTGCACCAAGGACACCAAGCAATGTATATATCTTAAACACAAAAGAAGACTAAAAATGTTTCATAAGCCAAATAGACGAAATTTTACTATGGCGTAGAAGAATGGGACATAAAGGTTTTGACAATTTGATAAAAGTCAGTAAAAAGGAAGTTGTGAGAGATATGCCAAAAATTATTAAACCTTCAAACTCTATTTGTAGGCATTGCCAACATGGAAAGAAGACAAGAATAAGATTCAAGACAAAATAATACTCTACATCAAAACCATTAGAACTTGTTTACACCAACCTTTTTGGAACAACAAGAACTAAAAGCATGCAAGGTGAAAATTACTTCATTTTATTCATTGATGACTATACAAGGATGACTTGGGTATCTTTTCTTAAATAAAAATCAAAAGCATTAAAAAAATTCAAAGCCTTCAAAGAACATGTTGAAAATGAGACTGATCTCAAAATCAAGTGCCTAAGATCATACAATGGAGGGGAATTTACCTCAGATGAGTTCAATGAGTTTTGTGAAACTCATGGAATTAAAGCACACTTTTCAGCTCCAATAACTTCTCAACAAAATGGAGTTGCTGAAAGGAAACATAGAATTGTCCAATAAGAAACCAAAACTATGTTAAATGAAGCCAAACTCCCATATATCTATTGGAGAGAAGTAGTATATACAACAATATATATACTTAACATAGCACAACTTAGATTTAACCATGACAAGGCACCATATGAGTTGTGTTTTGGCATACGAGAATTAATAAAACACTTCAGAGTCTTTAGGAGAAAATGATATATAAAAAGAGATGATGATAATCTAGGAAAATTTGATTCCATATCAGATGAAGGTATATTTATTGGTTACTCATCCAATAAAAAGGCCTATATATGCTATAATCTAGGGCTACACAAAATTATGGAAAGTGAAAATCTAAAGGTGGATGATCTAACATCAAGAACAATCAAATCTCAAGACAATTCACAAGTTGATGAAAGAAGAAGAGATGACGATGATGAACAATAAATTGAAGAAATACAAGAAGAAGAATCATAGAGTGAAGACGAAAATGAAGAGGAAGCATCACTAAGACAAGAGTCAAAATTACAATCAAGAAGAGTACAAAGAGTGTTGGATTACTAAGAGTGGGGGTGAATCAGTAATGAGCAATTATACCAATTATTAATCTTTTAAACCACAAAGTATGCTATTTTACTTATTCAACCATGTTCATCGGTTCATCATCAATATCTTACTATATCAAAAGCATTAACATTCATCAATGCATAATAAAAAATAACAAACACATCCACACATTGCATAGTACACCAATATTTACGTGGAAACCCAATGCGGGAGAAAACCACATAATACTTTTCTTATATGTCAAGAATTACATTCAAGGAAGTACCAACTTCCAATTCTCTAGCTACAACTGAAAGGAGGCTCCAACCCCCTAGTTTCTCAGGATACAACCCGAGGGAAGCTCCAACTCCCCAATTCTCTGGCTACAACTAGAAGGAGGCTACAACCCCCTATGTTCTCCGTCTACAACCAGAACGTGGCTAAAACCACCTATCCTTGACCCGTCCAACCACATTTAAATATAAGTAGAATGATGGAACCACTGTCACACTATCACTGTGAGATAAACCGTTGTAAACTTGTACCTATCAACCTGCACGAAACAACATGTAACAACCTGTACCTATCAACCTGCACGAAACAACATGTAACAACCTGTACCATAAAACCTGTAATCACCTCTACCAATAATCTATAAACAACATGTACCAATAACCTGTGCCAACATGCACCATTCATCAACCTGTACCATAAACAAGTGCATCAACCATGAACCAAAAATGTACAAATAACCTGTCACAACAACCTCTCCAAACAACCTATCACAATAACCTATCTCATCAATATTATCAACCAAATCATATCTACTCACCAAGATCAATCACCAAGAAAAATCTCAACCATATGCACAATATCACCAAGATGTGCATCAACCAAGAAAATCACAACAACTCATAATCATCACCAAGATCAATATGTGCTTCTAATAATATACCATCACAAGTATGATACATCATCCATAAACCATATATCAACAATACTACTAAGAAGTGCCCCCAACCATGTACAAAGTATATATCAATCATGCATTGACTACTCATCAACTATGACTAATCAGGATATACCAACCTCATCGACTATACACCTCATGTATGTGCCAACTCATCAACTACCAGTCTCAACCATGTACCCAAAATGTACCTCAACCATATACCAAATACATATACCAATATAACCATCAAAATTTTTCTAACAATACATCACACTATCCATAACCAAATATCATAAACCATTACATCAAACCATGTGCCACAACCTCATTGTTATACAACCTCTATCTATAACATACCACAACCAAAATACCTCATCAATTTCATCATCCAAATATGATTTGTAACTCTGTAATAGACCTAGTGTATATGATCATATACCTGTGATGCAGGAGCATCCACACGTCATCAAGCGAGCCAGCGCGCACGGAGAAAGAACCTACAGCTGGACAGTGCCAGCACGCACATTTTGAAATGCTTTGGGGATTGTTGCGCCGTCGTTTGGAAGAGGCATTCAAAGCAAG
>ML781653.1:523521-541182 GCA_009831015.1 Picea engelmannii | reverse complement strand
CTTTCGGCACTCGGGGTGTCCAAGAGCAAGAACCTTTGTGTCTTGGATTCGCGATCCGCGAAATCCCGAGATTGACGTGGCAGCGTGGGACCACGAAACTCACCAGAGGACAGGTGGCGTACGGTCGGAGTTTCGGGGTTCGGAGTTAGGTGGTGCGTACAAATTGTGTTCGCGTGGAACGCGAACTCCCGAAGTCCGAACTCCCGACATCCGAAAGGAAGAGCATTGACTCTTCGGGCCCGAGAGAGAGATAGAAGGTCCTGGTGGGCGCAGACAGCTCGGTGAGGGGCAGGTTGCGTCAACCTGCAAACCTTCTTTAACTTTAACAACAAGAGACTGGCATTTTCATCAAACTTTACTTTAGTCTCACATGACTAATTTCGGATTAGTCAACAACCCTAACTTGCAATAATCATAACTATGTACTTGTAATGAATAAAGGTCTAAAAATAGTATACAATGTTCCTCAGTGTCTTGTCTACACTTTCTCCAGGTTTCACTTCTTGGGACCTCCCAGAAAAGGAGTTATAGCAAAAATGACATACCTTGCTGAATTTTGGATTATTCTAGAGATGAAACTTGTAGAGCATGCCCCGCACAGAATATTTGTTTTATAGATATGAAAATGGTACACAGAATACTACAGACTGTACTCTAACCAATACATTTTGTCTTACTAAATTTGGATCCGTTATGAAGAAGTTATGATATTTTTACCTGAAACACTTGTTTTAGACTAGTTTCGGGACTAGCCACAAACCTTATTTTCCATGGAGTGTAACTCCAAAAATACAACGACCCAGAAGATGAAATTTTTATAAAAATTACTTGGATATGTTTTCTGAACAACCTCCAGATTTAACTATCTAAATCATTGTAGAAAAAAAGTTATTGCGAAAATGGTGCGATGACCTGTAAATAACATACCTTAGAAAGCATCATCAAAAGAATTTATTCTCCCTTGAATTTTGGCCTTGTTTACTTCACCTTCCCTCTGAAATTCGCCTTAGATATTCTTTGGTTACCTCAGTCACTTGTAGATATTCAATATTATGAATGGAATACTAAGGATACCCTTTCTCTCTTATTTATACTTTCTAAGTAGCTTCCTCTAGAAGTATCCACTTAACCACTTTGTCCACTTAGCCCCTTTGTACACTTAACCACTTTGTCCACTTAACCCACTTTGTCCATTTAGCCCCTTTTTCTACTTAACCATTTTTGTAACAAACCTGGTTAAATAGTTGCATAGGGTTTATTAAGTATAGTTAATTAAATAATTAATTGTCTTAATGTGTATTAGTTAAGTAATGATTAACTATTAATAATATTATTTATTTATTGTTTAATAAATGTCGATTAATTAATTAATTGATTACTTAACACATTCAATGATTTGGGTAAACAATTAAAGGACTTAATAACTTTAATTTAATCATTATGAAACTTTACGTATGCAGGGGGGGAATGAAGCATTAAGTGGAAGGATAAGGTAATAAAGGGAAGGATAAGGTAATAAATGGAGGGATAAGGTGGGTGGCATTAATGGGGGGTAGGGAGTCGGTGAATGGGGGGAGATATGACTGGGCAGAGGCCTGTGGGAAGGATTATGAAATTTTGGGAGAGGAACCATTTCTGGAGAGAGGGACTATATTTCCTGTTTTTTTTTATATTTTTTTGGTTGGGAGTTTGGGAGGACAGTTGTAGGAGTGCGCCTGGTTGTTGGGAGTTTTGGGCTCGGGGGACAGGAATCCTTACGGAATCCTGGAGCTAGGGAGATGGATAGGTTTCTCCTAGCTGGTTGGGTGGTTAATCGGTTTTGGGCAGAGTTTAGCAAAGTTTCAACTTCATCTTGGACAAACAGAGATCGGGGTTTTAGCATAAGACGGAGGTATTTTTATTTATGTATTTTCAGGATTATGTGGTATTATGTGGATGGTTATGTAATTTATTAGCATGCTGTGGATAAATTTAATTTCTACTGGATATTAAATGCTTATATGATGATTAATGAATTATTTATGCATTGAAAGAAATTCTATGTTTAATCGTATGAATTTTTTTTAGGCTTAATTAATTGAGGTCACTACACATGGTATCAGAGTGCATGTTTGAAGCACTGGAGCCTTAAGGGCCTACCTACCCACCTACCCAACTTAGGAATGGAACTGTACCCACCCAGAAATTTAAAACACCCTGAAACCCTTTAATTAGATGAAAATCTAAGTTCCAGCTCCACCTCTGCCTAACCTGCAAGCCAAGCACAATTTTTTTTTTAACACAAATATAAATATAAATGACATACATATTGAAAATGTAAAGGAAGAATTTACTAGGCCAAAACATGGAGATTATTGCATAATTTTATTGTCTGAGTTCTTATTATGATGCACCCTCGATCTAACAATTCATTTATCACAAGCATTCGAAGAATTATTTTTCTTTTTTCATTTTGAGCTGGCAAATGATCATGACTCAAACCAATCTCCATGATTATTTCAAAGATTGATTTTTTTTTTTATTTTGGGCTGGCAAAGCCCAGGGTTCAAAACAAACTTTCATGCAGTGAGAAAGCCCCCTAGAAATGAATATCCCCACAAAAATCTATGCACTGCAAAACGCAATATCACGTTTGAAATTCTTCCAACGCCATGGCAAATCTACTTCGTGACACTAAATTACCGTAAAGATACTGAAACAACATAAAATGGGCAACCAAACAATTGGCAGTGTCGCAAGTTGATTGACTCAGAGGGTTTGGAAGAAAATAAATGTAAGAGAAGCAGAAGATATGGCACATGGCCCTGGGAAGTCCACAACAGCCGCTGACAAATCAAGGTGTCTAAGATTGACTTTTGTGTGTTGTGGAGAAAATAAGTCTAAACAACAAACATTAAAATAAAAATAAAAATAAAAAAAATCAAGACGTATCCGAGCTTGGCCCGAAACCTTGACAGGTGGTTTGAAGACAGTACAAGGAAATCAAAGCAATGCGAATAGTTGGAACATATCAAATATTATGGTTCACATTCTGTATTTCCAAAACCTGATCTCATTCATGGTGAGATTCATCAGAGCTAAAGACAACCCAAATCAAAATTGCATCCATAAATTAAGCAGGACAACATCAGGCAAACTCAAAACAACCCTACAAAATGGTCTGTAGGGACCATAACATGTAAAACCCAGCCACAAGAAAAATTTACAATAAGGTTTCATGGGGTATTCCATGGGAATCTAACTAACGATCACAAAAACAAAACCCAGAAAAAAAAAAAAATCTTGTACACAGTCATAGCAAGAAGTCCAGCACATACGACCATAGGATTAGCAACAACATACAAGCCAATGCCAAAGACACGGAGGAGGAGACAATGGGTCTATAAATGCGCTCTATGCCAAGCGATGGAAACACTAGAACCAATTGTAGGGATCGTTGAACCCTATGTCTGACTCATAATGCTCTTAAGAATTCTTATAGAGCTGCGAGACTTTTCGTACAGAGGTGCGGGAATCTTGTCGAACTCCACGAGCTCTTCATGAAGTAAATATTCCTCTGTAACTGACGGTAAATTAGAATTGACAACCTGCTCACTTAGTTTAAATTCCTAATCAGGAGTGAGGCGATGCTCGGGCTAGAGCTCCTTTGGAGGGAGGAGCGCGAGGTATTGGAACAGTGGACCTTCGTCCCTAACTGGCAGGGTCGTCTATATTGTGGCTACTTCACTAGCTCCAAAGTAAATGACTTCGTCGTGCTCATCAGGTCTTGGGTTTGAGTTCGAATTCGACCTAGGCTTGGTTTTTAATAGCTTTTCTATCTCTGGCAACTCCTTTGCCTGTGTATATGCAGAGGAAGAAGTAATATTAGTGAAGATGGGGAATGAGTGAAGAGGCGTTTACAGCATGAGCATGGCAACGTTGATTCTGTGAATTGGTTTATGGGTTTAGTGACGACATTAAATGTAGAGAATCGAGTGGTTTCCTGGACCTCTCAGCATGGCCTCCCAAATCCAAATTTTGTGTGTGAAACTAAAAAAAATAAAAAATATAAATAAATAAAAAAAAAAACAAACAAAAGCACCAGCCACAGCCCAACAAGGCCGAGCGCAAAGCATCAAGTATTCAATACAAGGCAGTGTGCACCACACAGTTCCACGAGGAGAGCCCACAATACAAAACTAGAGCTCAACACATCAAGCACTATGCCACGACTAAGGGAGGAGCCTATGAGGGGCGGCTCAAAGCTCTCAATGCGTAAAGATATAATATACTAGCATGCGCCCAAGTGCTAGCACCAAACTAGCAAGCCAACATGCAACAACAACAAGGCACATATAAGCCAGTGCTCAGAGCCGAGACCTCTCCACCAAGCCCACGAGACCTGCAACTACAACACACAGTCAACATATAAGTCACCAAAACCAAACAAAAGTACCAAGAATACACAAATATAGTGGGAAGGGGGCATGCAGGTGCTAAATGGGAAAATACCCACCAGAAAACCTTACCAGAGTGCAGAGAAGGGAGGCGGTTGAATGATAGGAGAAAGAAGGGTTGGGCACGTAGAGTTAGGGTTAAGATAGAGAGCCCGAGAGGAGTGTAGGGTTTTAGGCGGTGTAAAGAAGGTGGGGGGAGGGGGCACGTGGGCCTCATGCGAGGACCCATGATGCCTGTTTCAATTAAAAAAAAAATTAGTTTATTTTTAATTTTTGTAATAATTTTTATTTTAAATAATTTTTATATATATAATAACTAATTAATATTAATTTATTATGTATGTTTTACAAAGTTTTGCCATTTCTTTTTTATTTTTGGAAAACAATTAATAATTAAGCCTGGTAATTAATATTAGTTTAAAATTTTAGTTTATTTTTAACTTTTGTAATAATTTTTATTTTAAATATTTTTTTTATATATAATAATTAATTAATATTAATTTATTATGTATGTTTTACAAAGTTTTTCCATTTCTTTTTTTATTTTGGAAAATAATTAATAATTAAGCCCGATAATTAATATTAGTTTAAATTTATGTTACTAAGATTAAAGCTTAAAACCTTAGTTTAAGGTTTAAAACTAAGGTGTTTAATTTAATAAGAAATTTCAAAGTATTGCACCCGAGGCCCAATCTCCAAGTCCACGAGCTAAGAACCAAATCTCAGCGCACAAGCACCAAGCTTCAATGCATAGCCTCAGGATCACTACATCATATGACCACAAGTCTAGAAACAATACATAACCAGTCCCGAAAGCCACTCTACAATCCTCAAGACTCGCCCCTGCAGCCACCGAGACACACAATTCAACGCATATGTACAACGCGCCAAGGAAATCTCACGAGTCAAGCATCAAAGGATAACCTTAGACTCATTTCATCGACATTAGGTTGGAAGTCACCTTAATTAGTTGTAAACAAAAAGTATAAGGAATTAGAACAAGATAAGCGGGAGGAGGCTTTATGCGCACTAGGCAGGTAAGTTAGAGAAATTGGATAGTATGGTGCAAAGCTACCGGGCGAGGGAGTCAATAATTTTCTTAGGCGAAGAAATAAATCTTAGACGCTTTATCCCTAACCTAGCCACCTCCCCTAAAGAGAGTAACGTCTGTTTACAGACAAGTAAAAAGAAACTTATGCCTAACCCTGTTTTCTAGTTAAGTTGCTCAATGAGAAACGTCCTTGAACTCACCCTGACAACTTTGGTTGATGCAGGTTAAATCATACAGGATGGTTAGGACTCGAGGGAATCAAGGCAGAGGAGCATCGTTGTAGGCACCACAAACACCGCCAGTGCCGCTGCCACCATCGCCCGAACTAGCTCTCATACTGCGCTCTTTAGAGGCCATAAATGAGACTTTAAAGCGGTGACATCTAGTAGGGATCGAAGTGGAACCCCCACCATATGGAATGGGTAATCGAGAAGTGTCGAGGGATTTAGGGGGAGGACCTCCACCCGAAGACATCACTAGAGAACTACAGAAGATTAAACTTCCAGAGTTTGTTGGGGGTCACGCCAGTGAATGCGCGGAAGCATGGTTGGAAGGCATGACAAGGTGTTTTTCCTTAATGGAATATGCTTCCACCTCAAAGGTGAAGATAATGATTTTTTAGTTAAGAGACAACGCCTTGAATTGGTGGGGAAACCTGGAAAGACAACTGCATCTCACCCCGGACATCGTATCTTGGGAACTTTTCAAGGAGAGGTTCCGAAGGAAATATCTACCAGCTTACTATGAGGAATAGCAGGTAGGAGCGTTTCATGCCTTAGTACAGGGAAACATGACCATAGAAGAATATGAGATCGGGTTTATGGAATTGGTCAAATATGTTTCATACATGGATAATGACCAACGACAGGCACAACGCTTCGTCTATGGGATAAACCCTAAGATAACGGCTATGGTGCGGATGTGGAAACCATCTTCAGTAGCGGAAGCTGTGGAAAATGCGTGTGGTGCGGAGGAACACATGAACTTAACCAGAGGTATGAGACCGAACTTTCTGCATCATCCTGGATTCGTAGGGAAGGCCCCTAGGAAATTTCTCAGGGGAGGGGGCTCAAGGCCACCTCCATATGGTAACAGAGTTGCACCAAGGACAATAGCCATAGGGATTTCAATGGAAGCGAGTGCAGCATCTCGTTCATCACCAATGAAACAGACATGTCCACGACCATCTCAAGGAACAACTGGTAGGGGCAGGGGTTCTAGGGGAAGGAACTCATTTCAGAGACAGTCACAGAACAGTGTGCAGGTTCAATCTTGTGTTACCTGTTGGGGATGTGGAGGACCCCATTACCAGTGTGACTGCCCAGAGTTACAATCAAGATTTTTTCATAGAAAAGGAAAGGCACCGATGGGAAGAGCAAGTAGAAGCCACTAGATTTACGCAACGGTTAATAATCGCCAGGCCGAGCATCAATCCATGATGGTGTAGTCATCAGGTATGCTAAATGATATCAACATTAAGATTTTATTTTATTTTGGTGCTATAGATAGTTTCATTTCACCATCTGCATTAGAAAAGAGTGGGTTGGCAGCTTACAAGCACGAAAACTTTAAACAAGTCGAGATGGCTTTGGGGGGAAAAAAAGCGGTAGGACCTAGCATTGATAATTGTATAATATACCTAGGAGTGTGTACTACCAAGTTGAAGGTATACGTCACTGCTCTTGGGGCATATGACCTAATCATTGGAATGGATTGGTTAGAATTTCATTGAGCTTTGGTATGTTGGTTCATAAAAAGGGTGCTTTGTGTCGACGATGAAGGAAGACCAGTAGAGATCCAGGGTGTACAGAGAAAGGTTTCATTACGCTTTATCTCAACTATGAAGGTTAAGCAATGCTTGAGACAAGGGTGTTGACTATATGTAGTGGAAGCAGTGAATGGAAGGAAGGGACCCTCATTATATCAGTACCTGGTATTGTCAGAATTTAAGGATGTTTTTCCAAACGAGTTACCAGGGTTACCTCCTGAGAGGGAGCTTGATTTTACTATTGAACTCAAACCTGGTGCATAACCAATTTCCAAGACTCTGCATCGAATGACAGTGCTAGAAATTTGTGAGTTTCAAATGCAATTGAAAGAGTTACTGGACTTAGGGCTAATAAGGCAAAGTGTCTCACCTTGGGGTGCACCAGTAATTTTTTTAAAGAAGAAGGATGGTTCCTTACGACTGGGTATAGATTACAGGGACTTGAACTGTTCTACAGTGAAAAATAGGTACCCAATGCTGCGAATAGATGACCTCTTCGATCAGATGAAAGGAGAAACAATATTCTCAAAGATTGATTTGCGATCCAGGTATCATCAGTTAAGGATTAAGGAAGGCGATATCCCAAAAAATGCCTTTTGAACTCAGTTTGGGCATTACGAGTTTGTCGTAGTACCTTTTGGATTGACCAATGCACTAGCAGTATTTATGAGCCTCATGAACGACGTATTCTAGAAGTAATTAGACCGTTTTGTACAATTCTTTCTAGATGACATCCTCATCTATTCCAAGAATGAAAGAGAACATGAGGAACACTTGCGAGTGGTGTTGTCCTACCTTAGAGAGAACAAATTGTATGGGAAGTTGTCAAATTGTTCCTTCTTCTAGGAAGAGATCCATTGTTTAGGTCATATCATTTTTGGTGAAGGAATCTTTGTGGACCCAGAAAAGGTAAAGGCCATTATGGAGTGGCCAGTGCCAAAAAATGCCCATGAGGTGAGAAGTTTCATGGGGCTAGCAGGTTATTATCAGAGATTTGTGGAAGGATTCTCAAAAATAGAGAAACCCATCACCACTTTGTAGTGCAAGGGGGTCAGGTATGAATGGAAAAAAGAATGTGATAGTTCATTCATTGAACTTAAGAGGTTACTAACTAGTGTGCCAATTCTACGAGTGTCGGATATGGAAAAGGACTTCACAGTCTGCATTGATGCCTCGAAGAAAGGGTTGGGGGCCGTGCTAATGCAGGATGGAGGAGTGATAGCTTATGCATCAAGGAAGTTGAAGAAACATGAAGAGCTTTACACTACTCATGATTTAGAGTTGGCAGTTGTGATTCTAGCTCTGAAACTTTGGAGGCACTATCTTGTGGGGCGAAACTTTGAGCTCAAAATGGACCATCAAAGTTTAAAACATCTATTCACTCAAAGGGATTTGAATGCCAGGCAAAGGCAATGGAGTGAGTTTATGAGTGAGTATGGTTTTGGTATTTCATACATCAAAGGAAAGGAAAATGTGGTCGCAGATGCCTTGAGTAGGAGACCATGTGTCTTCTCCCTGGTACCCTTGAAAGTCAATCTGAGGGAACGTGTGTTGACGCAACTCCAAGGAGATAGTTGGTATTTAGAGGTTACTTAAAACCTCTAGAGTGGGAGGAAATTAAATCCAAAGTATGAAGGATATAGTCTGGAAGCAGACAAACTATTGAGATATCGGGGAAGGATATACATCCCTGAATATGGGGATATTCGAAGCATCATACTGAAAGAAGCCCATAGAGCACTTTATTGTGTGCATCTGGGTGTGAAGAAGATGTACACAGACATGAGGAAGCTCTTCTTCTGGATAGGAATGAAGAGCGATGTAGTCCATTTTGTTGCCAAGTTCCTAGAGTGTCAACAAGTGAAAGCCGACCACCATCACCTGGCATGCCTCCTACAACCACATGATGTTCCTATGTCAAAATGGGAAGTCATTTCTATGGATTTTGTTGTGGGATTGTCGCTCACATCTCATAGACACAATGCCATTCTTGTGATAGTGGATAAGTTAACAAAAAATGCTCATTTTATTCCAGTTAGAGACACTTATGATGTCACTGATGTGGCACATGTGTTTGTAATTGAGGTTATCTATTTGCATGGGATACCTAAGAAGATCATTTCAGATAGGGACTTTAGATTCACTTCTAGGTTTTGGACAAGTTTGCAGTCAACATTGGGGACTCAGTTGAACTTAAGAAAAACTTATCATCCTGAAATAGATGGGAAAACTGAGAGGGTAAATCAAGTCATGGAAGACATGCTTAGGATGTATGTCATGGATAATCAAACCTAGTGGGAGAAGTACCTACCTTTGGTAGAGTTTGCCTACAATAACAGTTTTCATAGCTCCATCGGAATGCCACCCTACGAAGCTCTGTATGGAAGGTCATGCAGAACACCATTGAGTTGGGAAAGATTAGAAGACCAAGAAACAGTTGGGCCATAATTGATTAAAGAGATGGAGGAACAGGTGATTCAGATTAGGCAGAGACTAAAGGAAGCACAGGATAGGCAGAAAAGTTATGCGGATGCACAGAGGATTGATCAAAGTTATAAAGTGGGAGATCAAGTTTTCATTCGTATTAGGCCTAATAAGAGGACCATACAATTTGGGAAGGGGACAAAGTTGTCACCTCGATTTATAGGACTGTTCAGAATCCAAGAGAAAATTTTACCCATTGCCTATCATCTCGTACTGCCACCCCACTTGCATAAAACTCATAATGTTTTTCATGTATTTGTTTTACGTCATTATGTTGTTGATGAATAACATAAACTAAATTGGAAGGAATTGCAGGTATCGGACGTGGGAACTCTCACGGTAGAACCATTACGCATATTGGACCGTAGAGTTCGATAGCTCAGGAACCATCTGGTAGACCAAGTTAAGGTCCAATGGGACAAGTATAGTCTAGGATCTGCTACTTGGGAAGACACCAAGACGTTACGACGAGGTTATCCCTCACTTTTTTGACCAGCTCGAGAATATGTTTCTCGAAGGTTGGGTGTATGTAACACCACCTTTTGACTTAGACAACTAGGATTACCTGAGGCCTACACTTTTATTTTCTATTCACAATGAAACTATTAAATGATACACTTAAACTTTTAAGATGTATGAACCTTTATGAATGTTTAAATATATTTGGATAATGATGGATATGATGTGATATATTGCGAGAATGTAAATTTTATGAATGTTTAAATATTATTGATGATGATAGATATAATGTGATCTACTATGTGAATGTAAATTTTATGAACGTTTAAATGCTATTGGTGATGATGGATATGATGCGATATATTGTGTGAATGAGAATCATGTGAAGGTTTAAATTCTATTAGAATGATGTTGGATATGATGCAATCTATTTTGTAAATGATAATTTTATGAATAGGTGTCATTAATTGAATTATGGCATATTATGAGATCTATTTCTAACTTGAAAAAACTTTGATGTTAAGTTGTTGGTACATGGATACCGAATTGAAATGATGGTTGTATGCAATTACATGATGATAATGCATAGAAATTTATGAGTTTGTGTTATAGACTAATCTGCAGGTTATGGGCTATGAAATAGCGAAGGGATAATAATGATGAAAGTGAATGTCATGACCACTAGCTGAGAAACATTACGGTATGAATCTTTGTATGTGAAATTATATTGGTTCGGATGCATTGCTATGATATGTGGACCAGTGCAGGATTTCGGGTGATGAGACTGCCCAAAACCGAATAAACGATGAAAAAAATCCCAGCAACACGGTGCCACTGTATATTCCATTGTAGGGTGTGGACCCTAGTTATGATTAGGAGGGGTGGAGGCATTTCCCACCATGTGTCCTCTGAAACCTGAAGTCATGGGAGAACGGTGTTAGCTCATGCTCCCCTAGACGTGTGATGATGACTATCAGTTTCCTGCTGCGGAATCTTGGTCAAGATAGTGACACTTCCTCCTACGGGTTCTATTTGGAGTTAGGTCAATATAGTTGATGCACCAAGATAGTCCAACAGAGGAAGGATAGGAATGAAGATGGAAGTAAGTTAGGGAGGAAGGATGAGTAGAAATAGTTGAGAAAGTATGGAGATTTGTCTAATGGTTGAATTTATTGTTTTTTTTTCCATCTAAAAAGAAAATGTATATATATGAATATTCATAATTACGTAACTAAACCACAATTGTCTAAATAAAATTGTTGAACTAGATAATTGTAATTAAAGGATTTCACAAACATTTGATTGGCTTATTGTCTTTTATAAAAGAATAGTCTTGTTGATTGGATTGGATGCATACATAAATTACTATAAGGGTGATAGTTATTGATTATTAGTACATGCACGAGACTTGTATGTACTAGCTACACATGCATTTCTTGTACATGTACACTAGTATGTATGAGTTTTCTTGGCTTACTTACTAATAATGTCGGTTAATTGTTATGAATGTGTGAACCATGTTTCTTTTCCTTTGTATCATGAAATACCTTAACTTCGGGATGAAGTTTCTTGAAGGGTGGGGTATGTAACAACCCTGGTTAAATAGTTGCATAGGGTTTATTAAGTATAGTTAATTAAATAATTAACTGTGTTAATGTGTAGTAGTTAAGTAATGATTAATTATTAATAATATTATTTATTTATTTATTTATTGTTTAATAAATGTCGATTAATTAATTAATTGATTACTTAACACAGTCAATGATTTGGGTAAACAATTAAAGGACTTAATAAATTTAATTTAATCATTATGAAACTTTACGTATGCAGAGGGGGGAATCAAGCATTAAGTGGAAGGATAAGGTAATAAATGGAGGGATAAGGTGGGTGGCATTAATGGAGGGTATGGATTCGATGAATGGGGGGATATATGACTAGGCAGAGGCATGTGGGAAGGATTATGAAATTTTGGGACAGGAACCATTTTTGGAGAGAGGGACTGTATTTCCTGGTTTTTTTTTTTATATTTTTTTGGTTGGGAGTTTGGGAGGAGAGTTGTAGGAGTGTGCCTGGTTGCTAGGATTTTTGGGCTCAGGGGCCAGGAATCCTCACAAAATCCTGGAACTAGGGAGTTGGATAGGCTGCTCTTAGCTGGCTGGGTAGTTAGTCGATTTTGGGCAGAGTTTAGCAAAGTTTCAACTTCATCTTGGACAAACAGAGATCAGGGATTTAGCATCAGACGAAGGTATTCTTATTTATGTATTTTCAGGATTATGTGGTGTTATGTGGATGGTTATGCAATTTATTAGCATGCTATGGATAAATTTAATTTCTGTTGAATATTAAATGCTTATATGATGATTAATGAATTATTTATGCATTGAAAGAAATTTTATGTTTAATTGTATGAAATTTTTTTACGCTTAGTTAATTGAGGTCACTACAATTTTGTCCATTTATCCTCTTTTTCCACTTAACCAACTTTGTCCACTTAGCCACTTTGTCCACTTAACCACTTTGACTACTTTATTATTTAAATAATTTCTCTTTACTCAAAACTTCTTGTTGCAACTAATTTATTTTTAATTGTTTTTTTAATGCAACAACTATACCCATGATTAACTCCTAGTTTCACTCACTTTGACTAGTCAAATTCACAAGTCCATAAGTCTCTAACTGTGATGAGTTGTGTGACGTTTCACATATCACCGGAAATTACATGACATGTACTATCCATCTAGAATAGTATTACCTACATATACACTGATATTCATTCCTTTATAGCTCAAATAGACTTCCGTCCCTTACCCATTTCTTTGTGCTACCAAAATTTTCTACTAGACTTCTCCAAGGGTTGACATCAATATACAATATCACTCTCTAATGGTTGACATCAATGACAGCCAACAATCCATACCAATTTTCCATCAACCTAAGCCAATTGTCTGAAAATATCTCCCTTTGACATTGATGGCAACACTTAGTTATGATAGCATCCATGCTTATAATCCTCATCAATGTTTCTATCTCTCCCACTTTGACATTAATGGAAAGGGGTATCTCCCTTTGGGGCTACTCCCCCTGACTGAAATCTCCTTAGGGATACTCCCCCTATCTACATGCCTTTGATGTTTCTCTATGTTTCTAAGCCTTTGATTACTCTCTCTCCCTTCATATGAATAATATATCCCCCTTTGAAAAAGAGTATCACTATGATGTAACACTGAATTCATATCATGCATTCTTCCCTTGTGACAATCACTCCCCTTAGAAACATGCCTCTATTCTCTCTCTCCAAGAATATAACTCTCTATCTCGCATTTGATGAATCTCTTCCCATGGAATCATACCTCTATTCTTACCTTTTTGTCTGACAACTTATCTGAATGATATTTCTACCTAGCGTTTTGGTTATGTTTCTCTCTCTTGACTTCTCTTCAAGATGTTGTGAAGAAAAAATATAAGTCTTCTTGTACCTGTTTCCTTTTGGAGTTATTTTCCATTTGTGCTTCCTTGTGTAATCAACTGACATATATGAAAAGAATTCAGGAATAGGCATTCAAATATTCTTGTGTAATTATCATGCATTATGATAATGTTCCTTTGTCTTTGAACCACTCTCTGAACCAATGTATGGATCCATGCTCTCGTCCACTATCATATATTTTTCTAAACATGCTAAGTGTTCTTATGAATCCATCTCTATCCATACTGTCTAAGACTCTGCTACACAACTGTCCATAATGTTGACCCATATATCACTATACTATCATGAAATCTTCACAACTAATACCGATTAATATATCATATTGTACTTCTGCTAATTCACTGCTCTGGATCTGTCTACTCTGTAACGACCCCCTCTTATGACAACAACTCTTTAACAGGTGCAATTTTTTTTTTTTGGTTTAAGGTGTGTGCGAGCATGTAAAAAGGGAACAGAGACACTTGACTCTACATCGCCACCTGACGACCAACAAGACAAAACCACGATATTCACAACAAGAAGACAAAGGTGCACAAAAAGTAACTGCAAACGTTTAATGACATACTGGGTTATGCACGGTACAAACACAAAAGGAAGAATCCGTAGTAGTATATTTTACTATTTCTGCACAGGAAAGAAGGGTGTTTAATCTTAGTTCTCTGCTCTAGAGAGAGAGAAGGTCAGATAGGCTCCTGGCCGTCTTCTTAGGCAGAAACTAGTAATCTCCATCAGGTGTGTCGCAAGAGTGGAACCCTGCCTTTAAAGGGCCCGAGACTCTTGATACAGAACTGGATTCTTTACACAGAAAAAGGATCACACACCCAGACTTATATACTAATTCTACATGGAGGTGTCTACATCCTGCCTGACACGAACAGACTCAACAATAAAAATGATTACAACCAAGTACAACAAAGATAACCGACATCCCCGTCCATTACGGAAGGCGCTATTCATGGACACCGAAAATAATCAACCGTTAGTTACGACTCAACATTACCTACGACTCAAGGCAACAAGTACAAATCACTTACTTGTCTAATTTCCATTAGTAGATGGGTTACCGACCAAACTTTAAAAAGGAGTACAAAAATAAATTTTCAAGTTCCCATTTACTAAATCTTGATACATTAAGGTACTTAGATTCAAGGACATTTCATGATATAAGTTTATCAACAACCATAATTATTACAACAATCATACCATGATTGAATAACTTCGGTACATTTACCTCACTTACCTTGCAATAAGATAGCATCCACATTACATCTTATAGGTTGTATCAATAATAAAACTATAGTGACCTCACCATAAAGGCTAGCATCATTACATTGTAATATAACGACTTCGCAATTTAGCTAACTATTTTCATAATAAAACTACAATGGCATCACCATAAAAGCTAGCATCATTACATTATAATATAAGGACTTTGCATATTAACTAACTGATTTCATAATAAAACTATAATGACATCACCATAGCACAATCATAACATCACCTTCTATATCACAATATCATGGAAATTAAATAATGATGACTTTATCTTTTGTTTGTGCTTAATAACATTGGAACTACCAAGAAATTGTCCACCAACAACCAGTGTTTGCCTTCATAATAGAATAGCCATGAAATTTAACTATATGGATTTCGTTATTGTCAATAAAATAATCGTTGATTTACATAATAAGTTAATTCCATGGGAAACATATTAGCATGTAATTTAAACTAATACGGGCTTCCATTACAAGACACCGTAAGTAATTTACTTGATGATAACATAGTAACTTAAATTCAATGGGAACATAATATACAATGGATAGCCGAGGAAATTCATAACTAAACTTTCCATTCTAAATGATAAATAAAACAACCCTTAACTTCAACATCCGGCATCACCTTTTTAACATTACACACTATCTATTTATGCATAGGGCAAACAAACTGCTTCAATACCTATTAAATATGAACACTGTGTAATTAAGATTCTGTCCCAACAGCCAACGCACAGGTGAAATTAAAACTCTGTCCAACAACAAACACACAGGTGTAATTAAAACTCTGTCCAACAACAAACGCACAGGTGTAACTAAAACTCTATCCAACAGCAGTGCACGAGGTACGATTGTCAAGCTTAGGATTCATATGTGTAGTTACTGCTGTTGCAGGGAAAAAGCCAATTTCTATATTTACGACCACTCCAAAACTGGCGTTAAAGATTTCCTTCAATTCCACTGCCATTTGAACCGTCATTTAATTTAGTATTTACCTGACTTAAGGCTGAACCATGGTTACCTAAAACGTTCTGCCCGTTACAATCCTGGAGACCCTAACTCGGAAAAATCAGTGCATTTTGGAAATATTCATGATCAAACTATAGTTCCTTATGATGAATTACTAGTGCGCTAATCTTTATTCATGATCAAAATCATGGTATTTTATGATGAATTACTAGAGCGACCCTTACGGCTAGCTCGCGGACTACATTTCTGAACAGAATAAGGAAGTGATAGGTGGTTTGTCTGGACTTTTAGACCTGTGAAAATGTGTGAGGTTTCATCTAAGAAACTTGACATTTCACGTTCTAGGTAAGTCTGGAGTTAGTTAGAGAGTATATTAAATAGATTTCTCAGAGCCATAAACATGTGGCAGATTTATCCTGAATAACTGTCCAGTTGGTTCTGGAAACAGGTGTTCTGGAAACCCTTTTTTTTTGTTGTTTAAATTATAATATTTAAAGTATCCCCATTCGTGCTCTGTTTAACTTTAACTTTTACCATGATTTTCTAACCTCTCAGCATTACCTTCTAAGTTTTAACTTTAACCATGGACAAACAACCGAAATTTAACCTCTCCCTAAACATTAGTATCAAGTTACCATTCAGTATAAAAGGTTAATTTAATAATAACAGGAATCGAAATCTAGAATTCCAAACGGATTCAACACCATGAAAATGAATACAGAAGTGACAACAATTCCAGAAACGCCCAATGAATTCAAACACCACGAAAACAATTGTAGAAATGCCCAACAAATTCCAGAAATGCCCCAACGAATTCAGACACCACAAAAAAGAATGCAGGAATGCCCAACAAATTCAGAAATTCCCCACGAATTCAGACACCATGAAAACGAATGCAGGAATGCCCAACAAATTCAGAAATGCCCCACGAATTCAGACACCACGAAAACAAATGTAGAAATTCCCCACAAATTCAGAAATGCCCAACGAATTCAGACACCACGAAATGAATGTAGAAATGCCCAACAAATTCAGAAACACCCAACGAATTCAGACACCACGAAACGAATGCAGAAATGCCCAACAAATTCAGAAACGCCCAACGAATTCAGACACCACGAAAACGAATTCTTCCACTGATCGAAGGATACAAAAAAAAAAAAATGCCGAACGCTCATACAGACGAAGGACAGATCTAAACACCAGATCAACTGATCTTAGAAATAAAAAAAAATGCCCCACAAAAGTGCCAGAGAGAATGCAAGCTCTAAACGCCAAATCAACTGATCAAAAAAAAATTTCCCCAACAAAAATGCCAGAACGAAGGCCAGAGCGGATTGCCATTTCCTAGTTTTAATTCCATAAAATGACCAGCAAACGAGATCGCCAGATCCAACAGTTCAGAACATCTTACCCAAAACAAAATTTTCTAGAACAATATCACTGTAACCATACAAAAATGAACTACGACAGTTGAAGCAACATCTTTACAATAATACATCATAATCACCGAAGTAAATAGCTAGGCAGTCTACTCTACTAAACAGATGAGCATATTGTTTCCTTAACGTCCGCCTCGATGACGTCTTTGAGCTCTGAGCCTCTACCGCACCGTGCTGCTCCTGCTCACCGACCATCGAGACTACACCGGTACCTCCCAACCAATCTCTAGGGGTACTCTTCTTCCCCCTTAGCCCCCCGAGCCGCAAAGGGGCCACACAAACTCCAGAAGG
>ML781653.1:487761-509437 GCA_009831015.1 Picea engelmannii | reverse complement strand
TATCTCATCAATCTTATCAACCAAATCATATCTACTCACCAAGATCAATCACCAAGACAACTCTCAACCATATGCACAATATCACCAAGATGTGCATCAACCAAGCAAATCACAACAACTCATAATCATCACCAAGATCAATATGTTCTTCTAATAATATACCATGACAAGTATGCTACATCATCCATAAACCATGTGTCAACAATACTACTAACAAGTTCCTCCAACCATGTACCAAGTATGTACCAATCATGCATCAACTACTCATTAACTATGACTCATTAAGATGTTCCAACATCATCAACTATACACCTCATGTATGTGCCAACTCATCAACTATTTGTCTCAACCATATACCAAATACATATACCAATATAACCATCAAAAGTTCTCTAGCAATACATCACACTATCCATAACCAAATATCATAAACCATTACATCAAACCATGTGCCACAACCTCTATGTTATACAACCTTTATTCGTAACATACCTCAACCAAATCCCTCATCAATTTCATCATCCATATCTGATTCATAACTCTGTAACAGACCTGGTGTAGATGATCACATGCCTGCAAACCTTCCTTAACTTTAACAACAAGAGACTAACATTTTCATCAAACTTTACTTTAGTCTCACATGACTAATTTTGGATCAGTCAACAACCCTAACTTGAAATAATAATAAATGTGTACCTGTAATGAATAAAGGTCTAAAACTAGTACACAATGTTATTTATTGTCTTGTCTACAATTTCTCTAGGTTTCACTTCTTGGAACCTCCCAGAAAAGGATTTATAACAAAAATGGCATACATTTCTTAATTTTGGCTTATTCTAGAGATCGAACTTGTAGAGCATGCCCCACATGGAATATTTGTTTTATGGATCTAAAAATGGTACAAAGAATACTACAGGTTGTACTCTAACCAATACATTTGGTCTTACCTAATTTGGATTTGTTATGAAGAAGTTATTACATTTTGACCCAAAACACTTGTTTTAAACTAGTTTTAGGACTAGCCACAAACCCTATTTTCCACGGAATGTAACTCCCAAAATGAAGCAACCCACAAGCTAAATTTTTTATCACAATTACTAGGATATGGTTTCTCAAAGGCCTCCATATTTCACTATCTGAATCATAGTAGAAACACCATTATTGAGAAAACAGTGAGATGAACTGTAAATAACATACTTATAAAGCATCATCGAAAGAATTTATCCTCCCTTGAATTTCATCCTTCTTTACTTGACCTTCCCTCTAAAATTATCCTTATATATCCTTTTGTTACCTCAGTCACTTGTAGATATTCAATATTCTCAATGGAATACTAATGGGAGACCCTTGCTCTCTTATTTATACTTTCCAAGTAGCTTCCTCTAGAAGTATCCACTTAACCACATTGTCCACTTAGCCACTTTGTCCACTAAACCAACTTTGTCAATTTATCCACTTTTTCCACTTAACCATTTTGTCCATTTAGGCACTTTTTCCACTTAACCACTTTGACTACTTTATTATTTAAATAATTTCTCTTTACTCAAAAAATTTTGTTGCAACTAACTTTTATATAATTATTCAATTCATAGATTCTTTTCCCTTAAATAAATTCTTGTTGCAACCACTTTGTTGTTTAATTTATTTCTTGGCCAACCACTTTGACTATTCAATCTTCTCATCACAACTACTTTACCATAATTACCAAACTCACAACTTCTTGTTGCAGCTAATTTATTTTTAATTATTTTCTTCATGCAACAACTATACCCATGATTAACTCCTAGTTTCACCCACTTTGACTGATCAACTTCTTCTAGGACTTTCTAGAGTAATTTGACTTCTTTGACCTTCTAGGGGCTTCTAGATAACTCACGAGGGTTCTCCAACTTCACAAGGCCATAAATCTCTAACCGTGAGGAGTTATGTGGCATTCCACATATCACCGGAAATGGAATGACATGTACTATCCATATAGACTAGTATTACCTACATATACACTGATATTCATACCTTTATACCTCAAACATACTTGGGTCCCTTACCCATGCCTTTGTGCTACTGGAATTCGCTACTAGACTTCTCCAAGGGTTGACATTAATCAATAAGGGTTGACATCAATATACAATATCAATCTCCAATGGTTGACATCAATAACAACCAACAATCCATACCAACTATCCATCAACCTAAGCCAATTGTGTGACAAATAGATCATCCTGAAAGTCAAATCATAGGAAACAAAATTGTTGGAGTTGAAACAAGAAGAAGGATAACATATGAACTAGAACAAGAAATTATCTCCCTAATAGAACCCAAAACATTTGCAGAAGATAGCAAAGATGAAGATTGGATTAAATCCATGAATGAAGATCTTGATCAAATAGAGAATAATCAGACCTAGGAACTTGTCCCAAGACCAAAACGCAAAATTATGGTAGGGACCAAATGAATTTTTAAAAATAAATTTAATGAAGATGGTCAAATTATAAGGAATAAATCAAGATTAGTGTGCAAAGGATATGCACAAGTAGAAGGGATTGACTTTGATGAAACATTTTCCCCAGTATCCAGATTAGAAGCTATCAAAATGTTAATGACATTTGTATGTTTTTAAAACTTCAAAATATATCAAATGGATGTCAAATCAACATTCTTAAATGGAAATATAGAGGAATAAGTTTATATAGAACAACTTGAAGTATTTATATTATCAGAAAATAAAAACTATGTCTGCAAATTAAAGAAAGCATTGTATGGTCTTAAACAAGCTCCGAGGGCATGGTTTTCAAGACTTGATAATAATCTAAAGAAACAAGGATACAAAAGATGAGCTACTAACAACAATCTTAACATTAAAATTGAAAATCAGAATTGTTGTAGTATATGTGGATGATATCATCTTTGGAAGTAATCTAAATCCTCTAAGCAAGCAATTTTCTATATAAATGAAAAATAATTCGAGATGTTAATGCTTGGTGAACTGACATTCTTCTTAGGATTAAAAGTTTCAAAATAAAACAAAGGCATATTCATATCTTAGAACGAATACATTAAATAAATGTTGAAGAAATTTAAAATGGAAGATTGTAAACCTATGAGCACTCCTATGATTACAGGATGCAAACTAAGAAAAGATGATGAATCGCTAGAAGTAGACCAAGCCATGTATAGATAAATGATTGGTGGAATATTATATGCAATGACAACAAGACCAGACATTATGCAAGTTGTAGGATTAGTGGAAAGATTTCAATATGCACATAAAGAGACACATATGAAGGCAATTAAAAGGATTTTTAGATATCTCAAAGGCACCTTGGATTTTGGATTATGCTATCCAAAAATAGAAGACTTCACATTAATTTCATATACTGATGCAGACTGGGCTAGAAGTGTGGATGATAGAAAGAGCACTAGTGTAGGATCATTCTTTTGAGGAAAAATTCTTGTGTCATGGCTAAGTAGAAAACAACCATCCATATCACTATCTACAACATAAGATTGATATATTTTTGTTTCCTCCTACTGCACTCAAGTAATTTGAATGAAACAAAATCTGGAAGACTTAAAAATAAAGTATGATCATCTAATTCTTCTTAACTGTGACAATACCAGTGCCATAAACCTTTATAAGATTCCTTTCATGCACTCAAAAACCAAGCATATCCCAATCAAATTTCATTTTTTAAGAGAACACATTTCTCAAAAAGTTGTTAAAGTGGAATATGTGGATACTAAAGAACAAATTGCAGATATATTCAAAAAATGTTTACCTATGAGTTCTTTTGAATACCTTAGACAAAAATTGGGGGTAATCTCCATATCTAATTGAATTACATAGGTTTTATTAGAGGAGGAGTACATGGACAGGAGGAGTATAACCTTAGAGGGAGAAGAGAAATATCCCTTCAACCATTGTTTTCAAAGGGGGAGAATAAACAATACAAAATCAATTAAAATAAAGTCTTTTTACTTTGTTGCCATCAATTCCAAAGGGGGAGAATGTTGGACATGATGTTATGTTGTTGGCATTGATGTCAAATAAGGTATATGATGTTGGTATTGGAATTGGTGCAAATAGGTCAATACTATGGTCATAAACATCAAAATTGTGCATATGATATTGTCAAATTCATGCATTGTCTAAACAATGATTACTTATGGATACCAAATTTTTCCTATCTAAATACAAAGGGGAAAGATCAAAATCTAGTGCTCAATAAAATGTGTAAAAAGGTTTGGTATGAGAATCTCTATTAGACGTCTTGATCTCAACTTACATTGCCTCTAAATCTGACTTGGATAACTTTGATTTGCATTATCTTCGAATTCAACTTGGATAATTCTGACTTACATTTCCTCTAATTCTGACTTGGATAACTTCGACTTGCATTGCCTTCGACTTTGACTTGGATAACTTAGACTTGCATTGCCTCCGAATTTGACTTGGATAACTTAGACTTGCATTGCCTCTGAATTTGCTTGGATAACCTTGACTTGCATTGCCTTTGACTTCGACTTGGATAACTTCGACTTCCATTTCTTGACTCTTGTTCAACTCGACTTTGGCTGACTTACTTTTCCTTGACTCAACTTTCATTTTGACCGACTCTTTTTTTCCCATTTTGACTTCCACATGTTCGACTCTATTTTTTTTCCCGACTCGACTTGTGACTTGAGTGGTCGATAATTTGTCGTCATATAAACAACCAAAGTTATAATTGTTTTAAACAGGGAATACCGTGTTGGTGATATGAATAGGATATATGCCTCTTGTTTATGAATAAGACATCTTTATCTTCAATGATCCAACAAATAAAATATTCCTGGAGTAATCGTAGAGGAACAGTTATTGGATGGTTGAGGTCACTTACTCAAATGTTTAGGCACCTAAGCAAACTAGAAAACTTAGAGAAATACCAGAAAAAGAACAGATGAAGGATTTGTGGAATAATTTGTAATCACTGAGTCATTTTAAATAAATATAGGATCAAAGAGACAGACCTGATCCTAATGCATTTAATTCTCTTTCCTATATTTTTAGGAATTAATATCTTGATTGTCTTTATAGGTGTAAGAAACAAAAACAAAAAAAATAGTTAGAAGTATGACTATGATCATTAGATAATCAGACTAAACCACAAAAATCATAAATTCTATGGATCGAAAATGGACAAAGAATATTGATCGTAGATCATTGGATCAATGTGGAAGTGTGAGACCAAAATAAGAAGTGTCAACCCATAACTGAAATCGACTCATAAGAACTAAAAATATAATTAATATAATTAACACCTCAGGATCAAGGTTTGTTCAAATAACTATTACAACAATAGTAAACAGTTTTTAGCACCTAGATATTCCATTAACATTGAACAAATTACAAATGATTTGAAGTCTTTTGAATTAAAGAAAAAAAAATAAGGAAAAAATGTTAGCATTATTATTAAATTAAATGAATAGGTGCATTGGTTCATACAAAGAGACACAATGTTTCAATTTCATACATGTTGGGATACTATATAAAAAGAAGGACATAGTGGAAGGAGTGTGTCCCTGTGAGCTAATTCAAAAGATCTAAACACATGCAGATTCCAAGGAAGAGTTTTTTAAAAATTATCATGAAGTGAGGGTGGAAGGGAGGAGGAAGGGAGGATTGGAGTCCTCTAGAGGTTGAATCCTAAAATAGGGAGTTGCAGCTTCCTCAATTTGGTGCTTGAAAAATAGAGGATTGGAGTCCTTTACAGGTTGGAGTATGATCTATAGGGAGTTGGTGCTTCCTCAAGTTGGTTCTTGGAAAATAAGGGAATGGTGTCTCCTTGAGTTGTTACTCAAAAGAAGAGAGATTGGCATCTCTTACAAATTGTGACTTGTAAATGAAATATAATTTTTATGATTGTTACATTTAAAATTCAGAGTTATGTACATTCTTGTTGATAAATTGTTATGGTTCATATACTAATAATTAAATAATTAATTTAATTTGAGAAAAAAAATTATTGATTCACCCCCTTCTCTCGGTATTGAACAACAGTCCAACACTACTAGTCAAAATTTGACTAATTTTGACCAAGTGAGCCATGGTAGCGCTCCATCCCTATATTTAAGGGATAATCTACCTAAAATAAAAGTGGAATTTACCAATGAAGGTTTACGAGCCCATGGTTTTGGAAACCCATGGTATTTATATTTTTATCCAATCGAGGCAATCTTCTCACCTTATGATGCAGGAGCATCGTGCAAAGCCAAAGCACGTGCCTAGTCAAAGAAATAGTTGGACGCGCAGATGAAGAAAGGGGGCATGTTTTTTATGAAGACTATTTTTTTTGAATTTTGAAACCAAAAGAATTAATGTAATAGTTAAGAGAAACATACCTGCATTTATTTCTTGGAGATATGAACAGACCTGGGGAAATTACTCCCATCTATATATTGTATTAAGAGATTTAAGTCTATTATTGTAAAAGTAGGTAGATATGAATGTTAGATTGGACAGTTTTAGAGCATAGGAGGGAAAAGGAATATAGACACCCTCACCGTTGTATCATAGTAACTTTTGATTATCATTCATAATTCATAAGCTGGAGAGCTGGAGTAGAGATTCATAGAGAAGAACTCATGTACAAGATAAATTGAGTAATATATGAAGCTTTGACTCAACTTTCATGGTGTTATGTTGTTTACTGTTTACCTTTGTTAAATGCTATGTTTACAGTTGTTTCATTTCTCTGTTATGCATTTGTTTCAATGTTGTGTGGGATGTATGATTTCATGTTGAATGTATGAAGTCTGAGGGGTAGAATGAGTTTCAATTATTTCTCTTCCTGAGAGAGTTCTTGCAAGGAGTGCAGTGAAACATCCGCAAGGTGTGCATTGATAGGGGTTCTGAGTTTTATCTCAGAAAGCTCAGGAGGGATACCATTGTTCTCATTCCAGTAGAAGTGTAGGTGAAGCACAAAAGTCGTGCAAGGTGTGTGCAGGCTAGTCGAGTCCTAAGAACTTATCAACTAAGGTTGAAAGGGGAAGGATTGATATTGCCAAGAGTACACAGAGTAAAAAGATAAAATACCCTGGAGTATTTGAAATATTTCCGCAAGGAGTGCGTGAAGGAGTCCTTTTAGAGAGTCAAGTTTACAAGTAAAAGCTCAAGAGGGTCGGGGCCTATGAAGTGTTCAAAGGAAGATAGGAAGAAAAATCATCGCACAGAAGTTAAGTCCCAGAGAAATAACTTTGAGTCAATTTGGTCCAGAGATTCAGAGGAAGGAATCGAATGGTTAGAATTCTCAGTGGAGAACTTTCGAAGTTGCGGGGACCGTAGGATCCAATAAAGCTGCAGGGTGGTTAGGAGTTGCACAAACCCACCACTCTAGTGTCAAGAATCAACGAAGATCGTCGATCATGGTCAGTTTGGACCATTGGATCATTCTTTCAAACTCGGGGCTCGTGAGTTCGGAGGGCATACCAAATCCTTTGGTTGTGCGAACTCCTGAGTAGCAAGAAGTAGGAACAACCGTTGAATCAGAACCTCTTCACTATATCGCGTATCGAGGTTTTAGAGATTGGGAGGAATCAGTTTTGACTACAAAAGTCATGAAGGGCCAAGGGCAGATGTCTTGGGTGAACACATGGCACATCCATAAAGTGGGGATCGCATGGTTGACAGGTGGACAATCGTCGCCTGGGAGGGGGTCAACACCCTATTGACTTCTTGTGCTTTGGGTTCTCCTAAGAAAGGAGCACAAAGGCTCAAAAAACCAACTCGCGAAGTTGCGAGCCGTGAGAAGTACTGAAGGAGTCAAATCTCCTCTAACTTTCGCGTCTCGGAGTCTCATAAAAGAAGGGCCCAGAGGTTCAACCCTTCAACTTGTGAACTCGTGAGTTGCGAGTGAGGTTAGTGCTTAGCTCTAGTCGGTGGTTACGCATGGAGGGCGCTAACAAGGAGGATCCATATCCCATCGCATCTCGGGTATTGACGTTTGGTGAAGAAAAGTCGAGGGTCTTCAACCTACGAGTTGCGAAGGGCGTTTGCACAAGGACCAGGTCGTGGTCATATGGAAGTGTAAGGCTCGCGCCTGGAGTTAAGTTGGATAGGGAGGTTTTTTCAGGAAGGACCTGTGGATACACTCTTTTGTGTGTGAGAATTTCCCGTAGGGAAATTGAAGAGTCAATCCGACTCAGAGGATAATTAGAACAATCCTATGTGGATCTTGGCCCGAGGGTTGGGGTCTACATCAAGTGTGGTATCAGAGTTGTAGAACAATTTCTTTGATTTCTGTAGCAAAGAACAGGGGAACATTTTTCATCCATGTCACCTAGAAGAAGAGACAGACCAATGTTAATGCCTGATCCAATAAGAGAAAGAGAAATGCGAGAGTTATGTGCCAGGCTTGATGCCATGGAGACAACACAGAGGTGCACAGTCAACACTGGGGATATCAGCGAGGCTAAAAGTGAAAATGAATCTAGAAATGAAGGAGAAGAAGTCACAGTCGAAGATGTTTTAGACAAACACCTATTCAAGGCTGCTGCTAGGATAGGTGCCAGAGAAAAAATGGACATTCCAGTGTATGAGGGAAACTTAGATGTTGAATAACTTCTAGACTAAATTAGAGCTCTAGAAAAATACTTTGACTACGAGGAAGTCGAGGAAGATAAGAAAGTCAAACATGCCATCACTAGACTTAAAGGGCATGCAACACTATGGTGGGATGAACTGCAGGCTAACAGACGTTGCAAGGGAAAGCAGAAAATCAAAAGCTGGGATAGAATGGTTGCGAAGATGAAAGCCAAATTTATACCCAGGGATTATCAAATCACTCTGTTTCGAAGGATGCAAAATTTGAGGTAGAAGCTGATGTCAGTGAAGGAATACACTGAAGAGTTCTACAAGCTAAACATCAGAGCAGGTCATCAGGAAAGCGATGATGAAAAAGTTTATAGATACATGAATGGTCTGTGGTATGGCATTCAAGATGAGATGAGACTGATGAGCATCCGAAATGTGGAAGATGCTTATCAGATAGCTCTGAAAGAGGAAGAAAAGTTGAGCCGGAAGCAAGGTCAAAGAGGCTGAGGTAGAAGTCAAGCCAAAGGCAAAACAATTGCCCAAGATAGAACTCAGAAATCTAAAGAAGAGGGGAAGAAACCTCAAACTCAACATGAGAGAGGAGGAATCTCACAGAGAGTGCAGTATGTTGATAGAAATACTTTTCCTCGAGCTAAAGGAAGAGGAAGAGGCAGAGGCGGTGAAGTAAAATGCTTTGTCTATGGAAAAATCGGACATAAATCCTATGAGTGTCCAGATATGAAGAAATATGGTGGTGAGACTCACATTTCCAAAGCTCAAGGATGGAATTTTGAGGTAGAAGACACCGAGGGAAAAAGATCCTTAATGATGAGGAAAGTTCTCTTGAAGCCAGAGAAGGAGGGAGACAACCCATCCCAAAGAAACAATCTGTTCCGGACTGCTTGCAAAACCAAAGACTGGGTATGCAAGGTCATAGTGGACAGTGGTAGCACAGACAATCTTGTATCTACAGAGATGGTAGAAAATCTAGAGCTGGAGACCGTTGTACATCCAAGCCCATACAGAGTTTCGTGGCTACAAAAAGGACATCAGGTAAATGTCACTCAACAATGTTTAGTTGAATTTCAAATAGGAGGATATAAGGATGAAATATTATGTGATGTCATTCCCATGGATGTTTGTCATCTATTTCTAGGTAGACCATGGAAATTTGACAGAAACATAGTTCATGATGGGAGAAAGAACACGTACACTCTGGAAAAAAATGGGAGGATGCACATGTTGCTGCCAATTAAGAACCAAAAGGTGAAAACAGAGACGAGAAACACTGTACTTCTCATGGGTGGGAAGGAACTTCTTAATGAGGTTAATAAGAAGGAAGATACACAATTTATTGTGGTCAGGAAGCCCAAAATGGTTTTGACCAGTACGAGGATAGATTATTTACCAGAAGAAATCCAGGAGTTGCTGGAAGAGTTTGCTGATATAGTAGTGGATGAACTACCTCGTTCGTTGCCACCTATCATAAGTATAAGCCATCATATTGATCTTATACCTGGAGCCAGTTTTCCAAACAAAGAAGCATATTGATTGACACCGCAGGAAAATGAAGAAGTTAAGAGACAGGTCCAGGACTTAATGGTCAAAGGATTAATTCGAGAAATCTTGAGTCCATGCGTTGTTCCGACAGTGCTCAGCCCAAATAAATATGGAGGCTGGAGAATGTGTATAGACACAAGGGTGATCAATAAGATTACCATCAGATACAGATTTCCATTGCCAAGGATGGATGACTTGATGGATTGCTTGAGTGGAGCAAGATTGTTTTCAAAACTTGATTTGAAAAGCGGGTATCACCAAACTCGCATGAGAGAAGGTGATGAATGGAAGACAACATTCAAGACAAATGAGGGGCTATATGAATGGCTTGTCATGCCATTTGGCTTAACGAATGCACCCATTACTTTCATGAGGTTGATGAACGAATTCCTGAAGGATTTCATTGGGAAATTTGTCATTGTATATCTTGACGATATACTAATTTTCAGCAAAACAGAAGCAGAGCACTTAAATCATTTAGTTGCAGTAATGAGTAGATTACAGCAATAGAAATTTTTGATAAATGTGAAGAAATCATCCTTTATGAGGACATAACTCATTTATTTGGGTTTTGTTATCTCTGCAAATGAGTTGAAGATGGATCTAGAAAAGGTAGATGCAATTGAGAATTGGCCATCACTGAAGAGTGTGTTTGAAGTTCGAAGCTTCCATGGTTTGGCAAGTTTCTACAGGAAATTCATTTGAAATTTCAGTGGAATTAGTGCACCAATGATGGATACGGTGAAGAAAAGACACAAGTCTTTTCATTGGACAAAAGAAGCAAAGAAGAGCTTCAATCTGCTGAAGAAGAAGATCACTGAGCAACCAATTCTAGTTTTGCCGGATTTTAGCAAGACATTCCAGGTCAGGTGTGACGCGAGTGGATTTTCAATTGGAGCAGTCTTGAGCCAAGACGACAGGCCGATCTCATACTTCAGTGAAAAAATGAATGAAGTGAAGATTAAGTACTCAACATATGACAAAGAATTCTATGCAGTCATACAAGCATTAAAGAAATGGAGACATTATTTGGTTCCTAAAGAGTTTGTTTTGTACAGTGATAATCATGCTTTACAATTCGTGAGTCAATAGGAGAAGTTGAACCAAAAACATGTTAAATGGGTTGAATTCATGCAGAATTTTACTTTTGTGATTAAGCATATTTTTGGAACTACTAACAAAGTTGTTGATGCTTTGAGCAGGAAATGTTTTCTTATGCAAGAATTCAGAGTCAAGACTTTGGGTTTTGATAACCTCAAAGAAATGTACAAGGATGACCCAGATTTTAAGGAGGCATATGAGACATCTGAGAATCCAGTTCTCAGGTACATAAGCCAATGGACTGAATATATGATCCAGGATGTATTATTATTCAAGGGCAATTAGCTATGTATTCCAAAATTCTCCATGAGGAAGAACGTGCTAAAGGAAAAACACAGTGGAGGATTGGCCGGACATTTTGGTCATGATAAGACGTTCTCAAAGTTGAATGGATCATATTTTTGGCTAGGGATGAGGACAGATGTGAAGAAATTTGTGGACAGATGCAGGATTTGTCAGCACACAAAAGGGAAAAAGCAGAACATAGGGTTATATCGACCATTACCCATACCAGAAAGGATGTGGGATGCAGTGAGCATGGATTTCATATTGGGACTCCCAAGAACACAAAGAGGATGTGATTCAATCTTTGTGGTAGTTGACATATTTTCAAAAATGACACATTTCATACCATGCCAGAAAACTAGTGACGCAACTCATATTGCGAACCTGGATTTTAGGGAAGTCGTCAGACTTCACGGCTTGCCAAGGAGTATCGTGTCTAATCGGGATACCAAGTTCATAGGGAATTTCTGGAGGACCTTATGGAAACATTTGGGGACAAGTTTGTCATTTATCTCAACATATCATCCTCAAATGGATGGGCAGACAGAAGTCATGAATAAAAGCTTGGGAGATCTATTGAGGAGCTTAGTGACTGAACACCACAGTCAATGGGATCACATTCTGCCACAGGCAGAATTTTCTTATAATGATTCACATAACAGAAACACAGGGAAAATTCCATTCCAGATTGTATATGGAATGTAGCCAAGGGGAGTTTCTGAATTGAAAGGTTTAGAACAATCTGAATTCAAGAGTGCTAGTGCAGAAGACTTTGCAGAAGGAATGAAAGAGCTTCATAGCCAAGTCAAGGAGCGATTGTAGAGTTCAAATCAAGAATACAAGTGGAGAGAAGATCAACATAGGCGAGAACTTCAATTTGAAGTTGGTGATCTAGTTCTTGCACATCTGAGGAAGGAAAGGTTAGCAAGGGGAACGTATAATAAACTGAAGATGAAAAATATTGGATCGTGCAAGGTCATAAAGAAATTTGGGGTAAACGCATATGAGATTGAATTACCCAAAGGGATCAGAATCTCACCGATATTCAATGTTGTAGATTTGTACCCTTATAAAGATGAAGAAGTAGGAAAAGAGGAAGAATAGAAAGAAGTTCAATGGAAAAAACAAATGCTTGTAGCTAAAAAGCCACAGATGGAAAGTATAATTGACAAGAGGGTCAGCAGAAAGACCAGGAGAAAAGAGTATTTTGAATACTTGGTCAAATGGAAGGGACATCCAGTTGAAGATGCCAGTTGGGAAGATGAAGCAGAAATTCAGAAGCATGGACAGACTATGCAAGAGCTCATGAACATGAGTTCATGAAAATTTTCAAGCGAGGGAGTATGATGCAGGAGCATCATGCAAAGCCAAAGCATGAGCCTAGCCAAAGAAATAGTTGGATGCACGGATGAAGAAAAGGGGTGCGTTTCTTATGAAGATAGATTTTTTTTAATTTTGAAACCAAAAGCATTAATGTAATAGTTAAGAGAAATGTACCTGCATTTATGTCTTGGAGATATGATCAAACCTGGGGAAATTACTCCCATCTGTCTATTGTATTAAGGCATTTAAGTCTGTTAATGTAAAAGTAGGTAGATATGAATGTTAGATTGGACATTTTTAGAGCATAGGAGGGAAAACAAATATAGACACCCTCACCCTTGTATCATAGTAACTTTTTATTATCATTTAGATTTCATAAGCTAGAGAGTTGTAGCAGAGAGTTGTAGAGAAGAACCCATGTATAGGATAAATTGAGTAATATATGAAGCTTTGACTCAACTTTCATGGTGTTATGATGTTTATTGTTTACCTTTGTTAAATGGTATGTTTACAATTGTTTAATTTCTCTGTTATGTATTTGTTTCAATGTTGTGTGGGATGTATGATTTCATGTTGAATGTATGAAGTCTGAGGGGTAGAATGAGTTTCAATTGTTTCTCTTCCCGAGAGAGTTCCTGTAAGGAGTGCAGTGAAACGTCTGCAAGGTGTGTGTTGACAGGGGTTCTGAGTTTTATCTCAGAAATATCAGGAGGGATACTGTTGTTCTCATTCCAGCAAAAGTGTAGGTGAAGCACAGAAGCCGTGCAAGGTGTGCGTAGGCTAGTCGAGGCCTTAGAACTTATCAACTAAGGTTGAAAGGGGAAGGATTGTTATTTACGAGAGTACACAGAGTCAAAAGATAAAATACCCTGGAGTATTTGAAATATTGTCGCAAGGAGTTTGTGCAGGATTCCTATTAGAGAATTGAGTTTACAAGTAAAATCTCAAGAGGGTCGGCGTCTTTGAAGTGTTCAAAGGAAGATAGGAAGTGAAATCATTGCGCAGAATTTAAGTCCCAGAGAAAGAACGTCAAGTCAATTTGGGCCAGAGATTCATAGGAAGGAATCGAATGATCCTAATTCTCAGTGGAGAACTCGCGAAGTTGCGGGGACCATAGGATCCAATAAAGCTGCAGGGTGGTTAGGAGTTGGATGAACCCACCACTCTAGTGTCAAGAATCAATGAAGACCATTGATCGTGGTCATTTTGGACTGTTGGATCATTCTTTCAAACTTGGGGCTCATGAGTTTGGAGGGCAGACCAAATCCATTGGTTGTGCGAACTCCCGAGTAGTGAGAAGTAGGAACAACCATTGGATCAGAACCTCTTCGCTATATCGCGTATCAGGGTTTCGCAGATTGGGAGGAATCAGTTTCAACTGCAGAAGTCGTGAAGGGCTGAGGGTCGAGGTCTCGGGTGAACACGTGGCGCGTCCATCAAGTGGGGACCGTGTGGTTGAAAGGTGGACACTCGTCGCCTAGGAGGGAGTCAACACCCTATTGACTTCTCATGCTTCGGGTTTTCGTAAGAAAGGAGCACAAAGGCTCAACAAACCAACTCGTGAAGTACTGAAGGAGTCAAATCTCCTCTGACTTTCATGTCTCAAAGTCTCGTAAAAGAAGGGCCTAGAGGTTCAACCCTTCAACTCGTGAAATCATGAGTTGTGAGTGAGGTTAGTTCTTAGCTCTAGTCAGTGGTTACGCATGGAGGGCGCTAAAAAGGAGGATCCATATCCCATCGCATCTCGGGTATCAACGTTTGGTGAAGAAAATTCGAGGGTCTTTGACCTACGAACATGCAAGTTGCGAAAGGCATTTGTGCAAGGACCAAGTCGTGGTTGTATGGAAGTCTAAGGCTCACGCCTGGAGTTAAGTTGGACAGGGCGGGTTTTTCAGGAAGGACCTGTGGATACACTCTTGTGTGTGTGAGAATTTCCTGTAGGGAAATTGAAGAGTCAATCCGACTCATAGGAGAATTAGAATGATCCTGTGCGGATCTTGGCTCGAGGGTTGGGGTCTGTGTCACCTTAGTCCTTTATTTTAGCATCCTAATTTCTATTTTGGGATTCTATATTCTATGTTTGAGTTCCTTGCACTATTCAAGAAACCTTATCTCTATATTCAAGGAATGAAGGCACACAACTTAACTATTTTTAGCTATTTTCTATTTTCTATGATCTATTCATGGCTTAGAACCCTATTTTTGGGTAACTAAGTCAAAACTTGACATATTGGGGTAGTTAGTTGACTATTGAGAGATTGTATGTCTAAATCAAGATCTCAATTAATTCTAACTAGGTTATAATGCACCATGCATTATGAAATTCAAATTTCCTCTTTTAGGATTCAAATTTCATATTTATACTCACATTATGGGTTAATGATAATCAAGTATTTTTCTTATGTACTTCAAGAGTTATTATTCTCTTATTTATTTCTTTCTTGCAAATTGCTATGACTATTGTTATCCTTTAGGTTTCTATATCTCCTTGATATCCTTGTAGGTGATCATGAATTATTATAGCAAGTGGGTGATCTCCTACCTTTTTCTCCTCAATGAAATTCATTTCCTTTGGACTCTAGCAAAGTCCCATGGATCCTCCCATTATGGTGGCAGTATCTCCATGTATAAGTCTACATCATTTAGATATAGGATAAATTCCAACCACTACACAAATTTCTTATGTCATTAGTGGTATACCACCACAACCTTGCACATGCATAGGTTACCTTGTTAGTCTTTTTCTTTTCAAAAGGAAATTTTCTAAGAAATTTGCATAAACTTAAATACTTTTCTTACCTACTAGGTCCTCCTTAGATTCACCTTTCTTCCTAGGGAACACTTTAATGTGGTTTTAAATATTGGGGACCTCATGTTGGATAAGGAGCATCACATCCCTATCATTGATGATCCTCTCTTGTGATATTGGGTTCAACATAACCTAGTTATCTCCATTTCATACTTGTGCCCTGCCAGTGGACATTGAAAACCATGGGCACATATACCCCTCCTCCCTCCAAGCCACTCCCTCCTATGGGTTCCATGTGATATCCTTTACTAGATCTAAAAAACTTGAAAATATCCTACCTCACTATTTGTGTTCCATAGCTCGTTCCCTCAAGTCCTAGTGGAGGACTGACACTTAATGTTCCCATAACTTAGTGGTGGGAATCTCTCCCACACCCATGCCTATAATTCTTATGTGAAACTTAGTGAGCCTCATCTATTCCATCTCACTTGTAAGAACTCTTCATACATTTCAGTGAGTACAAACCCTACCCAAATATATTAATTACCTCTTATGTTTCTTTTCACTAATTGATATATCCCCACAATCTTTTACCTATCATTTGGATTTCAAACAGACTAAGTGACATGAATCATAGGACAACCTTATTTAGGTCACTGCATCCTAGAAACTAGGTTGGATTAAGACCTTGGATTATGTTTCAAGGATTCAAATACTATACCAATTATAGTATATACAACACAACTATATAATTTTGAAAATTTAATACATATAGATATATAGGAAAATATTCATGAAAAATCATACAGTTTATTATTAAAACATGTAAATTTTGGCGAATATTGCCAATCTAAGAATATATTATGTAAAAAATAGAAAACAAAATTAAGAGAAAATGGCCAATTGGTGAACTATATATAGTCCTAAGTGATATATAGTTATAAGTAAACTATATATAGTCCTAAGCGATATGTTAAGTGATTATGTTAAGTGATTATTGAAAAAGAGGTTTGGGAGATTTTGACCATGTGTCATGACTTATTTTATAAACTTGTTAATATTTGATCATCACATTTTTATACAAGAATATTGGCTGGAGTTAAAAGTTGTATGGGGCTTTGTTAGACATCACCACTTGAAGTATTGATCTTGATAGGATAAGACAAAATGCTTTAGTATTTTTGGAAATTTAGGCATAGTACCTAATCCACCATGATGCATTGTAATGATGACAAACACCATTTTTTTATTGTCCTGCAGATATGGTTGAGATTTGGCCATGTCTCTTTATTTTTCCTTTGTACGTACAACATTGATGGTAGACCCCCTTTGCATTTACATTTCATGGAGGTGTGATGGAATGAAATTTTGATCTCCACTATTTCTCTTGATCAAATGATAGTGGTTGCTCTTTGGTCATTGCAATTAAGTGACCTAAGGTTTCCCAGTCATTTTTCCATCCCTTAGATGACATTTTTCCTATGAGAGCCTCTATGTATTATTTGTTATACTTTGATCAATTGTCACTTTTATAATATCCTATATTTATCTTGAGCCTCCATTTAAAAATGTGTGGCTTGAGATTTAAGGCCCTAGACCTAAGATTTTGCTTGACTTTATTTGGAGTTGAACTTTGAAAGATTGGAGCTCTTAGCTAGTCCTAGGAATGGAATATTTTGTTACCTCTCTTTGTGAATTATGTAGTCTTGAACCTTCACTTTGTTTTCTTGTTACACACACACACACACATTTCCTCTCTTTTTGAATGTAATTTTAGTTTCGATTTTTGTTGAAGGATGTGATTTTGTCTCTTCATTTCATTTCTTCCTTTTTTTGTATTCATTGTCCTTAAATAATTTTCCTCTAAGATATATATATAATCTTGTCTCATCTTTCCTTAAATGGTTTCATGCCCCAAACATATTTATGGATTTCTATTTTCCTTTTAATATATATTTTTTTCATCTTTGTTTACTTGAGATAATGAACATTCTATGAATGTTTTTGGGTGTTGACACCTAGTAAATATTGAACAAAAATTATTTTTTCCTATGGGATTTGTTTGAGATTCTGGTTTCAATCTCAATGACATATACATTAACAAGTTAGAAGATTTTTTGGAAGAAGAAAGTTGTGTATAGTCATCATCCTTATTATTTAAGTTGATGATATTGTTCTTATGGTGAGGAATCCCTGTGATATAGATAAGAAACTAAGAATCCTTGAGGATTTGTGCTCTATATATGTATGACTGTTAACACGAAAAAATGAAAGTTATGATAATTAAATCCAAAAATATCACTTATGATACTTTCATATATGAAAATAATAACTTGGAGGAAGTTTCTTCATACAAATATCTCAGCATGGATATTCATCACAAGATCAATTGGAACTATCACATTGAGAAAATGATACATAGAGGGTGGAAATATTATTATTGGCTTGAAAACAATTGTAAATCAACAAACCTTTGGATATGGGATAAGAAAAAAATACCCTTTGAGACTCTCTTCACTCTTGTTATCTTATATGAATGTGAAGTTTGGGGATGCATTATTACTAGATAATATCACCGAGAAAGATAGATAATATCCAAAAGAATTTTATAACTTATGATCTCAAAATTAAAGGAAATATACCCTATCATATCCTACTGATAGATAATATCCTTTCCCCCATTGAGAACATGACTATTACTAGGTATCTAATCCACCTGTGAATCAAGTGGGGATGGCATAAATATGCCAAGTCTTGGATAAATCATTGGGGAGTAAAGGAAGAGATTGTTCTGTAGAATAACATTTTTTAATATTATTAGGAGAAATTGTGGTGCAATAAGGTATTATAGGAGAAAATAAAATTAAGATACTATAAGGAGGTTCCTAGATAAGGATATAAGAAAATTAAGATACTATAAGCATATAAGAAAATAGAAACTACTTATAAATAGTAAAGTGAAGCTCCTTCTTTCCTTGAATCTAGGGATATGATTCCTTGAATCGGTCAACAAACCCATATATAGAATATAAAATCCAAAAATAGAAATTAGGATGATAAAATAATGGAAGAAGGTGAGAAGAGCACCTCCATTGGTTAAAAATTGTAGATTCCCCCTCAAATCTAGGGATGGAGCATTACCATGGCTCACTTGGTCAAAATTAATCAAATTATGACTAGTAGAATCATGAGTCCAAGCTCTAGAATAACTAGGTGAGAGATTAAGCCTAAGGAGATGGAAAATATGGTCTAACTTCATCGACATGGAACAAAATGTTACCATGGCTACTACAATGGTATAGCTAAAGGAATAAAATGAGCTTAAGTAAAGTTATTGTCCCTTACACTCACATATGAGGGTGAAAGTGACTCTTACAAATTTCATTATTGACAATGTAAACCAAAAGAAATTGTTATCAATATCATTTGTCAATAATTTAAAGAAACTAATGATGTCTAAAACCTAGATATAAACCATTAGTTGTCTGAGCTAGGGATCAAACATCCATGGCATTCTGCAATGTCACTTTCACTATGGTATCAAGCCCTTCAAAGATGAGGATTCATGTGATGTTTCCCCACTTGAATTTTGTTTTGTTATCTTAGGAAAACCATGTATGTGGAAGCATCATGTTGTTTATGAGTATAGACCCCATAGTGCCATTTTTACTATGGGATTTCATCACTACAGGGTATCATAGGTATCCTTATCTAACACAATATCTTTAATCACGCCTAAGAAATTTAGGAAGGTAATCTCTTATTTTGGAATATTTTTTCTCTTCATGATTCAATTGGTCAATGAATAGAACATCATTGTGGCCACCAAGGATTCTACTAGGGATATCTATGAACAATAAGAATACGTGGACAATATGGTATAAAATTGTAAATATATTTTCACCTCACCTACAGTGGTTCCTTTGAAATATCAGATAAAGAAAGTGATTGATTTGACACCTAGTGCTTCTCTACCTAATATCATAGTACATAGACACTCCCTTCTAAAACATAAGGATATCAAATTCCAGATTTAGGAGCTATTTTTAAAGGGACGCACCACATTGAACCATTCTCCTCATATTGTAGGATCACAATTGTGTTGGTTCCAAATAAGGATGTAAAATGGAAAGTATATATTAATTGTAGGGATTTGAATAAAATCATATTCCATAAATAATATCCAATCCCCCAGATTAACGATATTCTCAATCAAATCAAGGGTTCCAAGTTTTTTAGTAATATTGATCTAAATTTTGGCACTCGCCAAGTTCCAATCAAGAAAAATAATATGTGAAAGATATCCTTCAATTCTAACTAAGGTCACTTTGAGTGGTTAGCCATGCTTTTCAGATAGATTAATTCCCTACCAACATTTATGAGGATTATGGGTGATATCTTGTGGCCATTCACCAATTCATTTGTGGTCATTTATCTATATTATATTCTCATCTTCAGTAGAACCTAGGAGGAGCAAAACACATTCAACAGTTACTGAGCACCTTGTGGTAACATAGGTTATATTCCAATCTATAGAAGTTATCATTCACCACATAGATAATTTATTATCTGGGATATATCATAGATCAAAATGGTGTGCATGTGGATCTGACTAAGATCCAAATCATTGATGAATGGTTGTACACAAAAAAAATAACATAACTATGCATATTTTTGGGCCTCACCAACTTATACCATAGGATCATGTTGGGGTTATCTCATATTTCTTATCCCCTAAGCCAAGTGACCAAGGGTGGAGAAAAATATAGGTTTTTTTTAGGATAAGGTACAATAGAAAGAATTCAAGGATACGAAACCTGAGCTCTATTCAACACCAATCCTCATTCTACCAAACTTACAACGAAAATCCGATATTGAGATGGATGCTTTAAAATATGTTGTTGGTGCAATCATCACTCAACATGGACATTTGGTGGTTTGTCATAGTGATACACTCTCTAACTCTATTTTCATGTAATTGACCTATGAAAAGGACCTGTACTCCATAATGTAGGCATGCTAGCAATGGAATCATTATGTCCTTAGAAAGGAAATGATCATCCAAACCAACCATAAGCCATTTTAATTCATGTATAACCATGGGGAAAGTTGTCGAATGCCCACCATAATAAGTGGTGTAGTTACCCCCATAAATTCCACTTGAACATCAAGTACAAGAAAGGTAGCACCAACTAAGCTGTTGATTTCCTTGGGTGAACTCTAGTTGTCACACTAACCATGATTCTTAGTTATTATGGACATGAGACTTTTGGATGCTTCTAGTTGTACGACAACCATCCTAACCTCCTTACTACATATAAATCTCTAGGTGCCAGTAAACTAGTTTTAGAGTACCACCTCCAATATGGAATCCTATTCCATTTAGGCCACCTCTGTATTCCTTCAAGTAAGAATGAGTAAGAATGAGAATATTATTTTGGAGTTGCAATATAATCAAGTTACAAGGAACTTTTGTGTGGAGAAGAGAGTGGCAATGATGCAAAACTACTTCTACTAGCTAAATGTCCAATATAATGCCAAGTATACCAGATCATGCATCACCCATGATATTACTAAACTGACCATCAAAAAACAATTTGTGTGTGCTCCTCTACCTACTCTATATAAGTGTTGGGATTTGTGTGCATGGATTATATGTTTGATATGTACTCAACCAAGCATGGTAGCAATTGTATATTTATGGTTGTTGATTGATTCTCTAAGATGTCCATTCTATCACCTTGAAATAAGAGTATAAAGGTGGAATCCACTTGTAATCTCTTCTTTGAGTGTATTTGGGTTCATTTTGGACTACCATGGACCACTATTTCAAATAGGGATAGCAGGTTCCTTAATAATTTTTGTTCTAACCTATTCACAATGATGGAAACCAATCTCATTAGATCAACTATATTCCACCCCGAAACTAATAAACATATATATGTAGTCAAACAATTGATTGTGCATATCCTTAGAATGTACAACTCTAATAATCGACATACATTGTATGAATTCCTTCCTTATTTTTACCATAGATAAAAAATAGCCCTTAAGAACTTTATTGACAACATCATTTTTCAAGTATGGAT
>ML781653.1:466653-485076 GCA_009831015.1 Picea engelmannii | reverse complement strand
TGGAAATGGTGATCCTATATAATTTTTGGCCCTTGTGTGTTAAAACCTAGACAAAGCCCTATGTTAAGTATAAAACCCCTTATTAAGTCCTAGATATTGAATTAATATAGTTCTAGTGTTATATTTGTATGTAGGCTAGAACCTTTTATTGTACCCTTTGTATATATATATATATATATATATATATATATATATATATATATATATATGTATGTATGTATATATATATATATATATATATACACACACACACACCAAGGCGACCTAGTATAAGGATCTTCGTAGGTCATCTTGTACATTTAATATATTTTAAAAGTAGGTTCCCCCCTCAAAGTGGACTATTATTGATCTATAAACTATCCCGGATATTCCACTGGAACAGTTTGTCACAACAGATCTAATAAATAACTGAAATCTTTGCTATTAAGGTTATTTTTCCTTTAGATCTGAGACTCTTTATTACTACTTTTCTTCTTAAAAAAACATATGAAATAGTTCAAATGTGAAAACCCAGCTAGAAGGTGAGGCTGTTATGCTCTCTTTTCTTTGGTATAAAAATGATGCAAGTACAAATAAATAGGCACTCTCTATGGAGTTTCCTTTGACCTATGGCCTGTATGGATGCTATAGAATATTGCCTCCTCTATTATTCACATATAATACCACTCTCATATGTTTTTTCATAGCTATGGAATAAGATAGAATGCAAAATAATGGAACCCCTTGTCATCCTAATGGCCCAATATTTAACGTAGCCTGATAGCCATCTAGGGGTAGGTTTTTTACTTCCTCAACCCTCAATCGTGGTAGGGTTTTAAACCTTTTAGAATATTCTTGAAATTACTCACGTGGCTAGTGTTGTAGGTGAATCCACCCGTGGACAAGTGTATTCCCTCTTGGTCTCTAGACTCCTAAGGCCAAGACAGAAAAGTGCTTAACATGGTCACTAGCTTCCTTTTAGATCTAATCAAGATAATAAATGAAAGAGAAGGAGAAAGATATGTACCTTATTAACGACATTTGTCCTTGAAAATTCTAGGCTGAGCTTTGATCCTGAGCTCCCTGATAGGTCCTGTAAAACAAACAAAAGTACAAAAGCCTACCTACTCTACTGAGATTAGCTCAAACATAGATCCATCTACTGTAGACAAACTCATATGGAACAAGCATAAGTTTGAAAGAAGCAGGAAAATCATTGATTATTAATGAGAACAAGTAAAAGTACTTACAATCCTTTGAATGAAGGTGCAACAACTTCTTCTAGTTCTCCTTGTCCAAACCCATTTCTCAATTAATCTCCACTGATTGCTTTGATGACATCTCACTCATGAGATCATAAGTTTCACATCTCAATTATTTTTCGTGTCAATACCTTCTTATGAGATCATAAGTTAGGTATAATTCTCAATATTTATTTTGCCTTTCACCATGAGATGGCCTCCTTGTATAACCTTGGAGACGTCCAACCACTTGAGAAATCTTTGGGATAAGTTGAGGATTCTTCTCCTTCAGTTGAGGATCTTCCCTAAGATCATGCCTTGACCATCTATTCGAATCCAACTACCTTTAGGAGTTGAGGGATTCTTCCCTTATTTGTCTCAACAAACCCAAAACTTGCTAAAAAGAGGGGAACACTCCCCCAAAAGGGTGCACAGAGCACTCAAACACTCCCCCAAAGAGGCTTAGGGAGTGCCAGCACTCCCTGACAGTGGGTAGGGGAGCGTTCCTATCCAAAATCCAGTTTTTAGTGGTTGTTTCAATGGGAAAAGGTTTGTACTCCCTGTCAAGAGACTTTTATTCTTCAAAACTAGTCTTTGGGGTGTCTTCAGTGTCTTTGTGATGTCGTTAGAGGCACGACATAGGAAATATGGAATTATACTATTTGTGACACTTGCAACACTTGTATTCAAGATGCGACACTTGAGGACAAGATGCAACACTTAAAACACTTGTAATGATGACACTTGCGACACTATCAAAGTGAGTAATTTTGAGGTGTAACAGATTTCCCCACAAAGTATGAAGTTAGAAGATGATGATGACTGAAGTACTTTGTAGAATTTTTCGAGCAAGGGTATGGATGCAGAGAGACTGAAAAAAAATGGACACAACCATCAAACAAATATTATGACATGTTTCAAACCCAAGGCAGGCATACCTATGCTTGAGTGATAAATATTTTTTAGGTATGGCCACCATAAAATAAACTTTGGATCCATAATTATATTGACAAAAGGTATAGACACTGAAGATACAATGTGCATCTATACTCCTATGACCTGAACTGATTGTAGCCACAAAGAATACACAGTGGATCTACTAGATGACAAGACATAGAGACGACCAATACAAAGTGGATCTATGTAACAGTTTATGTGTCATAGTTCAAAAGAACTCCTTTGCAACCTAGGAAAAGTACATATAAGAGTGGTGACTCAACCCAGGGTCTTCTTACTGATCCTGATGTAGTACAAATCTAACCATGTGAATAGATGTCCTGATGTCGAACATGGCAGAAACCACTTGAATACTGGTCAATGATGTAAACCATTAACAAGCACGATGGAAATCACCATTGATGTCAATGATTCCCAAGGTACTCTAGTACATTCCAAAGAATGTGAATAGATGAGATGAATTTGAACATCCAAGGAATCATCCGATCATAGGTCAATGATGTAAACCCACTGTTAGACACAAGGAGGCATGTCATTGAGGCATGCAGGTCCCAAGGTACTAACTAGTTTCTAAGTTTGAGTCCCTAGATAATGTGTTGAAGTCGACAGGAATAGACTCGTCGAAGGAGGGCCTTGATGTACCCCCCATCAATGACACAAAATAAACATAGAGATGTAATTGGTAGATTGAATGAACATGGACTAACACGGGTATTGAAACATGATATTTGTGATGGCTGACTCGAGGCAGATACTTCCCTTGAACACTGAGGCACATCAGCAGAAACGTGACATGGACCAAATATTTATGATGCAGTGGATGCTGTGACTTTCTTTAGGTGACCCAAAGGAGTAAAAGAAACTTAGAGGATTGGCTCAGTGTAGAGGTTCATCGGATTAAAATGCATGCAAAGACAAAGTGTCATGTTCAAGGGAGAATGTAAGAGTTATTGGTAGTGTTCTCAAAAAATTCTTGGCTTGCTTCTTTCAATTTCCCCCCCATCTATATAGATGAGTACCTATTTTTAATTTAACAAGCTCGAGGAGGGTAACACATGCTCGATATGAATCACCTTCGGTAAGTCCCTCTTCCTTTTTTTAGCGAACTAGAAGAAGTAAGGGTTCGGTCCCGTATAGGCCCTTCAATGTATGATTGTTTAACGAGTCTAGAGAAGGTAAAATCGATGGTTTTTCATATTTAGAGAGTCTGAAAACAACCTAAAGACAACTCCCATGTTGTCATTTTTCATAATGTTAGTCTCGTGAGGCCGAAAAAGAGATAAATTATCACTCGAAAGACGCCCTTTCAAACCTTTTAACGAGTGGGAAAGGAAGCAAGATCACTCAACAATATTTTCACGTTTAGAGAATCTGAAAAGAGTTTAAAGAAGACTCCAAAGGGTTCATTTTTTGTATATCCATGCGAGTCTAAAAAAGTGATAAAAGTCTACTTGGTTACATTCTCATGTTTTTTTTCGAGCACGAGAAAGAACAAAGACTAAGCTCAGTATGCCCCCAGCTTGAAATCTAGTGGCTTAACTCCACAATGATCATCAAAGGCTGGAGACATGCCCTCCAAGCTTCAATTCATTCACTGACTTTGAGGTTTTCACCAATTTCTCTACTAGATGGAGAAAAAGGATAAGAGTGGATGAAAAGAAGGTTCAAGAGAGGTGATTGTTTCATGTTTTAACAATCTTGACATAGAAAAAAAACTATGCTCAGGGCTCTGAGTTCAATCCTCATATTGTTGTTTCATTTTTTAATGAGATTTCTACAGAGAGGAAAACTATGCTCAAAGATTTTGTTTCATTTTTTAACGATATTTCTATAGAGAAGAGAAACTATGCTCGTTACCTCTGTTTCATTTTTTAATGAGCTTGCCACAGAGTAGAGAAACTATGCTTGTAACTTTCCTTGATCATGGCTTCGAAGAGAATAACACTCTGGAAGGACACCATGTCAAGGGACAAAACTCGGTCATGGCTTCCAAGAGAGCTTCACTAGATGGAAGAAAATCACTCTGGAAGGAACACATGTCGAGGGTCGCGACAGGGGTAAGGAGATCGGGCTCCAATATCCCTACCGAAGAGATCACCATGTCAACTACCGAATCCAAATCATTGGGAGTCGAAGTCATGGGAGATAATGCCACATAATTGACATGCGGCGGGGGCAATACTATCATCATATAAGAACCATTTAGGGAGGTAATCCAATTAGGATTGATGAAGGAAATTTGATTAATAGTGACAATTATTCCATCGTGAGGGAAATATATCACACAAAAAAGAGTGGACACAATAGCTTTCATGGAATAGACATAATCTTGCCCAAGGAGTAAAGTGAAATCCAAGGGGTCTCGGACTACCATGAAATCAATAAAGATAGTTTTCCCTCCCAAATTTACCGAAAACTGAGGAAGGGCCCCTAAAGGTTGACTAGTTCTTCTGTTAAAAGCTAATAGATTCTGTGTAACCGGCACAAGCTGAGGACAACCCAAAACATGCCAAGCAACAGAGGAAAAAATATTAATGAACACTCCTTCATCTATCAACGTTTTAGGAACATCCCAACCACAAACATGTACTGTAATCTGGAAAGGAATGTGAGAGGCAAGACGAGGTCTAGTTAGCGCACCCCAATAAAAAAGGATGGCCTCATTACTTGGAGGGGGTTTTGCGGGAGAAGGAGGGATGCCCCCTGGCATGGTAGATTCTATATCAATGAGAAAAACATGGGCAGTATCAGGTTTACTCTCTAGAGGGAGAGTAGGATCGACCGATGATGGGATCAGATCGACCACGCGTGCACTCTTCAAAGGAAGAGTGGGATTGACCGATGATGTAATCGGAGAAATCACTTTGGAACTCTTCGGATGAAGGGTGGGACTGACCGAGGAAGGGACTAGATCAGCCACTTTGGCACTCGTCAAAGGAGGAGTGGGATCGACCGATGACAAAACAAGATCAACCACTTGGGTTTCATTCTCCAAGGGGAGAATGGGGTCGATGCGTGGAAAAAGATCGACCAATTTGGTGTCACTCTCTAACGGGAGAGTGGGGTTGACCAAGGATGAAAACGGATCGACTACTTGGGTTACACTCTTTTGATGAAGACTAGGGATGATTGATGACAGAACTAGATCAACTACTTGGGTTTGTGGTTCAATCGAGGAGGAAACTAGATTTACCACCTGATCAACCAAACTGACCGGGGATGGAACCAGATTGACCAGTCCATCAACTAACAATGGGTTGGGGGAAAGATTACGATAACCTTTTGGAAGTTGAAGTTTTCCCAAAAGCGAAGAAGCCTCGTCCATGCAAGGACAAAGGTGAGAATAATCATCACGTTTGCATAACATACAAGGGAATTTGACAGTTGTCTTCTTCTTACCAACCTGAACGTCACTAGTTGACGGGGTATCACCGACATGTTCAACAGAGGCCGATGACATGGAGGACCCAATTTCTAAGACCTTGGGAATGCTAGGGAAATCCCTCAAAAAGTGGTCACCCTTACAAATACTGCAATGGAATTTGGGTTTCAGATTCTTCATTTTAATCTCGTTGAAGTCATCAACACTCCCAGTACTATTAACATTAGCTGGCTTCTTGGATCCAACATCTAATGTTGTTGGAGCCTTGGTCCTTTTTGGGCTCTTCTTCTTCTTCTCTTTCTATTTCTTCTTTTTCTGATCAACCTGACTACTTTCTTTAGAGCTTTCACTTGAAAAAGAAGGAGAAATGGAAGGAGACTTAATGGGAAAAGAAGGAGAAAATTCGACGTGAGGTTGATGTGTGGGTGGTGTACTGACATATAAAGTATTAGGTGTAGTTGAAACACTGGGAGGATTCGGGATCGCCAGAGTGGGAAACAACCAAACTGGTAATCCGATGGTGAGTCCCAGAAGACTCAGTGTGGCAATGTACAGAGGACCAAATTTTCTAAATGAAGGAAAGGTATAAGGTTCCCCAGGAGAAGGGGCTCCTCCATTGGTAATATCAGGATTGGATTCCATTAACACTGACTCAACCTAAGGTCCACTAAGTAACACAACCAACACACGCTATGAATCTGAGAAGCAAACAATCAAACAAACCTTCATACAATGAAACCACTAGTTGGTGATGAAATCCAACATCGCGAGATCAAAATAGGAAGGGGCAGGGATAGAGAGGGTGGATCAGTTACGTTGGTGACCTGCTTAACGGACTTACGCCCTGGTTCAAGCCTCCATGTAGTAATTGTGGATTTACCCTCCAAGGAGCCCAAGTGAGTTTGACCAACGTCTGTTCCAGGTATAGTGAGACTTCCCTTCACCATCACCTTGTGTGGGACCCTAAAGATTATGGCTACTAAGGTCACCAATTCATAGTCATCCCCTGGGAGGGTACAGTCGACAGTCCGATATGAATGTATGGGCAGGATAAGAAGTCTGAAATCAACTCGAGAGGCTTCCACACATAATCGTGGGTATACCTTCAGGTGACCCCCAATATACGATCCGTTCACTACAAACAGTTGGGCCACGGAGGGATAATCCTATTAACTCACCTGAATGCGACCTCGTGTGTAACCCATGTGTGAGAGGGGGATCCCATAAATCCTATATGACAATTGGATTTTCTCTCCCTATCGCAAGATGATAAGTTTGTTTGATAGCTCTGGAAAGTTATCCTTTCAACCTATTCCAAATCCCTACACCTTAAACTAACGTAGGTTTACTAACAAAGATGTAAAAAGTATGATAAATTTTAGTTAAGCATTGATTTTAGTGGTTTTTTTTTACTCAGAGGTGTATGAGAGTGAAAACTGATGATATTATGACTCAGTTCTCAAAACATGCATAAGAAATGATAAGCAATCTTTTATTTCAATGAATGTCTAATTAAGGAAAGGAGAAGGATTTTCCTTTTCACTGTCAAACACTAATATGAAATGACCTCATGCAATAGTCCTCAATAAGGAATCCAATGCAATTCTAAAAATTTTATGTGACTGATAATCCGTAGATGTAAAGCTTCTTATGCTAATCAGACTTCAAGAGTTGTGAGATTTAAGCAATCTGGAAGCAAACTTCACATAAACCAAAAGACACCCTTGTTATGATCAAACAAGAAACATAAAGCCAAAAACTCAAAAGGAAGGAGAAAGAGATTGGACAATATGACTCAAAGATCAAAAAGAAAAGTACAAAAGACCTTTGAAACTCCTTACAAATTTTGCACTCACTCAGATAAATGAAAAGAAAACGACAAATTGACTCCAAATCGTGAAGGACAAAGAGTTATTGCAAAGTAAGGACAAATTTAAAAAAATCCAAACAAAATAGGATGAATCCTTAGAAAACAGGGTATTGAAGGCTAATACCAAGATGGACTGAGAGTATGAGACCCTGAGCAAATGTAAAAGTCAAAAAATGAACCCAGAAATTGAAAAACTAGAAGGTTTTTCACTGAAAATGGGATAGCACTTTGGTGTAAGGGGTACCAGAGCGCTCCAACACTCTGTGCAAGGAAACCAAGGAGTGTTGTCACTCTTCTAGCAAGGTCAAGGGAGAATTCTAGTACAAAATCTCATCAAAGTTCCCAGAAACTCAAAAATTCAAGAAAATCCAGTCAATCAGGGTGATCATGATGACATAAAGAGGCAATCAAACCAATCTAAGAATACAAAACACAATATGGAGAATATCAAATCAGTGGGAAAAGGGACAAAACAAGATCCGGGAATGGAAACAAAAATCATAGCTCCATCCCCAATGGAGTCACCAATTTATTTTGTAGGTGAATCCCCCTGCGGACAAGTGGATTCCCTCTTAGTCTCCAGACTCCTAAGGCCAAGATAGAAAAGTTCTTAACATGGTCATTGGCTTCCTTTTAGATCTAATCAAGCTAATAAATTAAAGAGAAGGAGAAAGATATGTACCTTATTAGTGATGTTTGTCCTTGCAAAGTCCAGGCTAAGCTTCAATCCTGAGCTCCCTGATAGGTCCTATAAAACAAACAAAGGTACAAAAGACTTCCTACTCTACTAATATTAGCTCAAACATAGATCCATCTACTGCAGAAAAACTCATATGGAACAAGAATAAGTTTGAAATAAACGGGCCAAGCATTGATTATTAATGAGAACAAGTAAAAGTACTTACAATCTTTTGAATGAAGGTGCAACAGTTTCTTCCAGTTCTCCTTGTCCAACCCCTTTGCTCAATAAATATCCAATGATTGCTTTGATGACATCTCACTCATGAGATCATAAGTTTCACATCTCTAGTATTTTCCATGTCAATACCTTCTTATGAGATCATAAGTTAGGTATAATTCTCAATCTCCATTGTCAATACGTTCTTATGAGATCATAAGTTAGGTATAATTCTCAATATTTCTTGTGCCTTTCACCATGAGAAGGCCTCCTTATATAACCTTGGAGAGGTCCAATCCTTGAGATATCTTTGGGATAAGTTTAGGATTCTTCTCCTTCAGTTGACGATCTTCCCTAGGATCATGCCTTGACCATCTATTTGAATCCAAATACCTTCAGGAGTTTAGGGATTCTTCCCTTATTTGTCTCAACAAACCCAAAACTTGCTAAAAATAGGGTAGTGCTCCCCCAAAAGGGTGCACAAGGCGCTCAAACACTCCCCCAAAGAGGCGTAGGGAGCCAACACTCCCTGACAGTGGGTAGGGGAGTGCTCCTCTCCAAAATCCATTTTTTAGTGGTTTTTGCAATGGGAAGAGGTTTGTACTCCCTATCAAGAGACTTTTATTCTTCAAAAATAGTCTTTGGGGTGTCTTAAGTGTCTTTGTGATGTCATTAGAGGCACTACATAGGCAATATGGTAGTATATTGTTTGTGACACTTGCAACACTTGTAGTCAAGATGCGACACTTGCAGACAAGATGCGACACTTACAACACTTGTAATGACGACACTTGTGACACTATCAAAGTGAGTAATTTTGAGGTGTAACAGCTAGACCCATATACATGAGTAATGGGGGCTTATGTGGCATATTCTTGTACCATGGTGGTCAACATGATAGGTCAACTTGCGAGAGGCATAACTTTTGCATACGAACTCTGATTGATGCACAATTTGCACCATTGGAAAGGTATCAGAGGGTAGAATATCATTAATGGGATGTGAAATTTTTTTGGACAACATAACCCCAAAAAACATTGTTTAATGCCTCAAAATGGATTCAGAAGGCTTCAGACCCCTATTTTCCAAACTGGGACCTACCACTAAAATGACCTTGCAAGTTGATTCCTCCAGTTTTTACACTCTGAGAGCATTGAGATAGATGAAAAATAATATAATGATCTAATTTGGATCATACCTTCCCATTTAGGGAGGATTTTGGTCCCCAAAATATTTACTGAATGAGGTGAGAAAATGTTTCCTTTACCTTCTCCCTGGAGTACCACTTTTCTTTGCCTGAAAGTTGTACTTTCAACCCAATATGCCAAAGGTCATGTTGGCCCATCTTGTAGTTTTGGATTTCTTTTGAAAACATGTGTCCTCTGCTAACTCTACCTGATCATCTAGTGCTAAGTCCTCTATGGAAGGTAGGACTTGATCCTCCTCTTGATCCAACATGGAAAGCTCATAGAGATTGAGATTATTCACATTCACTATTGAGTAAATGTGCATGTAGGGGGGTATACTAAGTCTATAGGAATTATCTCCCACCTTTTCGAATACCTCGACCATACCACATGGCCTTTATATTCTTACTAGGAACTTGCATCCTTTCCTTATTCATTTTCAAACATACTCTTTCTCCCACTCTAAATGTTATCTCTGTTATGTGTTGGTCATGTCTAGCCTTGTACTTTTCCTGTGACTTCTTCAGTGTCTCCTGTACTTGCAAATGGATCTTCTCGATCTTCTAAAGAAACAAATATTATTTTAATGCATCTCTAGTGAGGCCCTCCATCACTCCTCCTGTATTTCCATATACAACATCTAAAGGTGAAGGTGGCAAATATCTAAAGCAAGTTTCAAAATGTGACTTGCTAGTAGAAGTGTGGACTGCTATATTATAAGAGTATTGTATATAGATCATATTTTCATACCAGGTCTTTGGATGCTTCTAATTGTAACTCCTAAAAAGATGCACTAAAGTCCTTTTGACTACTTTTGTCTTCCCATTTGTCTGTGGATGGAACGATGTAGACCTCTTCAACTTAGTATCCATATTGCAAAATGTAGTCCAAAATGCACTGAAAAATCTGGTATCCCTATTTGAGATTATGCTCCTTGGTATCCCAAAGTCCACCTAGACCTATTCAAAGAGCTTATTTGTTGTTTCTTATTCGTTGATGGTATTTTTAAAAGGCATGATAATGCACATTTTTTTGAACCTGTCAACTACCAAAAACAGATAGTCATGTCCCTTCCTGGTTGTTGGTAAGCCTCCCACAAAATCCATGGAAATAGTTTCCCAAGGTCGAGTGGGTACAGGTAAGGGGTGGTATAAACCTTACTTCCTGTTATTGGGCTTGTTGGTACAACACAGTCTACATCCTCTAATATATCATGCTACATATTCTTTCATTTTGGGCCAATACACATACCATTGTAAGTTGGAAATTGTCTTCCCAACACCAAAATGTCCTGCAACCTTGGTGGTGTGAGACTCTCTGATAAGCTAAAATCATTCACCTTTAGGAACACAAAGTTTATCGAGTTTGTAGACTAAAACATTATAGAAATGATATTCATCCTTGTCATCACCTTATTCTATATTAATTTGTCTCTGTAGCTACTGAAACACCTCCTTGAAGTCTTCATCTTCTATGTATGCCTCTTTGTATGCATCATGGGTAAAAGCTTCCATGTGCATCATAGTTTCCAAAGCTGTAATTTTGGATGTGGGTGGTCATGAAAGCATGTCTACCAACTTATTTGTGCTACCCTTGATATACTTTATGACCAAATGAATTTTTTGTAAAAACCCCATCCACTTGTAATTCCTAGTTTGTTGTAGCTTACTTTGGGCCTAGAAATACTGTAGTGGTTCGTGATCTGCGTGGATAATGGTCTCCTTTCTATGAGATAATTCTTCCATTTTTTGATAGTTTGTACCAAGGCATAGAGATCCTTATCGTAGGTAGGGTAGTTGAGAACTACCCCGTGAAATAGTTTGGAATGATAGTAGGCGAGCCTTCCTCCCTGCATTAGTACTACTCCCATGGCATACCCACTTGCATCTGTCTCCACTTCGAAGGGCTTCTGCAATTTTGGTAGTGTAAACACTAGTTCTTGAATGCTCTTTCTTTTAAGCTCATCAAAGTCCTTATGTTAATTCTTCCACCACTGGAAACTCTTACCATTGGTTCTTATGGAATTGAGTGGTGAAACTACCACTGAAAATGAAGCTATGAACTTCCACAAGTATTGTGCTTCTCCAACAAAAATCCTAAATTCAATGAAATTTGTAGGAATTGGCGATTTCATGAAGGCCTCCATATTTGTGGGATCTATATTGAGCTCCCCTACACCAATCACATACCCCAAATACACCAAATATTGTTGATAGAATTCATGTTTCTTGAGATTAGCCAAAAATTGGTGATTTGTTAGTGTCTCTAACATTTGCATAAGATGTGAGACGTGTTCCTCCCAGGTAGTGCTATAAAATAGTATATGTTGGGTCGCCAAAATACCATCTTTTTATCAATATTTCACTTCACTTTTAACCATATTCCACTTCCCCATAACCTTACATTCAAACCATTTTCATGATTGCATATGGGTTTAGACATGTTATTTTCCACATCATTTATTTTAGTATTTTGAGTGAGTTTATGATTAAATATTGGAAAAATAACATGTTTCACTTATATATCAAAGTGAGATGAGTCATATGATGTTTACAGGTGTATTTGAAGACTCCAACCAAGCCATATTTGACCATCAAGCCTCAAATTCGAATTTCCTCTTCAACCCCTTGAATATTTGATGGAGATTTGGAGATTCACTCAAGTATCTTGGATGGATAAGAATCATGGAAGAGAGATTTGTGACATGACTTGTAGAGATATTACTTGCTAGGTGTTAGCACATGGTTGTAACCAAATGAAACATTTTTGGATCTAGGAGATATTTTTGGATCTAAATCCATTATTAGTTATCTTAGTTTTTGTATAAATAGGAGTTCCTCCTCCATTCGAAGAGGAGGACTCTTAGAGCATTGTGTCCAACTTATGATGGAATAGAGTAAAGCTTCTTTTTCACATAAATTTTCAATCTCTAGTTTAGATGAAAAATGTTTTAATTTAGTTTATGATGTTATGGAATAGTTTGTTACTTTGTTCTTAGGAGAATTTAGCTCACTCCAAATAGATAATGGTACAATTTTATTTCATTGTTCCTTGCTTTCCTAGATTAATTTTCCTTTATGCAAGTGTGATTAAAACACTCTTTTTAATTATTCAATTTCATATGATGTCATAGTACTATTGTAAGGATTTACATCCATTGTAACATATTTCACCTTACAACATTGTTGGGCCTCAGAAATGTCACATTTATATCCTCATTTTCCTTCACTATTCCTTACATTTCATCGTCCCATTAACCTTCCATCATACCATTTCCATAATGATACTTGGGTTTCTCCTTATTATTTTCCATTGTATTCATTTTAGTATTATAAGTGAATTTATGATTAAATATTAGAAAAATGACATATTTTCATTATATATCAAGGTGGGATGAGTTTGATGATGTGTGCAGGCATAGTTGAAGATTCCAACAAAGTCAAAATTCACAACCTATCCTCAAATTCGAATTACATCTTCAAACTTTGAAGATTTGAAGATAATCATTTAAGCTAACTTCAAGGAGAAGATCATGGATATCTAGATAGGATATCTTATCCAAGATATGTGTGGAGGATTTGAAGGAATAAGTTGAGAGAATAGTGGATCTGTCATTATGACACTCATGTATATAAGAGAGTGTTCTCTCTTCATTTGGGGAGAATCATGTTATTCATAATTGGGGGGAGACATCATGTAATGGATAATTTGGGAAGTTGGAGTTAGAGATGAGAGATTAGACTTAGATAAGTTTGAAGTCTTAGAAGGGGATTCTTATCTTTGATTCTTAGCTTTGTTATTATTTCATGCTTTGTCATTTGACTCTTGTAATATAATTTGAGATTGATATATTGTGTGAGATCACATATGTCTTTTGTCGTTCAACTCTTCATATGTTGTATTGGTTTTCCCTTATGCAATTTCCTGCTTTCCTAGTTAGTCTTTCAATGCTTTCCTAGATTAGTTTTATTTCAACAATTTAGATTAGATTAATTCTACTTCAGTCCTGCATATATAGTGCATGTGCTTTGTAAGACTATGAACCTCGGATTGACAAATTAAATGGTTGGGAAAATACTACAACGGAATTAAATGACAATATTTCCTCCTAACATTTTGGCGTCGTTGCCAGGGAAGCACAATGGATTGAAGTTTAGTTTGATTTCCTGCAAGTGTGTCTGCATGTGTTGGTAAGGGGTCATAGAAGATACTTGAGTGGAGACTCCTCATGTTCTCCCTGTCATCTCTAGAGTGTGAATTTTAATTTACGCAAATTTCATTTTCCGCAAGTGTGAATTTCAATTGTAGCAAGTGTGTTTTCTGCAATTGTGGAGAGTATGTGTTTCAACAAGAGTATTTTTCATGTGTTTATTTTTATTGTATTTGGGTGATGTAAGAATCTTATTTTTCAGTATGTTTTAACAATGAGTTTCATCTTGGAACTTCTCACTCAGATCTTCGTGAAAGTCAGGATCTCCTCTTCTCTAGAAGAGAAGATCTTGACAACAATTAAAGACTCAAATACTCCTTCAAAAATGCACGAGGATTCAAGATCTGAAGACTCCTACACATTAGATGATGAAAAAACATTTGAGAAGGAGATTGAGGAAGATGAAGAGGAGTTACAACAAGATCTGAGCGAGGAAAAACATGCCTAAGAAAGAATTATCGAGCAATGGTTCTAGGTAAGCAATCGATCAGATAAATTTTATTTCTTAGTTAGTTTGTTGTTACAACAACAAAATTCATTTATTCAAGTAAATTTCTATTTTTTATTTGAAAAATTTCACTTGAACATATTTTTGTTACTATTGCATGCTTGGATCCACTAGAAATTTGCCTACATGTAACCAATTTTTAATTCTAATTAGCATAGAGTAGGTAGGCTAATTAATAAAACAATGTTTTTGCTCTAAATGTTTTTATAATAAGTATCCGCTCCTTCGTGCTTCGAGCAATCGCGAGGATCAGAAAATAGGGATGATTTGGATTTCAAGAATGAATGTTTTTGCAAAACATGCTTAACAGTAAATCACAATAAAACCAATTTTACATGTTGTTATAGCATGCTGAAACAATGAAATTTTACATGTTGTTACAACATGTTGAAACAGTAAAAATTTTACATGTTATTACAACATGCTGAAACAATGAAATGTTTACATGCTGAGATAGTCGTTGTTACAACAAAATTTTATATGCTGAAAGAGTGACGGTTTTTTTTTTTTTTTAACAGTGATTGAATAAATTTGTAAATTTGCAAACAATAAAACTACGAACATTTTTTGCCTACAATTTTCAATAAACTTGTCTCCATTTGCTCAAAATTTTAATTAAATTCTTCTTAAAATTTATTTCTTTCATTTAATAAAATAAAATAAAAATAAAAATCTTTGTTGCGCATCCATCCTCAACCTGCAAAATAAAAACAGTACACATTAGGTGAATAAAAACAAACTGCATTTTTCATGCTAAAAACAATGCTAAACTATGGTCAGTTGAATTCCATTTAAACTGTGCAAAAAAAATTTGTTTCCTGCTGCAATAGTTTATGGTTTGAATGGAAACAATGTCATCTTTTGCCCGCATCCTTCCACGCTGAAAATGTCTGTGTCTCATTTTCTCTCGATTGAGTTGCACTACCCATGTAAAACCTGCAGTAATTCTATGCAACTCTTGATCCATACATTTGACCAGCTGCAAACACCCTCGAATGCTTCAAAACCGCTCAATCAAGATTTTGTCTCTCTCTGCGATCATTGGAAAAAATTTGCAACACAACAGCAGTAAAAAAGTTTTGTTTTAGAGATCTATCTCTAGATTTGTGATAGAAAGAAAACTACCCTAGTCTCCCATTGAACGAGGATCCCAATGCAACTCATGTGATAGTTCTTATCTTTTTTGATAATTAAGAAGTTGTGATTTGCTTCCCCGATTTCCATGTTTAATTTGAGCTTCATATCAGGAACTATAATTGTGTTGTTGACTGAAAAATAAGAACCAAATCATGATCGTGCAATTTTTCTTTCTCTGCCTTACCTAATTATTGTTGCGTAAAATCAAAATCATGATTCAGTTGCGAGATATTTGCAACAATATACCCTCTTTGTCGTGGCTTTTAACTGCCGAAAATCGTTGCGATGATTGGTGGCAGGATTACGATTATCCATATCCGCAGGTCGATATCAATAATATCTCAGGACCAATTAATTAACATTCAATCCAGATCCTGAAGCAATCATCCATTAGACCATTAAATGATTAAAATCGATGCTATTGATAAATAGAAATCTGTTGAGCCTATTTCTCTTCACTTTTTCTTTTGATTTTTTGTGTTGTTGATATTATCAAATCTTTACAATCATAACCAATTGGTGTAATTTATTATCCACTCATGAGAAACCACGAAGATGCATCCATACATTCAAAGAATTATTTATTAGCTCTTTCTGGACGAATAATAATATTTGTGATTTCTCTGAAAATTGTCTGTCAATTGACGTCCATTTGCAGATAGTCAACATCATATGGAATATTTGAGCAAACAATGATGAATTTCAAAAATCCGACACATGGGTTTTGTGCAAAAGGGTCTCATTTAGTTGACTGTTAAGCGGTTTTTGAAAAGTTTGCTTGATTTGAGAGTCGTTTTGATTTTTCGTAACATGCAGAAGTTAGATTTTGGGATGGCCAGTTTTTCAACGGACGCCTAGATGTTTGGATTTTGATATAGCTTGGCAGTTAAACTTGGTTACTATGACAGGCTACCAGCAATATGCAATGAGAAGGATCCAACAATTGTTGCAAAGGAAGCCATTCAGGAAGTCTGTCGATTACAACTTAACAAAGAAATGGTGGAGATATGGTGATGGAGCCAGACGTGATGAGAACGATGATATGTGGATAGATCTGGATGAAGACATTGCTTATATATATATATATATATATATATATATATATATATATAAACAATTCGAACTTAAAAACAAAAACAAACAAAAATAAAATTGCAAATGGACATTTTAATTCATTCATGAAAACAATTTCAATACATGTTTTCTTTTACGTTTAATACTCCTTTGTCTTTCTTAAGTCACTTTGGCAGCAATCAATGATGAAACCAACAAGTGTGGACAATAGGTATAACTGCATTTATTTTGTATTTTGAATTTGTTCACATTTGTACTTAATCGTGCATTTTACATTCTACATTGCTCTCACAAGTTTGATTGCAGGATTAGTACTAAGTTTGATTGTAGGAACAAAGACGCTCGTATTCCATGTTGAAGTAATTTTCAAGAATCACAAAATCGTTCAAAGAATACATGCTTTGCTAGACATCTTGAAGGAGTTGTTACTCATGAGACACATCATGACGTTTGTTGATGCACAACAACATTTTGTTGTTACACAGTTACACAGAAACATTTTTATGTTACACAGAAATATTTTGTTGATACACAACATTTTGATGCTACACATAAACGTTTTGTGCATCTTGGTGTTTGTTGTTACACAACGACCATGCTGATACACTATTATTTCCGCATTTTGTCAAATTTCATGTTGTGACACTATCCCATTTCTCCTTCAAAGTTGATTGGTCATCCCTGGTGTTGAAGCCATCTTCCACTGCCTTAACTTTCATGACTTCACACATGCCTATATTTCTGAGTAGCATACATCATTTCCTTTATCTTTTTCAGTTCATTTTTGCCTTTCCAGTTTTCCTTCTGAATAAAACAAACTCATTTTTCCATGATTACAATTCCTTGCCATAAACCCTCTTGCTACTGAGATTTTTACATATATAGTCCTACCAATATTTGTATAAACTCGTGTTGACTGTGTTGGAATATTGGTTGTTGTCATTGATTTCAACCCTAGTCATGGGTTTTGGACCGCAAGATTGATAAAGGTATTTGGACATGAAGGACAATGCACATGTATATACAACACCCATGAATGGATAGTTTACATCATGTTTTTTATGGTGGTATGTGGCACGTTATGTGGATCCTCATGGTTGAGGAGAAATGAATTTTTGAAGATGAAAAAGTGAATTGAAGAAGGAAGCACATGTAGGCCCTGAAAATAATTAAATAAAAGAATTACAAAATAAGAAAGTGTTAGGTCGGCCCTAATGTTAAAAGGAAGTGACATAAATGGTATAAATAAACATCAGTATACATTCATTTGATACAAGTCAAATTTCAAAGGTAATAAGAAGATAAGAAGGTCAGATTTCAAGGGAGGATGAAGTCTTTTGGTGATGTGTTCTAAGGTATGTTATTTTCAGTTCATCTTACCATTTTTGCTATAAAGTTTTTTCTAGAATGATTTAGATGCTGAAATCTCTATGGTATTGAGAAGACATATCAAGGTACCTCTGGTAAAAATTTTATCTCTTGATTCACTATAATTATGGATATACACTCTATGGAAGATAGGGTTTGTGACCAGTCCTGAAGCTAGTCAATAAACAGGTGTTTCGGGTAAAACAGTGATAACCTTTTCATACAGAATCCAAATGAAGTGGGACCATTTCCATTGGAAAGAGTATGGAATTTAGTTTCTTGTGTGCGATTTTTAGAATCGGAAGTGAATTGGTTAGTTGTGAAAATACAGTTGTAATCTTGAAGAAACAATTAGAAGACTTTGAGAAACTAAGAGAAGAAACCATTTCCTTGAAAACTCTACTCGAAGAAGAAAGAAGAATAGGAGAAGTAAGGAATGTCCAAATGAAGAAGAAAGAAGAAGATTGTTAGAAACTTGAACAAGAAGTTGTCTCATTGAGGAAGAGATTAAGAAACTCTCAAGTGCCAAAATACTTAACACATCTTGGATGCATGGGTGAAACTTCATACAAAGAAGATGAAAATACCAACAAGAAGGTTGAAGAAAGAGCT
>ML781653.1:422548-452809 GCA_009831015.1 Picea engelmannii | reverse complement strand
ACTACATAAATGAAGTGATTACCAACCTGCTTGGAATATACACAGTGATCAACCTTTCTTCTCACAAATCCCAATCCAAGGATGTATGTGTCAAACTTTTGGTACCACATCCTAGGTGATTGCTTCAGACCATATAGTGACTTCTTTAGCTTACAAACCAACTCTTTCTTTCCCTTCACTACAAATCCTTCTAGCTGCTTCATGTAGATTTCTTTTTCCATATCCCCATGTAGGAATGTTGTCTTCACATCCATCTGTTCCACTTCAATATCAAAAGCAACAACAATAGATAAAATAAATATAATATAAGTTAGCTTGGAAATAGGAGAAAAAATCTCACCAAATTCAATTCCCTCTACCTAGGAATAACCTTTTTCTACTAACTGAGCTTTGTATTTCTCCACTTTTCCTTCTGCATTAAACTTCTTCTTAAACAACCATTTTCTACCAACATATTTTCTTCCAGATGGGAACTCAACTATATCCCATGCCTCATTCTTATCCAAGGCATCCATTTCTTCAACCATGGCCTTCTTCTAGATTTTACTATCCTCTGAATTCACTGCTTCCCTGACAGTTATGGGATCATCATCAGTAATAGATAAAGAAAAATTAGAACAAAAATTAGGTGCACTATACATTTCTAGTTTTCGTCTTTTCCTCACTGATCTCCTTAATATAGGGGTATGAGTTTCTTCTTCTTCTGCTTCATCTTCTTCAGATGATTCATATTTTGCATCATCCAACTCAAACTCTATTTTCTCAGGTTCTTCTGGCCTTGGTAGGAATTATTGTTTGGAAACATCTTTTACCTCTCTAAAAACTACATCATGACTATAAACAATCTTCTTAGCTTCTGGGTTCCAAAGCTTGTAACCTTTCACACCATATTTATAACCAATAAAGATACACTTTTCAACTTTTTTATCCATCTTACTCCTATTTTCCTTTGGAACATGTACATAAGAATCACAACCAAACAATCTAATATGTTCAAGAGAGGTTTTCTTTCTATTCCATACCTCATGTGGAGTTTTATCATCGAGCGTTGACGAGGGTGATCAATGGACCAGGTAACATGTTGTATCCACTGCCTCTGCCCAGAATTCCTGTCCTAACTCAATACTGCTAAGCATGCTCCTTGCTTTTTCCATCAGTGTCCCGTTCATCCTTTTTGCAACTCCATTCTACTGAGGTGTGTATGAAGTAGTCTTTTGCCTTGCTAAACCACACTTCTTACAGAATTCTTCGAATTCATTTCCGCAGAATTCTCCATCATTATTTGTCCTCAATACCTTTATTTTCTTCTCTATATAATTTTCTACCAGAGCCTTAAACTCTTTAAATTTATCAAATACATTAGATTTATTTCTAAGAAAATAAATCCATGTGTTCCTTGAGAAATCATCTATGAATGAAACATAATACATAGATTTACCTAGTGATGGAACATGCACAGGTCCAAACACATCACTATGCATCAAATCTAAGATCCCCTTTGCTCTTGTAGCACCAGATGGAAATCTTATTTGATTCTATTTTCCATATATGTAATGTTCACATAAATCAAAATCCAGAGTGCAATTAGACATACCTTCAACCATACCTTTACCGTGTAGTGTTCAAAGTCTCTTTTCTCCAATATGCCCCAACCTTTGATGCCACAAAATGGTCTTCTTTCTAGGGACAATATTGGTATTGTCTTCTTTATTTGTCTTCTTAGGGACAACAAAACTATTAGACCCATTAGTATAAGTGCTTCCCAACAACTTGTATAGATTTACACACCGAACTCCCCTCATCAACACCATTTATCCTCGTACCATCTTGCAAGTGCCCTTTCCCAATAAAGTATCCACTCCTGCATCATCCAACTTGCTTACAGATATTAGGCTCCTGGATAGTTTTGGAATGTGCAGAACCCCCAGGAGAGTTCTAATCCTTCCATATTTTAGCAACAACTTAACCCTTCCACGTCCCATGATTTTGGTTGTCAAGTCCTCTCCTAGGAATACATCACCACCATCGTATTTTTCATATTCATAGAACCACTCCCTGTGAGGATTCATATGGTATGACGCACTTGATTCGATCAACCATACATCATGGTCTGCATGTGTACCGGTAGATGCCAGGTAAACATCACCTCCTTCTTCAGTGGAGGTTTTCGCCTCTGTGGAAGAGGTACTATCAGATCTCTTTGATTTATCAACCTTCTTATACTTGCAATCTTTCTTATAATGCCCTATTTTACCACACTTCCAACATTTCCTCAAATATTTTCCTGGAGACTTAGATCTACTTGTAGATTTAGATCTCCCCCCCCCCGAAGACTTACGAGGATTCTTGTCTTGGGTATGACCTCTTACAAATAAAGCATCCGTGCTATGACCATCCATGCTTTTCCACCTCATCTCTTCAAATAACAAGGATGCAACTACATACTCATACTTCAATGTAGATTGAGTGGTACTACCAATTGCTACAACCAGATTATCTGAAGAGTCTGGAAAAGAACATAACAAAGTAATACACTTATCTTCTTCTGCAATCGTAATATTAACAGAGACAATTTGACTTACCAGAGTATTAAAGGAATTTAGATGTTCTGTCACAAAATCTCCATCTTCCATCCTAAGATGATAAAACTTCTTTCGAAGAAACAACTTATTTACCAAGGACTTTGATTGATAAAAATTCCCTAACTTATCCCATAGTTCCTTGGCTGTAGATTCTCTGGAGACATTCAACAACACCGAATCTGCCAGGCATAGTCGAATAGTACTCCTTTCTCTTCTATCCAACTTCTCCCATTCTTCCTTTGACATACCAGTAGGTGGTGTACTACTAGTTTGTGTACTAGTAGGTTTTCTACCAGTCGACTATGTGCCATTAGGTTGTGTACTAGTAGGCTATGTACCATCATCCACAACAATCCATTGTTCTTTGTCTACAAGAAGGTCCTCCATCTTGATTTTCCATAGCTCAAAGTTTTTACCATTGAACTTCTATATCTCGATTCTATAAGAGCTCACCATTCCTCTTTCTACACTTGAATAATCACTGCAAAAACTCCCACTAAACCCAGGTTTATCATAGACCCAAGATAAACTTGATGTCTCAACACCAAGCCAAACCCTCAGCAACAAAGGTGTCCCTCTAAAGCCAAAAACAAGATCTGATACCACATGCAAGTTTTAAACCTGTGAATTAAAGTAATGCATACATATTCTTAAGAAAAACATAAATTAATCAATGGCTCATACACATAGTAAACAAAGATTTACACTGGAAACCCTTAACCGGGAGAAAACCAACCTTCCTTGGTGTTGCACCTTTCAACTCTTTTTGTATTAATTTCACCATTCACCATACAATATATACAATGTTTTAGGTATTTTGTAGCTACCAAAACCCTAATCCATTAATCCAGGATTAATTTAGAAAACCGCTAAAAATAGCAAAATCCGCTAAAATAGCAAAAACCGCCCATGCAGTTGTCGAATCTAATGCACCCACACACACAAATGCAAAGAATATAACACATACCCAACACTATTACCATTTGAGTAATGATAACTTTATATTGAAAGATATAGGATTTACGTTATGTTTAATTCACGTAAGTGTGTTTAGAAACCTCTTTCCAATTCCTTTAATTTCATATGTTAACAGAGTATTGTTGTAAGGAGCTACATTCATTGTAGCATAATTCACCTTGCAACCTGATCTTCTACCATTGGAGCAATGATAAGTTAGTATTGAAAGATTTAGGACTTACTTTATGTCAAATCTTGTATTTCTTACATGTGTGATTTAAACTTTCTTTTCAGCCCCTAACCTCATTAAGTTGACAGATTACTGTTGCAAGGTGCATAAAATGCATACTTAACCTTACATCCTGATTTTCTACCACTGGAACTATGACTAGTAAGGGTTGAAAAACTTAGAATTTGATTGAGTTTTCCTAGCTTAGGAATAGTTGACTACTCTTGCATATGTTTTGCCAAAATCATCATTGTCAGACAATTGGCTTAGGTTGATGGAGAATTGATATGGATTGTTTTTTTTCATTGATGTCAACCATTGGAGAGTGATATTGTAGATTGATGTCAACCCTTGGAGAAAGTCTAGTATCAAAGTTTGGTAGCACACAGGTTTGGGTAATGGACCCAAGGTTGTTTCATGTATAATGGTATGTGTTTTAATATATTTTAAGGTAATACTATTCTGTATGGATATTACATGTAATTCCATTTCTGGTGGTATGTGGAACATCACATAACTCCTCACGGTTAGAGAGTTATGGCCATGAGAAGTTGGAGAACCTAGGTTTGGGTAATGGACCCAAGTTTGTTTGATAGATAATGGTATGTGTTTTGATATATTTGCAGGAAATACTATTATACATGGATAGTACATGTCATTCCATTTCCATTGGTATGTGTAATGTCATATAACTCATCACGGTTAGAGACTTATGGCCATGTGAAGTTGGAGAACCCTCATGAGTCATCTAGAAGCCCCAAAAGGTCAAAGTAGTCAAAGTGGTTTAAGAGATTTTAGAAGGTAAATAATAAAGTGAAGTGATGAGTGTACTATAATTCAAAGTGAATACAAAATAAATTATTTAAATAATAAAGTTAATGGAGAAATTAGAAGAGGGTTAACCCTAAAATAAGAAAAGTGGGTTAAGATGGTTAAAAGGTAACCCCTTGAGGAAGCTACATGAAATTATAAATAAGAGGCAAGGCTATCTCATTTTAATTACACTTTAGCATATTGAATATCTACAGGCGACTAAGGTAACCAAAGGATATCTAATCCAAATTTTAGAGGGAAGGTGAAGTAAATAAGGCCAGAATTCAAGGGAGGATAAATTCTTTTGATGATGTTTTCTAAGGTATGGTATTTACAGGTCATCTGACCATTTTCGCCATACCATTTTTATAGAATGATTCAGAAAGTTAAATTGGTAGTCCATTGAGGAAACATATCCACATATCTGTGGTACAAATTTCGTCTTGTGGGTCGTTGTATTTTTGGAGTTACACTTCGTGGAAAATAGGGTTTGTGGCTAGTCCTGAAACTAGTCTAAAACATGTGTTTCGGGTAAAAAAACCATAAATTATTCATAACAGATCCAAATTCAGTAAGCCCAAATGTGTTGGTTAGAGTAAATTCTATAGTATTCTGTGTAAAAATTTTAGATCCATACAACAAACATTTCGTGCGGGCCACTCTCTACAAGTTCAGTCTCTAGAATAAGCTAGAATTCAACAAGGTATGCCATTTTTGCTATAACTCCTTTTCTGAGAGGTTCCAAGTAGTGACACTGGGAGGAATTGCATAAAACACATTGAATAACATTGTGTACTATTTTTAGATATTCATTCATTACAGGTACATAGTTATGATTATTTCAAGTTAGGGTGGTTGACTAATCTAAAACTAGTCATGTGAGACTACAGTAAAGTTTGATGAAAATGCTAGTCTCTTGTTAAATTTAAGGAAGGTTTGCAAGTATGTGATAATATACACCAGGTCTATTAAAGAGTTAGAAATCCTATTTGGATGATGAAATTGATGATGGATTTTGGTTGAGGTACATTTGGGGGAGTTGGAGATTCCCTCATATTATAGCCTGAGAAACTAGGGAGTTGGATCCTCCTTTCAGTTGCAGCTGGAAAACAAAGGAAGTTGGTGCTTCTAATGAATGTAATTATTAAAGACATATAAGAAAAAGAATTATATGATTTTCACCTGCTTTGGGTTTCCATGTAAAACACAGGTGTACTATGTATGTGTGTGATTGCTCATTTGTTTATTGTTTATTTACTCTGAAACTATTGGATGATAATGCTGCATTGATATAACACTTGCATTTCATGGTGAAAAAGGATTAAATTGTTCTATTATTGATTCACCCCTCCTCTCAGTAATCCAACAATTGATATCATAGTCAATTACTTTAGGAAACAGTTTAACCAATGGAAGGAGATCATGGATTATTCTGAGAATTTAGTACCAATGTTTAATGGTCAGAATGATTTTAAGTATGATATGTGGAGTAGAAGGACGAAAGTATTTTTATAGTCGCAGGGACATTACCTTTTTCTATCAGTTGTTACAGGATATGATAGTTCAAAAAGGGAAAAGACTGTAGCCAAGAAGGAATTGAAGAAGAATAACAAAATAGAAATGGATTTCAGCCGGAAAGGATTACCTAATCTGGTAAGAGAAAAGGTTGGTAAATGTTCATCAGTGAAAGAAATTTGGGATAAGTTACATGACTTATATTCTTCACCCATCGTAGATTCAAAAAATGAAAAAGAATATGCACATACAGATCAAGAAGAATTGTGTTCACCATCTCAAACAAATTCAAAAGATGAAGAGTACATAATCACCAGAGGTATGTTGTTTTTCTTTAATTGTGAAAAACGTGGAACTCTTGAAATAAAATGCCATGAAGGAAATGAGACAGAAAAAATAATTGAAAAGGAAGACAATTATGAAGCATAATTGATTAGTTCTCTAGATGAACTAAGAGAAGAAAACAAGTCACTCAATAAAGAATTGATGAAAAAAAAGGAAAGTGTTCACATTTTTTAAGAATCCCAACAAGGCATCGAGAACTTCAGAACTCAACTAGAAGAAGCCAGAAAGATCGAAGAAAATATTGAATATCAAAAGTAGTATATGGAAGTCAGCATAGAAGCATAAAAGGAAGAAGCAGAAATGAGAGAGAAGATATTGATAGATCATATTAAGGAAAGAACTAACGATCTAAACTATATTGAGGCAAAGTTTGTTCAAGAAGAGAAAGGAATTGAAGAAGAAATAATCACATTAAAAATTCATCTTGAAGAAGCAAAAAGAACAAAAGAAGTCATGAAGTCTCAGATAATGAATAAAGAAGAAGAGGTTGAGAATCTTGAAGAATAAGTTGTCACATTGAGAAGTAAAATCGTCAAGCTCAACAAGAACGTTGAACAAACAGAAAAATACACATCAGTTATAGAGAATGAAGAGAAGCACTCAAGGTTGCTAGAAAAGAAGAATGAAGAAAATATAAAGAGTTATGCAAAAACACTCAAAGGAAGGAATCATGGTCAACCAAAATATAAGAAAATTGTTGAAGATACATCTTTAAGAAGACCATTCATGTTCAAGTCACAAAGAATCTTCAATCATGATCATGATTAATCAAGGCAAAAATTCAAAAGGACTACACCACAAAGAAGATCATTCACTCCTAGGTATGCAAATTTCTTTTATTTTCATTTTTATTATTGTACTAATTTTGGACATAAGGTTGCAAATTGCAGGGATTATATAAGAAATGTTCAAGAAAGAAGTGCATATGTGGCCCCACGTAACACTGAATGTTACAAATGTCATAACTATGGGTGCATATCTATTTATTGTAGAAGCATGATCAATACTTCCATGAAAAAGAACATTGATATTAGATATAATAAAGTATGGATAAGAAAACACGAAGAACAGGTGAACAAAGACTAGGTCCCAGAGATCACAAGATTGGAAATAAAACGAGATGAAAAAAATTCTACAGAGAAAAATAAAGATGTCAAATACAGAAAGGTTTGAAAAATAACTGAAAGAAAAGAAGGACAAGTAAATAAGGAACATGTTTAAGAGATTGTAATTTTAGTCATTGTAGTGAAAGATGAATCCACGAATAGAAAGAAAGAAGTCAGAGCTCAAAGAGATGATGAATATACCAATGAAGATGACAATGAATCTACCAATGAAGATGATGATGAATACACATCAGAGCAAGAATTGTTCTGAGCTATCCCAATTAGAGACTCCCAGGTAATATGAATATTAGATAGGGTGATTCTATGCAATAGTTGTGACAGACCAAAGAACCATCCTTCAAGAAAATTGCAAAGTTTGAGAAGATATATCCAGATCAGTCATTTAGCAAAAGTACAATTTGATGGATTAATAAAGACTTCATGATAGTATAGTGATAAATGGCTCAACATTATGGACAATTGAGAAAGTAGAGTCTTGTATAGTATGGACGAGAGCATGGATTCATAGAGTGGTTCAAAGACAAAGGAATATTATCATAATGGATGATAATTACACAAGAAATGGCTTGAACAATGCTAATGGAATCCAAATTGGCAAATATTTTTTGGACACATGCAATGCATACAATAGTTCACATTCAAAACAGAGTATTGCTTAGAAACAAAAATGACAAAACTCCCTATGAACTATGGAAAGGAAGTGCATACAACAACCTCTACATCAAGGCAATTAGACAGGTGGCATGATTTCAAGTAACCCCAAAGGAATCACATGTCTTAGCAGTAAAAGGATTTTCATATATCTCAAAGGAACATAAGAGTTTGGATTATGCTATCCAAAAGGAAAGGATCGATCACTTATTTCCTACACTAATGCAGATTAGGAAGGTTGCATTGAAGACCGATGAAGCACCTATGGAGTAGTATTCTACGTAGGTGAGTGTTTAGTGTCTTGTCTAAGCAAGAAACAATCATTAGTATCTGTATCTACAATTGAAGCATAGTGTATTGCAGTAGCAAGATGTTGTACTCAGGTTCTATGGATGAAACAAACTTTGACAAATATATAGGTTGAGAATGATGAGTCTGTTCCAATCTATTGTGATAATACAAGCGCCATCAGTATCTCAAAGAACCTGATGATGCACTCTAATATGAACCAAATTCCAACCAAGTATCACTTTCTATGGGAACAGGTTGTAAAGAGTTGAATATGTGGGAACAAAAGAACAAGTGGTAGACATCTTCGCAAAACCGCTTCCAAGGGAAGCCTTTGAATATTTTCGCCAGAGACTCGAAGTAATTTCTACTCCAAAATGAATGATTTTGAATGCTTATATTATATGTATTATATTTACACGAGGAAGCACCATAAAGAGGACACTATAAGTTGGAAGATCAGTTTCAGGAAGATTTCATTCAGAGGGGGTATCCCTAAGGACATTTCAGTTAGGGGGAGCAACCCCAGATGGAAAGATACCTTTGTCATCGATGACAAAGGGGGAGAGATTTATCACATGCAAAGGTAAATGCTTGGAAAGAGAGAATAGAGGCATGTTTCCAAGGGGAATTATTCTCACAAGGGAAGAATGAGCGATATGACTTCAGAGTGATACCCTTTTTCAAAGGGGGAGATATTATTCATATGAAGGGAGAGAGAGTAATCAGAGGATTATAAACAGAAAGAAAAATCAAAGGAATTTAGACAGGGGGAGCAGCCCTAAGGAGAGTTATATCAGGGGGAGCATCCCCAAAGGGAGATACCCTTTTCCATTTATGTCAAAGGGGGAGATATAGAAAAATTGATGAGGAGTATAAGAATGAATGTTATCATGACTAAGTGTTGCCATCAATGTTGGTGTTTCCATCAATGCCAAAGGGGGAGATTGTCAGAAGATTGGCTTAGGTTGATGGACAGTAGGTATTTATTGTTAGTTTCCATTGATTTCAACCATTCGAAAGTGCTAGTGTAGATTGATGTAAACCCTTAGTGATTGATGTCAACCCTTGGAGAAAGTCCGGTAGCGAATTCTGGTAGCACAAAGGTTTGGGTAATGGACCCAAGGTTGTTTCATGTACAATGGTATGAGTTTTAATATATTTGAAGGTATGACTATTTTATATGGATAGTACATGTCATTCCATTTCCATTGGTATGTGAAATGTCACATAACTCCTCACGGTTAGAGAGTTATGGCCATGAGAAGTTGGAGAACTCAGGTTTGGGTAATGGACCAAAATTTGTTTTACGGATAATGGTATGTGTTTTTATATATTTGTAGGAAATGATATTCTAGATCGATATTACATGTCATTCCATTTCTATTGGTATGTGGAACATCACATAACTCCTCACGGTTAGAGAGTTATGGCCATGCGAAGTTGGAGAACCCTCATGAGTCATCTAGAAGCCCCAAAAGGTCAAAGTAGTCAAAGTGGTTTAAGAGATTTTAGAAGGTAAATAATAGAGTGAAGTGATGAGTGTACTAAATTTCAAAGTAAATACAAAGTAAATTATTTAAATAATAAAGTTAATGGACAAATTAGAAGTGGGTTAACCCGAAAATAAGGAAAGTGGGTTAAGATGGTTAAAAGGTAACCCCTTGAGGAAGCTACATGAAAGTATAAATAAGAGGCAAGGCTATCTCATTTTAATTACACTTGAGAATATTGAATATCTATAGGTGACCGAGGTAACCAAAGGATATCTAAGACAAATTTCAAAGGGAAAGTAAAGTAAAGAAGGCCAAAATTCAAGGGAGGCTAAATTCTTTTGATGATGATTTCTAAGGTATGTTATTTACAGGTCATCTCACCATTTTTGCCATACATTTTTTTCTAGAATGATTAAAATTGTGAAATTGGGAGGCCATTGAGGAAACATATACAAGTATTTGTGGTATAAATCTCATCTTGTGGGTAGTTTTATTTTTGGAGCTACACTCTGTGGAAAATAGGGTTTGTGGTTAGTCTTGAAACTAGTCTAAAACAGGTGTTTCAGGTAAAAACGTCATAAATTCTTCATAACAGATACAAATTCAGTAAGACCAAATGTTTTGGTTAGAGTACAGTCTTTAGTATTCTATGTACAATGTTCATATCCATACAACAAATATTTTGTGCGGGGGACGTTGTACAAGTTCACTCTCTAGAATAAGCCAAAATTCAACAAGGTATGACATTTTTCCTATAACTCCTTTTCTGAGAGGTTACAAGTAGTGACACATAGAGGAATTGCATAAGACACATTGAAGAACATTGTGTAATATTTTCATATCTGTTTTCATTACAGGTACATAGTTATGATTATTTCAAGTTAGGGTTGTTGACTAATCCAAAACTAGTCATTTGAGAATAAAGTAAAGTTTGATGAAAATGCTAGTATCTTGTTGTCAAAGTTAAGAAAGGTTTGTAGGTATGTAATCATATACACCGGGTCTATTACAGAGTTACAAATCTTATTTGGATGATGAAATTGATGATGGATTTTGGTTGAGGTACATGTTGGGTACATGGTTGAGACAAGTAGTTGATGAGTTGGCACATACTTGAGGTGTATAGTTGATGATGTTGGTACATATTGATGAGTCATAGTTGATGAGTAGTTGATACATGATCGGTACATACTTGGTACATGGTTGGAGGCACTTATTAGTAGTATTATTGACACGTGGTTTATGGATGATGTAGCATACTTGTATTGGTATATTATTAGAAGAACATGTTGATCTTGGTGATGATTATGAGTTGTTGTGTTATGTTTGGTTGATGCACATATTTGAGAGTTTTCTTGGTTATTGATATTGGTGAGTAGATCTTATTTGGTTGATAAGATTTGTGAGACAAGTTGTTGTGATAGGTTTTTTGGAAAGGTTGTTGTGACATGTTGTTTGTACAGGTATGGTGCATGGTTGATGCACTTGTTCATGGTACAGGTTGATTATAGGTTGAGGTACATGTTGATTCATGGTTGATGCATGGTTCAAGTTATTGGTACAGGTTGTTTGGTGTAGGTTGATTGGTATAGGTTTAAAACAGTATATCTCATAATGATAGTGTCAGACAGTTGGCTTAGGTTGATGGATAGTTGGTATGGATTGTTGGTTGTCATTGATGTCAACTATTGGAGAGTGATATTGTAGATTTATTTCAACCCTTAGTGATTGATGTCAACCCTTGGAGAAAGTCTGGTAGAAAATTTCGGTAGCACAAAGGTTTGGGTAATGGACCCAAGTTTGTTTCATGTATAATGGTATGAGCTTTAATATATTTGAAGGTAATAATATTCTACGTGGATGGTACATGTCATTCCATTTTCATTGGTACATGGAACGTCACATAACTCCTCATGGTTAGAGAGTTATGGCCATGAGAAGTTGGAGAACCTAGGCTTGGGTAATGGACCCAAGTTTGTTTGATGTATAATGGTATGGGTTTTGATATATTTGAAGGCAAGACTATTATATATGGATAGTACATGTCATTCCATTTCCATTGGTATGTGGAACATCACATAACGCCTCACGGTTAGAGAGTTATGGCCATGTGAAGTTGGAGAACCCTCATGAGTCATCTAGAAGCCCCAAAAGGTCAAAGTAGTCAAAGTGGTTTAAGAGATTTTTAGAAGGTAAACAATAAAGTGAAGTGATGAGTGTGCTAAATTCAAATTGAATACAAAATAAATTATGTAAATAATAAATTTAATGGAGAAATTACTAAGTTGACAAGTGTTTAGAAGTGGGTTAGCTCTAAAATAAGGAAATTGGTTTAAGATGATTAGAAGGTAACCCCTTGAGGTAAAGTGAAGTGATGAGTGTACTATAAGTCAAAGTGGATACAAAATAAAGTATTTAAATAGCAAATTTAATGGATAAATTACTAATTGGACAAGTGGTTAGAATTTGGTTAACCCTAAAATAAGGAAAGTGGGATAAGATGGTTAAAAGGTAACCCCTTGAGGAAACTACATGAAAGTATAAATAAGAGGAAATGCTCTCTCAATTTATATTACACTTGAGAATAGTGAATATCTACAGGTGACTGAGTTAACTAAAGGATATCTAAGCCAAATTTCAGAGAGAAGGTGAAGTAAAGAAGGTTGAAATTCAAGGGAGGATAAATTCTTTTGATGATGCTTTCTAAGGTCTGTTATTTACAGGTCATCTCACCATTTTCACAATAAAACTTTTTCTAGAATGATTCAGACCATGAAATTGATAGGCCATTTAGAAAAAATATCCAAGTAGTTGTGGTATGAATTTAATATTGTGGGTCGTTGTATTTTTCGAGTTACACTCCGTGGAAAATAGGGTTTGTGGCTAGTCATGAAACAAGTCTAAAATAGGTGTTTCAGGTAAAAACGTCATAACTTCTTCATATTAGATCCAAATTAATTAAGGAAAAAAAATTGGTTAGAGTACAATCTTTAGTATTCTATGTAAAATTTTTATATCCATACAACAAATATTATGTGTGGGGCACACTCTGCTAATTCTCTCTCTAGAATAATCTAGAATTCAACAAGGTATGCCATTTTTTCTATAACTCCTTTTCTGAGAGGTTCCAAGTAGTGAAACCTAGAGGTATTGAATTAAACACATTGAAGAACATTATGTACTATTTTTAGATATTTATTCATTATAGGTACATAGTTATGATTATTTCAAGTTAGGGTTGTTGACTAATACAAAACTAGTCATGTGAGACTAAAGTAAAGTTTGATGAAATGCTAGTCTCTTGTTGTTAAATTTAAGGAAGGTTTGCAGGTATGTGATCATATACACCAGGTCTGTTACAGAGTTAGAAATCATATTTGGATGATGAAATTGATGAGGGATTTTGGTTGAGGTACATTTTAGGTACATGGTTGAGACAAGTAGTTGATGAGTTGGCACATACATGAGGTATATAGTTGATGATGTTGGTACATATTTATGAGTCACAGTTGATGACTAGTTGATACATGATTGGTACATACTTGGTACATGTTTGGAGGCACTTGTTAGTAGTATTGTTGACACATGGTTTATGGATGATGTAGCATACTTGTATTGGTATATTATTAGAAGCACATATTGATCTTGGTGATGATTATGAGTTGGTGTGTTATGATTGGTTGATGCACATCTTTGATAGTTGTCTTGGTGATTGATATTGGTGAGTATATCTGATTTGGTTTATAATATTGATGAGACAGGTTGTTGTGATAGGTCGTTTGGACAGGTTGTTGTGACATGTTATTTGTATAGGTTTGGTGCATGGTTGATGCACTTGGTCATGGTACAGGTTTTGTATAGGTTTGGTGCATGGTTGATGCACTTGTTCATGGTACAGGTTTTGTATAGTTTGGTGCATGGTTGATGCACATGTTTATGGTACATGTTGATTACAGATTGATTGGTACAAGTTTACAACAGTATATCTCATAGTGATAGTGTGACACTAGTTCCATTATTCTACTTATACGTCAGGGTGGTTGGACGGGGCAAGTATAGGTGGTTGTATACACCTTCCGGTTGTAGCCAGAGAACATAGGGGGTTGTATCCTTATTCTGGTTGTAGCCATAGAATGGGAGAGTTGGAGCTTCCCTTAGGTTGTAGCCTGAGAAACTAGGGGGTTGGTGCCTCCTTCCTTTTGCCGCTAGAAAACAAAGGAAGTTGGTGCTTCCAATGAATGTAATTCTTCAAGACATATAAGAAAAAATATTCTGTGGTTTTCTCCCACTTTGAGTTTCCACTTAAAACACTAGTGTATTGTGTATGTGTATGATTGTTCATTTTTTCATTGCTTATTTACTCTAAAGTTATTAGATGATAGTTCTATATCCATATAACATTTGGATTATATGGTTAAAAAGGATTAAATTTCTCTATTAATGATTCACCCCCCCTCTCAGTAATCCAACAATTGGTATCAGAGCCATGTTCCTTCAAGAAAGAGTTTAACCACTGGAAGGAGATCATGCATTATTATGAGAATGGAGTACCAATGTTTAATGGTCATAATGGTTTTAAGTATGAGATGTGGAGCATAAGGACGAAAGTATTTATACAGGAATAGGAACATTATATTTGGCTATTAGTTGTTATAGGATATGATAGTTCAAAAAGGGCAAAGACTATAGCCAAGAAGGAATTGAGGAAGAATAACAAAATAGAAATGGATTTCATCTAGGAAGGATTACCTAATCCGGTAAGAGGAAAGGTTGGTAAATGTTCATCAGCAAAAGAACTTTGGGATAAGTTACATGACATATACTCTTCACCCATCACAGATTCATAAAATGTCAAAGAAGATACATATACAAATCAAGAAGAATTATGTTCACCATGCCAAACAGATTCAGAAGATGAAGAGTACATAATTACCATAGGTATGTTGTTTTGTTTTAATTGTGAAAAACATGGACATCTTGAAATAGAATGCCATGAAGGAAATGAGACAGAAAAACTAATTGAAAAGGAAGAAAATTATGAAGAAGAATTGATTAGTGATTTAGATGAACTAAGAGAAGAAATCAACTAGAAGCAGCCAGAAAGATAGAAGAAAATATTGAATATAAAAAGCAGTGTTTGGAAACCAACATAGCAGCACAGAAGGAAGAAGCAAAAATGAGAGAGAAGATATTGACAGATCATATTAAGGAAAGAACTAATGATCTAAACCATCTTGAGGTAAAGTTTGGTCAAGAAGAGAAAGGACTTGAAGAAGAAATAATCACATTAAAAATTCATCTTGAAGAAGAGAAAAGAACAGAAGAAGTCATGAAGTCTCAGATAATGAAGAAAGAAGAAGAGGTTGAGAATCTTGAAGAAGTTGTCACATTGAGAAGTAAAATCGTCAATATCAACAAGAATGTTGAAGAGACAGAAACATCCACATAAGTTATAGAGAATGAAGAGAAGCACTCTAGGTTGCTAGAAAAGAAGACTGAAGAAAATAGAAAGAGTTATGCAGAAGTACTCAAAGGAAGGAATCATGGTCAACCAGAATCTAATAAAACTATTGAAGATACATGTTCAAGAAGACCATCCATGTTCAAGACACAAAGAAACTTCAATCATGATAATGATCAGTTAAGGAAAATATTCAAAAGGACTATGCCACAAAGAATATCATTCACTCCCAGGTATGCAAATTTATTTTATGGTCATTGTTTTTATTGTACTAACTTTGGACATAAGGTTGCAGATTGTAGGGATCATAAAAGAAATGTTCAAGCAATAATTGCTTATGTGGTCGCATGTAACATTGAGTGTTACAAATGTCATAACTATGGACACATAACCAAATATTGTAGAATCATGATCGATACTTCCATGAAAGAGAATATTGATATAAGATATAAGAAAGTATGGATAATAAAACAAGAAGAATAGGTGAACAAAGACCAAGTACCAGAGATCACAAGATTGGAAATAAAACAAGGTGAAGAAAATTCTATAGAAAAAAAGAAAGATGTTAGATACAAAAAGGTTTGGAAAATAACTGAAAGAAAGGAAGGATAGGTAAATAAGGAACATGTTCAAGAGATTGCACTTTCAGGCATCGTAGTGAAAGATGAATCCATAGACAGAAAGAAAGAAGTCAGAGCTAAGAGAGATAATGAATATACTAATGAAGATGATGATGAATCTACCAATGAAGATGATGATGAATACACATCAGATAAGGAATTATTTTGATCCATCCAGATTAGAGACTCCTAAGTAATATGAATATTAGACAGGGGGAGTCTATGTGATAGTTGTGACAGACCAAAGAACCATCCTTCGAGTAGCTTGAAAAGTTTGAGAAGATAGATTCAAATAAATTAGTTAGCAGAAGTATAGTTTGATAGATTAGTCAAGACTTCATGATAGTAGAGTAATAAATGGGTCAGCAATATGGACATTTGCGCAAGTAGAGTTTGGACAGTATGGACATAAATGGATTCGTAAGAACACTTAGTAGGTTTGGACATATATATGATAGTGGATGAGAGCACGGATTCATAAATTGGTTCAGAGAGTGGTTCAGAGACAAAGGAACATTATCATAATGGATGATAATTACACAGGAAATGGCTCGAACAATGCTAATGGATTTCAAATTGACAATATTTTTTTGGACACATGTAGTGCATACATCAGTTCACATTCAAAATAGAGTAATGCTCAGAAACAACAATGACAAAACTCCCTACGAACTATGGAAAGGAAGCGCAGACAACAACCTCTACATCAAGGTAACTCAAGGTAATATTTTATTAATTGAAATTTATGTTGATGATATTGTTTTGGAAGTACTAATGACAGGTTAATCCAGAATTTTGCAAAGGATATGCATAATAAATTTTAAATTTCATTACTTGGAGAAATATCCTTATTTTTGGGTCTTCATATATGTCAAAGAAACCAAGGAATTTTTATTTCTCAAACTAAGTATATCAGAGAAATGCTAAAGAGGTTAGGAATGGAAGATTGCAAACCAGTTACCACTCCTATGAAAACCAGTTGCAAGTTGAGGAAAGATGATGATTCAAAGTCTACAAACCAGAGGAAATACAAGTCAATGATTGGTATCTTACTATATGTGACAACATCCAGACCAGATGTAATGTAGGCAGTTGGACAGGTGGCATGATTTCCAGCATCACCAAAGGAATCACATGTATTAGCAGTGAAGAGGATTTTCAGATATCTCAAAGGAACATAATATTTTGGAGTATGGTATCCAAAAGGAAAGGATATATCACTTATTTCTTACATAGATGAATATTGGGAAGGTTTCATTGATGACCGATGAAGCACCAATGGAGCAACGTTCTACTTGGGTGAGTGTTTAGTATCTTGGCTAAGCAAGAAACAATCATCAGTTGAGGTAGAGTATATTGCAGCAACAACATGTTGTACACATGTTCTATGGATGAAACAAACTTTGACAAATATACTGGTTGAGTATGATGAGCCCATTCCAATCTATTGTGATAATACAAGCACCATCAATATCTCAAAAAACCCGATGATGCATTCCAAGGTGAAGCACTTTCCAATAAAGTATCACTTTCTACAGGAACCGGTTGCAAAGAAGAACATTAGAATTGAATATGTGGGAACAAAAGAACAAGTGGCATACATTTTTACAAAATCACTTCCACGGGAAACCTTTGAGTATCTTCGCCAGAGACTAGGAGTAATTTCTACTCCAAAATGAATGTTTTTGAATGCTTATCTTATATATCTTAGATGTACATGAGGAAGCACCATAAATAAGACACAGGGGGAGAGATTTATCAGATGCAAAGGTAAATGCTTTGAGAGAGAGCATAGAGGCATGTTTCCAAGGGGAGCAATTGTCACAAGGGAAGAATGAGTGATATGACTTCAGAGTGATACCCTTTGTCAAAGGGGGAGATATTATTCACATGAAGGGAAAGAGAGTAATCAGAGGTTTATAAAAACAAAGAAAAATCAAAGGCACGTAAACAGGGGGAGCATACCCAAGGAGAGTTCATCTAGGGGGATCATTCCCAAAGGGAGATAACCTTTGTCATTGATGTCAAAGGGGCAGAGATAGAAACATTGATGAAGAGTATAAGCATGAATGTTATCATGACTAAGTGTTGCCATCAATGTTGGTGTTGCCATCAATGCCAAAGGGGGAGATTGTCAAAAAGTTGAATTAGGTTGATGGATAGTTGGTATGGATTTTTTTTTTCATTGATGTCAACTATTGGAGAGTGATATTGTAAATTTATGTCAACCCTTAGTGATTTATGTCAACCCTTGGAGAAATTCTGGTAGCAAAAAGGTTTGGGTAATGGACCCAAGTTTGTTTGATGTATAATGGTATGAGTTTCAATATATTTTAAGGTAAGACTATTCTATATGGATAGTACATGTCATTCCATTTCCAGTGGTATGTGGAACGTCACATAAATCCTCACGGTTAGAGAGTTATGGCCATGAGAAGTTGAAGAACTCAGGTTTGGGTAATGGATCCAAGTTTGTTTGATGGATAATGGTATGTGTTTTGATATGTTTGAATTCAAGACTATTCTATATGGATATTACATTTCATTATGTTTCTAGTGGTATCTGTAACTTCACATAACTCCTCACGGTTAGAGAGTTATGGCCATGTGAAGTTGGAGAACCCTCATGAGTCATCTAGAAGCCCAAAATGGTCAAAGTAGTCAAAGTGGTTTAAGAGATTTTTATAAGGTAAATAATAAAGTGAAGTGATGATTATACTATAATTCAAAGTGAATACAAAATAAAGTATTTAAATACTAAATTTAATGGAGAAGTTACTAAGTTGACAAGTGGTTAGAAGTGGGTTAGCCCTAAAATAAGGAAAGTGGTTTAAGATGGTTAGAAGGTAACCCATTGAGGTAAAGTAAAGTGATGAGTGTACTATAAGTCAAAGTGGATACAAAATAAATTATTTAAATAATAAATTTAATGCATAAATTACTAACTTGAAAAGTGGTTAGAAGTTGGTTAACCCTAAAATAAGGAAAGTGGGTTAAGATGGTTAAAAGGTAACCCATTGAGGAAGCTAAATGAAAGTATAAATAAGACGTAGGCTCTCTCAATTTATATCACACTTGAGAATATTGAATATCTACAGGTGACTGAGGTCACCAAAGGATATCTAAGCCGAATTTCAGAGAGAAGGTGAAGTAAAGAAGGCTGAAATTCAAGGGAGGTTAAATTCTTTTGACGATGCTTTCTAAGGTATGTTATTTACAAGTCATCTCACCATTTTTGCAATAACGTCTTTTATAGAATGATTCAGACCTTGAAATTGATAGGACATTGATAAAAACATATCCAAGTAGTTGTGGTACAAATTTCATCTTATGGGTCGTTGTAGTTTTGGAGGTACACTCCATGGAAAATAGGGTTTGTGGCTAGTCCTGAAACTAATCTAAAACAAGTGTTTCAGGTAAAAACGTCATAACTTCTTCATAACATATCCAAATTAAGTAATACCAAAAGGTTTGTTTAGAGTACAGTATTTAGTATTCTATGTAAAATTTTCATATCCATACAACAAATATTCTATGTGGGTCAAGCTCTACAAGTTCGCTCTCTAGAATAAGCCATAATTCAACAAGGTATGCCATTTTTTCTATAACTCCTTTTCTGAGAGGTTCCAAGTAGTGAAACCTAGAGGAATTGCATAAAACACACTGAAGAACATTATGTACTATTTTTATATCTTTATTCAATACAGGTACATAATTATGATTATTTCAAGTTAGGGTTGTTGACTAATCCAAAACAAGTCATGTGAGACTAAAGTAAAGTTTGATGAAAATGCTAGTCTCTTGTTGTTAAAGTTAAGGAAGGTTTGCAGGTATGTTATCATATACACCATGTCTATTACAGAGTTAGAAATCATATTTGGATGATGAAATTGATGAGGGATTTTGGTTGAGGTACATGTTGGGTACATGGTTGAGACAAGTAGTTGATGAGTTGGCACATACACGAGGTGTATAGTTGATGATGTTGGTATATCTTGATGAGTCATAGTTGATGAGAAGTTGATACATGATTGGTACATACTTGGTACATGTTTGGAGGAACTTGTTAGTAATATTGTTGACACATGGTTTATGGATGATGTAGCATACTTGTATTGGTATATTATTAGAAGCACATATTGATCTTGGTGATTATTATGAGTTGTTGTGTTATGGTTGGTTGATGCACATATTTGAGAGTTGTATTGGTGATTGATATTGGTGAGTAGATTTGATTCGGTTGATAATATTAATGAGATAGGTTGTTGTGATAGGTTGTTTTGACAGGTTGTTGTGATAGGTTATTTGTACAGGTTTGGTGCATGGTTGATCCATTTGTTCATGGTACAAGTTTTGTATAGGTTTGGTTCATCATTGATGCACTTGTTCATGGTATAGGTTTTGTATAGGTTGGTGCATGGTTGATGCACTTGTTTATGGTACAGGTTGATTAGTACAGGTTTACAATGGTATATCTCACAGTGATAGTGTGACAGTGGTTCCATCATTCTACTTATACATCAGGGCGGTTGGACGGGGCAAGGATAGGTGGTTGTAGCCACCTTCCATTTGTAGTCGATGAACATAGGGGGTTGTAGCCTCCTTCTAGTTGTAGCTAGAGAATTGGAGAGTTGGAGCTTCCCTCAGGTTGTAGCCTGAGAAACTAGGGGTTTGGAGCCTCCTTCCAGTTTCCACTAGAAAACAAAGGAAGTTGGTGCTTCCAATGAATGTGATTATTTAAGACATATAAAAAAAAACATTCTGTGGTTTTCTCCCGCTTTGGTTTTCCACATAAAAAACTGGTGTATTGTGTATGTTTATGATTGTTCATTTGTTCATTTCTTATTTACTCTGCATTTATTGGATTATAATGCTACATTGATATAACACTTGGATTATATGGTTAAAAAGGATTAAACTACTCTATTATTGATTCACGCCCCCTCTTAGTAATCCAACATATAGTATGACCGTGGTTCCATCATTCTACTTGTATGTTAGGGAAGTTGGATGGGACAAAGACAGGTGATTGTAGCCACCTTATTTTTGTAGTCGGAGAACATAGGGGGTAATATCCTCCTTCTGGTTGTATCCAGAGAATTGGGGAGTGGATCTTCCCTGAGGTTGTAGCCTGAGAAACTAGGGGGTTGGAGCCTCCTTCTAGTTGTAGCTAGAAAAAAAAGGAAGTTGGTGCTTCCAATGAATGTGATTCTTAAATACATATAAGAAAAATCATTATGTGGTTTTCTCCCACTTTGGGTTTCCATGCAAAACACTAGTGTATTGTGTATGTGTGTGATTGCTCATTTGTTCATTGTTTATTTACTCTGCAGCTATTGGATGCTAATGCTACATTAATATAACACTTTCATTTTATGGTGAAAAGGGATTAAATTGATCTATTACTAATTCACCCCCCCCTCTCAATAATCCAACAATCATAATCTTACGATAATCCTTGGTTGACAATTTAATAGAAATCAATTTAATCAATTCAATTTCTCGACAATATATCATCCAAATAAAAAATAACAAATGAATCTAGATAAGGGTGTAAAACATAATTCATTCTTATAAATGTAGATGATGCATTGCATAAACTGAATGGCATAACCAACCACTCATACAAACCTTGCCTTGTATTGAAGGAATTATTCCAGGTATCGTCTTCTTTGACTTGTACCTAGTGATATCCTAACTTCAAATCCAACTTAGAGAAGTAATTTGCATGCTACAACTGGTCCAACATATCATTGATCCTTGGTAGATGGTACTCAATCTTCAGTGTAATCTTGTTCAATTCCCTGTAATTGATACACATTCTCCAAGTCCCATACTTCTTGCAAACAATTATGATGGGTGATCCACAAGGTGAGGTACTTGGTTGAATCACACCCTGCTCCAACAACTTCTTCTTCACTTCATTCACTTATACGACAAACTATATATACAACCCAATATTCGGCAAGGGGGAGTATGGAAATAATTGGATTTCATGCTCCACTTCCTTCTCAGGTGGTATCCCTTTAGGCTCTTAAAATAATCCTCTGTATGCATGAAAAAACTCTTCCAATTGATGTTTATTCTCTTTCGTACACCCCTCCAGAGATGCCTTCAATATCATTGACTCATCATCAGATTGATTTTCTCTTAAGAAAAGAAAAAACATATTTCTTACTAGAACTAATCAACTTCTTGGCTTGGTTGTCACTTACCAGTGAAATCTTTGACTTGCCTTTATGCACATTGATGATGTAGGACTTCCCATCCTTGATCAGTCGATATTGGTTGGATCTCCGCATGATGATTTCATCCCTCATATGAATGTAATGTATTCCAAACACGACTCCGCATACATCAAGGGGTAATACACCCAATTCCACTTCATCAATAAAATCAACACTTATAGAAAATTTAATTTTACATTCTTTCATTACCTTTATCTCTACATCATTTTTTACCCAACCTAATGGACAGTGGCTAGGATGATTGTGGACCTTCAATCCAAGATTTCTAACCAAATCTACTATTCTATGATATTATCTCATGAACCAAATTCGAATAAAGCATCTATCTTTGTCTTCTTGTTATAACCCTAAATTGCACCACACATGCTTACCTGGCATCAGGCCAACTCATATCCCTTCCTTGCCAAAGCCATGCTGAATAAACTCTTGAAAAACCTCTTAAATAAAGTGAAACGCGCCCTAAACTACTACTGCACGGATTGGAACGCTGGCAGGCCTACTACTGCACGCGTTGGAACGCTGGCTGGCCCACTACAACCCACGTTTACCTAACAAAGCACAAAAACAGGAAAGTTGCCGACGGGACAAAAAGATATGGGTCAGTTAACTGAAACTCTCGGCCATGCATGGCCGAGAGTTCGTCCAAAACCCTAGCTCCTTCTAGCCTATAAAAGAAGGGGTAGGGGTACTATTTGGAGAAGGAGAAAGATAGCAAAGAAACTCTGCCCAATTGTCGAATCCATTTGTCCCAACCCTTTAGCCTTTCCTCAAGCCTAGGAAGAATTCAAGCAAAGCAGTTGGAGGACAAAGAAGAGGAGGAGCCCAGGATTAGGATCGAGGAACGGTGGCCGATCTCTATCATTATTGTAAGTTGATTCATATTGAGATTAATAAAAGAATACTTTTCCCGTCCCAATGCACGAGTTATATATATTTTATTTGATTTATGCTTAATCTCTAACCCTCAAGTAGAAAAATAGCATGCATGCATAGTGTTTTGTCTCGATTGCAGGATTGTCTTTGGAAGGAGCAGCGCAAGCAAGCGGATAAAGCGCAACAAAGGATCTACACCAAACATTGACAAAAAAGGTTAGTAGGCATTTTCCATGCTTGTGTGTGAAAAAGGGGTTTGAGTATTGGGGTGATAGGTTAAAAGTGATTTCTTTAAGGTCATGATCTACGTACAAGTTCAACCCTAGCTTGTTAGTCCGTAGGGTATTATTTCCCAACAACAGAATTGGCGACTCCACTGGGGAACAAACCCAGAATCTCTGGTTTCGTAGACCAGTACTCTTAGGGTTTCCGGATTTAAGTGAGGTTTTTGGGTAGTTTAAAGAAGTAGATTTTATGTTTCTTTGTTTGTTTGTTTTCTGTTAGGTCAAAGCTAGCAGGGAACCTGGTTCTTACTACTAGTTTTTCCTTGACTGTTGCTTGACATTTATTATCGGGACACACAGAGGTACACGCGGCCTGCAGAAGGCCTGCATGCGTGTAACCCGCACCCTAACCTTCTACAGCCCGCGTTTGAACGCTTGCTGTAGAGGTTTCAGTAGTGTGTAGGACTCAGAGAGCTTAAGAGGTAGTCTCCTCTTCCCTGTTATAATTTCACATTCTCAGGGGGATTTCTGGATCCTGTCTGGGTCTTGCTGGTTCACAGTCTTGTCTCAGTCTGCTTTATTGTGTTTGTTATTTTTTACATTTATTTTCCTTTTCTATTAAAGAAGAAGCATCCAAGCCTTCAAGAGACCCTGGTTGTCAATACCAGAGGCCTCTTCCAGGTCTGGGCTATCTGTGTTTAGTTTTGTCTTGGATTTTACACATACACGCGGCCTGTACCAGTTCAACCCGCAGGTACCCACGCTCTGTTATAGCTCAGCACGCGTTTGCACGCGTGCTGTTTCAGTGACAGTCGCAGGCTTGTCAGGTTGTCTTTCATTCAGGGTGGGGAAGTTATCCCCTCTTGTGGTGAGAAGTTTTTCCTCTCAGGGGTTTGAGTCTAGGGTTGCATAGTCAGTAGGTTAAGGCCTCTTATCCTTAGCCTGTTCTCTCTTAGTTAATGTTTGATAGAAAAGATAAAAAAAAAAATGTTTTTTTGTGTTTTATGGTTTTTAGACAAGCGTAAGAAGCAGTGCTTTATCGATTGCCATTGAGTTTCTTTGCTCTGTTTCTTTGTGATCTGCGATTTAAGCCAGAATTTTATTTTGTTTTCTTGGTTTTGTGCTTGTCGGCATTTTCCCTTTGTTGCTTCATTTAGCACTCAAATAAAAAAAATATATCTCTTTTTCATTTTCTTCTTTATTTGAAGATTGTGTTGCTGCATCAATAGCTAGGAAGAAGTCTTTTTTCATAAGTTTTTGCAGTGCATTTAGAGCATAAGTAGATCGTAGATTGAGTGAAATTCCTTTATGTTTGCTGCATGAAATCTTAGAAAATTCAAAGAGAAAAAGAGATCTTTCTTGGTGAAAAGTTGTTGGTTTTTGCATTTTTTGTAAAAGTTTTTGTTTCCAAGCATTTCTTATTCATTTTTCTTTGAGTCTTTACAGACCATCAGTTTCACCTTCATGCCTTGTGACGTAAAAAAAAAAAATCCCATTAAAATCAATGATAATTCAAATCTATTAGACTTTTTGTTTGTAGGGTTCATACACTAGCTCAGGACTAGGGCCTTGGAATAGGTTGGAGAGTAAATTCTCCAAGGCCACTCAAACCAAACATTGGAGTCTGTCATAGGGAGTGTAGAAGTCCAGTTACGTGAAATTTATCCGAAACCCCCCTCTAACACAGGGGATAAACACGAGGTCGCGTAAGGAAAGGTAGCGGAGATAACCCCTCCAAAGCCGGACCGAACGTAGTGGAGAACACATATCGAGGATTTGTTGACGGATTTTGTCGTTTGCATTTTCCACGGAGCTTCATGGGTCTCGAATCCATTCGAGGTCCTCATTTATCTTTCGGACCATTTGCTTTCGATACCCTTGACAGGTTTCGGGCTTGATACCCTGCTCATTGTGGTATACCGGACTATCGACTGTACCCGCCTGGTGACTGTTCGCGTGCTGGCAAACTAGTTGCCAATATTTTCTAGGGACATACACAGGTGACTGCGGGGGTATACCGCGGTACCTAGGACAGACATCGGGCCATGCTTTGCAGAGTATACCCGGAGGGTGCTTCCGTATTCGAGTTGCACTTGCACCGGTAAGTTGCTCTAGTGTTGGTTGTTGTAACTGTTCTTCAAAATAGTTAGTGATTGCTTGTCTTATCTCATAGGGGCTTCTTTTTAGTGTGTGTTACTGTTTGAATGTGTAGAATACCTTAGCGTGTCGTGGATCTTCTCACACAGTGGAGGATTCAGAGCTCCGTCGGTCACGAAGGCTTCTGGGCCTGCCGCCGGTTATACTAGAGCCACCCTTGCCACCATTGAGGTGGAAGCTAGACCAACAAGGGTCTTTCAAAGAAACCGGGTTACCAACCATTGAGCCTGAACAACTCCCGGAGGGATCAACCGCCAATATTGGTTCGGTTGAAACCCCAACCATTGATACTTGGCCTCAAGTTATTGTTCCAATTCAATTTTACGAATGCATGTCAGTGCCTCACACTGCTATGGCAACGAACGTTGTTACTTCCCCTGGGAATTCTTCCATTCCCATCACCGTTTCTACCACAGGAGAAGCTTCTCCTAACTTGCCCTTGTCGGTGGTCCGGGCCACCATGGTCTCGGCCGCAAGTACATCGCACAGTGGACCGACCCCATCTATCGCAGCGACCACACCTCCCTTCACACCTAGTGCGACAGGCCCTCTGTTCTCATACGGTATGCCTAGTTCAGGTACAAGTCCTGCACTCACTCAATCCACTTTACAGACTTTGGGTCTGGGGACAGGGAGCTCTAACACTCCTCTGCAAGTTCAACTTGGGGGCATTCATGTCCCTTTCAACACTTTTCCTTATGTTGGAGGTCATATCTCTCCTTCGTCCCCTTCGCTCGGTGGTCTGCATCAGCAATCCGTCGGGCAACCTGCACACACAAGTTTCTTTGGAGCTGGGAGTCAAGGAACACCAGTGCAAACACTGCCGGTAGGTTTGTCACCGTTTGTTTGGAACGGGACGTTTGGTAACAATACTTTCACATCCACTGCTTTCCCATCTGGGGGAAATCCCATATTTGGACAGTCTACTCCGACGCAGGGTACTATTCCTGCGCCGGGGGCACATACACCAGGACCTTGGAACTCAGGACAAGGATCTGTTCCCTCATCTGGAATGTCGTTCTGGGGTAATTCTTTCCACAGTCAATGGAACCCCGGACAAACTTCTATGCCTATCCCAGCAGGACCGGCATGGAGTAATCCTTCCCAAAGTCCGTCAAACACGATGAATGCCCAACATCCTATGTCCTTTATGGGGAATCATCCAATGATGTCTCCACAGATGCAAAATCCTTACGCTGGTCAGGGCCATGGTTTCTACCAGAATCCGGGCCAGCAGCCAAACTTTTCCTGGCAACTTGGTGCCAGTCAAACTCCAGGACCCTTTTTTCCAGGCTATCAGCAGCAACCCAAACTACCATTCCTGGCGATGTTACACTTGCCAGATTTGACAAGGTTGTTAAATGATCCTATTTGTCACGATCCACGTTGGCCTCCTATGCCAACGAAGTTTCCTTCGGACATTCCAAAGTTCAAGGCCAAGCCTAATGAAGATCCAGGTGATCATGTGACTACTTTCCACCTTTTGTGTTCATCTAACTCATTGAAAGATGACTTCGTCCAGTTGCAATTGTTTCAACGTACTCTCATCGGGAGTGCCACAAAATGGTACATTAATCTTGATCGCTCAAGATATTCTTCTTTTGGCAAACTGGCTATGGCCTTCCTTAACCATTTCCAGTTACCTGTGAGATACGACGTCGGCACCGAGTTGCTAGCCAATTTCGAACAGATGACAGCAGACCATATCTCTGATCATATCCGAGAGTGGAGACGCCGAAAGAGTCTCATCAAAGTACCGGTTCCACCAACATTCCTGCTTGAGTGGTTCCTTAAGTCTTTAGTACCACAATTATCCAAAGACGTCGCAACTTCTGGGGTTTTCTCTGAAGAAGATGCCATCATGAGGGCTCAACAGTTTGAGCTTATATATTCTCAGTCTGGTTTATTATATAGCATCCTGCCGGATGCTCCACGATCAATATTGGATAAAACTAGACAGAGAGTTGGACCACATGCCGATGGTATTGTTGGTTCGGCACAAACCAAGCCCACTGAGAAATTGACAAAGCAATTGCAACAGTTATCTATACAACACTCAGCGGCCAGCCAGACTACTGCTTTGGCTGCTCCTCCTACCCAAATGTCGGAAGTACACTCCGTGCAGACGACTAACCCCAAGGCCACCCAACAGCCTGAAGGGAAGAAAAAACAACGCAAGAAGGGTAAGGGGGATAAAAAACCCACTGATAATGCTGGCGAGGGCACCATGGAAAAACGAAAGGCGCGGTATCCATGCAATTTGTGTGCGGAAGACCACCCAACCCATCTGTGTCCTCGACTTGCAGAGGCCCAAAATTTTGTCACACAGCAGCAGCAAGCCGTGTTGACTAATCCCTTTCAACATGGGCAAAATTTAACTCAAGCCTCTACAAGTGCCGAAGGGGGTAGCAAAGAAACCTGCCCTCCTCTAAATAATTCCTCTTCTGCAAACGTATATATGGTTAGGGGTGATGCTTTAATAACGACTAGAGCGCACGACTATAGTAAACCAAGCGCCTCTGATAAGGGCAAAGAAGCCGAGCTCCCATCTCTTCATCTACAGATCGAGAAGACGTTGGGTGAAACAATGACATGCATTCCAAAGGGTGCATTTAAGAAAGCTTCTCACAATCCAAACGCAAGGGCCACCCAGAATTACTCTGTAGTTGAAGATTTATCCCAAACCCCTTATGCAATGTTAGCTTTGGAAGTCCTCCAAAGTTTCCCTTCTCAGAGGAGAGCCTTGTTGACTGCTTTAGGCTCTACAGAGACTTGTAACCCAGGTACCATCATGTTAGATACGAATGGCTTGAAACCTTGTCTGCCTTACCACGTAGCGTTTCAGATAGTAGTGGCTCATCCCTAAAAAACTTTTACGTGCAATATCTTTCACACAGTGGTCGACGAGGGCACCTCGACATGCGTTATGTCGCTAGCATGTTGGAAAGCCACTGGTCAGCCCGAGTTGTCTCCATCACCTACTCTCCTCACTGCATTCGACGGTCATTCGTTTAGACCACATGGCATCATTCCTTCTTTCCCTGTGCAGTTAGGAGGGAAGACCGTGTGCGTCTAAGTAGAGGTAGTCGATGCCCCCCTCGACTACAATCTCTTGTTAGGTTGTAGTTGGACTTATGCTATGCAAGATGTGGTTGCTACAGTTTTCCGAGTCTTGTTATTTCCGCACGAAGGCTGGATAGTGACCATTGATCAATTGTCCTTATCTAGACCTGACCCAGCTTTGGGGGCATCCACGGTTCCCATGATTGATAATCCTCAAGCCGGTGTCGTTAACGTAGGAGTTGGTTTGTGCCCATCTTTGATGGGTACTTTTGATTACCCACCTCCTCATAACAATGTCAAGTTTATATCAAATCACCACAAGGCTGAGATTTTTCATGTTTCATCGTTCCGCACGACTTACTTTGAGGATCCGTGGATTCTTCTTTCCCCATCATCCAGGATGGATGAGACAGGGCACTCCAGCCTATCCATGCCCTTGTCGACTGCTAAAGTAGCGTACTCTTTAGTCCAGCAAGCTTCAGCTAACCCTGATCCGACTCCCGCACAAGAGTTGGATCCACTTCTAGAGCCTATTTGGGCTCAGGATTCTCTTGCTACTACTGATTCGTTAGACTTAGTCTTGCCTTCCGACGAAGTAGTAATCAAAGCGATGACTAGTCCAGACAAACCTTGGGAAGATCGTCATCAAAGATCATATTCCCTCCCAAAGTTAAGTCGAATCAAAGCAGGAGAATTCACTGTGACTATGACTGGAGATAGGTCTTGTCATACTAATCCCTTAGATACACACAAGATCTATGCTGAGGGTAATATGGAAACCATTTCTGAAATGACACCTATCAATATCTCCAGAACCCCTGGCATCATAGACAATGTTTTCGTCGGAGCATACAGCTCCCCCGAGGAGATGCCAGACATTGACCCACAAAGAGTCTATCATGAGCTAACTTTGTTGTTTTTCAAGCTCGTTTTGAGATTCGAAAGCAACATCCGGCGAGACTGCATTTATGCTTTTCGATCTCGTCCGTATTAACTGAGAAAAGTAACCATTATGGAGTCTTCTTTAAGCCCTTTTCAGAATCCTTAAAGATGAAAAGATTGTTGAGCGACCTTGTTTCTTCACACTCGTTAAATTGGTCCAGAATAACGTTCCTTAAACGGGTCTCCTTTTAAGCCCTTTTCAGACCCTTTAAACATGAAAATATTGTCGAGCGATCTTGTGGCCTTTCACGCTCGTTAAACTGAAATTTGAAGTCACGTCTGTCCGGTGGTAGTTTACCCCTTTTTCGGTCTGGACGGTCAACTGTACGAACAAAGGAACACTCTATTGAATTCCCATTCTTTAGAAGAGTATCCTCAGGTATAATTTTATCCCTTTTTCGGGCTTGAGGGACTAAACTTATGAAAAATATACCCCCCCAGAGTCCATAGTTAAGATCTTTTCAGACTCCCTAAAATTGAAAAGATCACTGAGTGACCTTATTCTTTCACACTCGGTCAAATGGTCTAGAAGAACATTCCTGACGGAGTCCATAGTTAATCTTTTTTCAGACTCCTTAAAAGTGAAAAAATAGCCGAGTGATCTTGTCCTTTTCACACTCGTTAAAATGGTTTTGAATTGACGTCTAGTCGGTGCTAGTTTACCCCTTTT